>JADLZK010000809.1:0-272420 GCA_015847255.1 Hyparrhenia diplandra | reverse complement strand
TTTTTATTTGTTTGACATGACAATCCAGCATGTTACCTTTTCACAAACGAATACGCCCATACATACACTGCCATCGTGTATAACATACTGTGCGAATTCACGATTATTCATGCACGTCCCACATATAAACATACTTCGTACACTTTTTGAACTAAATATACACATACACTTGGTAGCACCTACAACCATATATAGTATAGCTGCAAGTGCCGCAACAATGATACAAGCATATACATATGTACCTACCTATCTATGTACCACCTGATCGATTTCTCCATCCATCTGCATCGTCTGTCGTCTCGCCTGCTCTTCTTCTATGAATTACTATAAGAGAGCTCAATCTCATCTCTACTATACACAACTGGTATATATATATATACTGCTATGTTGCTAGTACTCCTATAAGAGAGCTCAATTTCATCTCTCAGCTTTGCCGATTTACTGTAACAATGGTCTCTGCAGTACATTCCACTCCACTCCAACAACACAACACCGCCAATGTACATGTCTCATCAGCCTGCACAACAAACAAATAAGTCATATATTCCATCATCGGTCCATCACCATGAATCAGTGTGCATATATCTATATATATCATCACCATGCTTGTGTCCACCTACCTTGCTCTGTCTCCTGTTCCAACAAGCCATCCCAACGGCGTTTCAGGATCTGGTATGCCTCTGAACATGGGAGACCAATCACACTTGACCCATCATCGGTTGGAAGCTCAATCACCAGTCCCAGTCGCACCAGCGTCTCCATAGCCTTGTCAATTGGCATCTCAATCTACAAGCAAACCCAAAAGGTTTCAGGATTTCCATTCGCATCTCATGCCAAACTACGAGAACAAAAACGATGTATCCATAGGCTTTCACCTTTGCCTTGAATTTCTCGTACATAAACTGCTCGCACGTATCTTTTATGCTTGCACGAGATGATACCTACAAAGGACCATAAAGGTGTAGCAGTTAGTAATTGTGACGACAATGTATCAGTCCATTTCCGCCAAAAACAAAACTATGTATCAGGGTATCAAAGATGAACATGCCACACCTGATACTTCTTTCTGCAGAGTAGCATGGCATATGCCAAAAGTGCTTCTTTGTACTGCACAAAACCAAATCACTGAAGGAATCATTTGCCTCAAAGAGCAAGCCAAAAATTGAAAAAAATCTGACTGCTCGGTGATGAATATAAACCTGTTGTTGCTCAGAAGCATCAAGAAGGAAGTAAACTGAGCCAAACCCACTTGCCAATGTCTTCTCATATAGTGTTTTATTCACCAGAAGCTACAAAAGATATATACAGTCAACTAAAGGATCTATTGTGTTGTAAACAAAGGGGGAAAAAAAGCAAATGATTTACCTGGTATCTATCCCGGGTCTGTTTGTAGCCCAGTGCCACACGGAATGCAAGTATGACAAGTGCACTACCAGCAACTATATCAAGAAGAAAAGCTGACCTGCATTACCATGCAAGAAACAAAAGCACTATATATAATTTTATTAATTAAAAAAGTAGTTCCATCAGCTTATACTGATACAAATTACATACTTACGGAGATGAGGCTAAACTCTCAAATTTGTAGTTGACAACATATGCCAATAGACCTATTACAGTAGCAATATCTAGCCTTACCTGCATTAAAGGCAAACTATCAACAAACCTATGTGCAGGAACACAAAAGGATCTCATGTATGTATACAAGTCATATAGTAAGGGTCCACATCGACAACAGGTGATTAGAGTAAAAAAAAGGTTAGATAGAGAATTACTGTATCGAGGATGCGGAAGGATAATTTCTTGTGGGGAAAAACTACCTGCAGACAATTTTTAGCATGACAGTCACTATGATGCCAATACAACAGTGTGAAGGCATTTTAAGGCTTCATCAGTACTAACTACTAAAGTAATCAAGACAATAGATTTCTCATCTGAGTAATGACTATAGATAGCAAGCCTTCTACCTATATCAATGAAATGTATTCTAGATCTGGGAAACATTGTTTTCCTTAAAAATCTAGGAAACGATAAATTTTATTTTCTGATTTATCTGAGACTCAGGGACTTACTGGCAGATCTGGGATCGGTATCCTCTCATAAATTTTCAGTTGTAGTGGAAGCATCTCAGATGTATCCTTTTCACTTTGAGCAGCTTCATCAGTGTAAAGTAGTATTAACTCCTGGAATGCTGGTTCCTGGCAAAGTTTCTAGTTTAATTTGATACCCAAGTCTATGCAGAAGAAAGATAAAATCATTTAAATATTGCCTAGTAGCATGTCAAATTATTGTGAACAAAGGCTGAGTCCATCCTATGCCATTTGAATTGCTTTTATAGCCTTTTTTTTTGTATTGCTGTCCAAGGCACTTCATGGCCATGTGTGTGTTTTTAGTGTAACCTCTCTCTTTTTTTTTTTTTTTTTTTTTTTTCCCTCTGTTGCACTTGATGTAAGCATGGGTGATCAATCAGCTATTGAACCAACACAACCGCTCACACCTTTTTCATTGCAAAAATCATATTGTAAGAAATGGATGATCCAAAATCAACTTTCTACATACCTGAAGAGTAGACCTCCCAAACAGAATACCAAAAGAAGCTTTCACTATCTCCCAAATATTGTTATTGCAAGATTCTCTGCTTGCAGGTTCCCATATATTAGCAAGGGTAATTCTTGGTAGAAAGTTTGGCCTACTGAAGTCATGAAATATGATGTGAATGGTCGAGTTATATAATATCACAACAAAAGAAATTAGCAAACAAATTCTTGTTTTTTTTATAGCAAACTCTTTCCACATTTATGTATATAAACAATAATATAGTAATATCTATTGTAGCTAGAAGAATATGTGCAAAGAACAGTCGAATATGGGCTATGCTTCAGAAATCTAGAAGTTTATAACAAGCTTGGTCATTAGATCCTTATGCAATAATTCTGCAGAGCTGGGCTGCATTCATTTGCACAAACTACAAATATTACCAAGATGTAATAATAAAGTATCACTAAAGTGAAGAGAACTACACAGTATAAATATACTTGGGCTCTAACCTCACATGTCCTTCAAGATGTTTAGTTTCATCGTTGGATCTTATCGTTGCTTCTGGCAGAGAAGGTATTAATCCAGTCCATTTAAGCAATCTTCTTAACAGTCTTCCACGAGGACCAACAGGTGACAGAATTCCTTCATAACGAGAGACTGCCCTTTGTGCAGCGATCCAAATAGGAACATCTGCATCAGGTAACTGATCAGAACTAAGCTTGTCCCATGAAGAGCTTTCTATCAACAGCAGTGAATTATCTGCATAAGTTTGCTCTTTAAGCCAGAGTCTTAGTTTGTCGATCCAGATCTGAAATCCCGGATTATCTGTTGATCTTTTCAAAGCCTGCCATGAACTAAAATAATCACACACAATTAGCCAAAAGTTTTGAGTGACATGCAAAATCCATAAGAGTTCAGGAAAAAAAAAGGAACATAATTGGAATGCTGATTTCATAACAAGTTGCCTAGAAGTAGCGAAATCTGCAGCATTTAATTATTCTCCATTTCTAAGAGCGCACAGGAATTGTAGCGATAGATGCTTTCGAGTTCATTGGCCTAAGAACTAAAAGCACATGTACTGTTATGCACAATAATAAAACTGCAGCTCCTAAACTGTTATGAGAACATGTATAGATAATCCTAGACAAATGTGAAATGTTACTTCCACAGTAGAACCATCTCTTACAACAGCTCTGTGTGTGTACAACAGTATTAGATCCACTAAGAGTTAGGGTTGATTGTATGACAGGTGAACAGGATACAATTAGTAGTAAGAGGTCAGAGTCACATTGAAGATCACAACCACTAGGCATGTGAGGACAGAAAGATTGACTGACCTCATTAAGCCATTTCCCTGGCTTTTTCAAGGGCTTGGAGAGGCCAAAGAAGACATTCTGCAAGAGTTTTGATTGTAAGTAATCAAGTTTCTCAACTAACAGGAGGCCTTTCTGCCTCTCAGTCGCATATCCACGCCTGTAAGGGAGGAAGAATAAGGGATGTCTGGAGCAATAAATACAGAGTGATAGTTCCTTGTAAAGAAATGGATCAGGCGGCAAGCCAGGGAAAAAAGTGTGACCTGAATATTATTGCATTAGATTGAGCAGCCTTCTTCCAGTCGACATAAATGGGCAGCGTGAGGAGGTAATCGCTATTTAGGGCGTATGTCAAGAGCAGATCTTGTGCGGAGAGCTCTTCAAACTGAGCATTGCGTAGTAGGTTCATGAAGGAGCGCTGAAATTGAGTTGCAAAAGCGACTCTAAACAAGGCAGTCACACAAAAGCAACCAGTCAGTAGGCACTAGGCAGGTGGTTTGGCATGGGTGCATGTAGCTTACTGAATTTATTATAAGAAACTAGAGTTTGAAAGCATCCATCATGTTCATGTAGTATCTTGTTTCATGGTTATTATTAGTTACCTAGTCTGGGAATCGGGGTCTGGGGCCAATCCGAGCAGAGTTCTCAAGCCCACGCTTCTAGAAAGGAACAACGTGCCATCCTGTTGGGTGATGCCAAAAAATCCAGAGGCCGCTTTGCCGTTGACGACTTGGGAGTCGGAGGCGGTGTCAGTGTCATCCTCCTGTTGCTCTTGGTCGTCCTGGTGGCGTTGCGTGAGCATGTAGGAGGTGCGCATCTCCTCGAGCATCCTCTTGTGCTCGGCGTGAAGGATGGCGTCCAAGCATCTACAGACGCAGAGCAGAGAGGGAATGACGGAATGTTGAAACTGAGTATTGTGCTAGATTGTTGGCGAAGTGTGAAATTAATAAAAGTAGCGAGTGCATGGCACCTGGCGCAGCGCTTGAAGTCGGCGGCGTCTTCGTCGGACGCGAACTGCGAGAGGACAACGTCGAGGAGGGCGGCCTTGGGGACGGCGATGTAGCGCTGGCGGGGCACGTGGATGCCGGAGATGCCCTTGGGATCTGATGACCCCGGGGGACCTTCCCCTTCCCATTCGTCGCTGGACTCCCCGTCCGCGTCATCGTCGGTGACCATGCCGTCGGGCTGGCCCCACGGACCGGATTCGGAGCCAGAGCGGAGGGGGTCGAACTGCACAGCAGCGGCGAGCCTAGCGGAGGTGCCCACGGAGCATCGCGCGGCAGTGGTGGATGAGGAGGGGCCAAGGAAGTAACTATAAGAGGCCGCCGGCGCCGTGGAGAAGGACACCGGTACGGCACCGAGCGTGTTGGCGCGCAGGAGGAGCATCGCTGCCGCCGCCGGGAATGGCAGGCAAACTGGGTGGCGAGCACGAGTGGCGGGCAGTCGCTGAGACGGCGAGCCGCCGCCGAGTCGGATAAACGCCCCGGGGGGAACCACACGTGGCTGGACGACGCTTTTCCGGTTAGGCCCATAATACTTCAGTGTGGGCCGGGCCCAGCCCACTTATCGACCAAAAGGAAAAATCGAGAGGCCCATCCATTGACTCCACTCCGCCGCCCAACAGCAAACACATCAGCTGAGCGCCTGAGCTGATCCCCACAAAAAAAAAATCTACGCCGCGCCGCCGCCGCCCGGCGACGGACAGGTACGCTTCCCTGAGAAGGAAGGATCCCTCCATATTCCCTTTGGTGTGCTCTTCCCTGCTGCTTCTGTTAGACACTGGCTCGCGTCAGCCACATCTACATGCTAGTCTTAGTTCGCCAGAGGATGCGGATCCATGCGGTGAGCGCTGCGCCTCCGGCGGCCGCCCGCTATCACCGGGGTTCTTCGCTGGCGGTGCCCGGTAATGGCCGCACCAGGCGGTCTCCCATCCTGTCGCCCTCCCCACCTGCTAGTGCTTGGTCACCATCGATGCAGCCAACAGCGTTTCATTTCATTCTAAATGAAAAAAATGCAGCTAGTCTGTCCATCTATATATGTTGCCACACTTCTTTCCACTCGATACGCTGCGTCTGCATTGTTCATCGTACTGGATGTTTCAGACCAATTGCAATTTACCGGTGCACATGTCCTCATGTTTAATTTCCTGCGAATTCCCTACTTTATATTTGGTTAATTATATATTTAGCACTATATGAACCCCTGAAATTGAAGCAGGCGTTCCTTTTCAATTCATTTACTTCATCAGTAACTTAGCAGCATACCTTGTTCGTTTTACGTTTGTTTACCAATGTCAGCTGTTGTATATACAGGATCTAATCAAATCATGTGGCTGGACGACATCACACGTGGCTGGACGACGCTTTTTCACAAGACTTCCACAGCACTCTCAGCACCCAGAGGATCTGTTTACACATCACAGGACGAGTGCAAACGTAGTGACTAACAGTAATGCAATAATTTCAAAACAAACAGCATTCTATTTTCTTCAATTAGCTGAGAGCTGCAGCAACAATCTCCTCTCCACAGGGTTAACATATTTCCACGTCACCATCAGAAGCGTACAAACAGCTTTTCATGTTACATAGAAACTTGGCAAATTTATATAGCTTTCAAGTAACTCAGTATATGGAAAGAGGCCATCCCAAACATAATATACAAGAGAATACCGACAAGTCCATCTTAAGTACCAAATAAGTAGCAAGCTAAGAAGCTAGTTTCAGATTCGCTGCGACAGTCATATCAGTGCTCAGTAGCGTAGGGGCGGTAAGGATGGTGATAGCCAAACGCAAATTCTCCAGGGTTTGGATGCAGCGCATCAGCGCGACAATAGCACATTTCACAGACTTCCATTATATTGTTATGTTCACAAGCAAATTCCTGTACGCCAGGGCGTGGAATACCAAATCGAAGGCGGCATGTCTTGCAAAAGGAATCCACTGCAAGAAACACACAGGAAGACAAGCAATATAAAAAAAGTGAACAATCCTGAGGTCTCTGGTGTGTGAGAGGGGGGATGGGGGGTCATACATTTGCCACTAGTACGTGTAGCCCACCAAAGAGGGTAACCCAAGACACCGTAGGCTAGTTCCTCTGAAAATAGAAGGATCAGCAAAAGTTAATTTATACAGAAAGCAATAGAATGTCACTAATGAGGTTTATATATATACCAAAAAAATACGCCATACAAACTATAGCCATCGATGCACCATCATATTCATTCATGACCTATGATAGCACAGGTCCTAAAATATGCACAAAGGCGGATCAAGGGCATTCAGCGGTAGCTTTTTACCTACACTTGGCACTAGCAGACGAGATGCATGATCTTCCAGCGAATAAATATGAGAAACTAGAAGAGAAGATGCTTCGAGCTATAGAGTAGACCATACCTACGACGGTGCATGTGACAACTCCATTGAAGCCATTCATGTAAGCAAGCTCGTAGAAGAAGACAGACCGTGGAGCAGTAAGGAACGAGAAGACACCAGAGCCCTTCTTCAGAGCCACAAAGTCCCCATGGGTCCAGCAAATGCTATTGTGGAAATGGGGATTCCGGGTCACGTTGCCAAGAACAGGCTCAGGCTCATACTCATAGCCCTGACTCAAAACAAATCCAATCATTCATTCACGGAGTAAGGAGCAAGTGTATGTAGCATGATAAAAAGGAAAAAAAAGTATTATACAGATTGGAAGTAAGTTCCCGGGAAGATCCACTAGCTGGTTTCCGTGTGTCAAACTGGAACTGTTACTATGGTTCTCCCTCCTTTCAAAATTATAAGTTATGATGTTTTGGCAGTTCTAGATATATATTGTTTTTGCTATGTATCAAGATATAGTGTATATATCCAAACACATAGCAAAGTTTTATGTATTCAGAAAAGCCAAAATGCCTTATAATTTGGAACAGATGGAGTATAAACCAAATTCAGAGCGGCAGTTTATCATACGTTGACACATTTAATAATCTGTGCACGCGATGTATATGCGGAGTAGGGTTAGGCAAGGAACAAACCGGATTCCGACGGTTGTAGTGGTCCAGGCAATCCTTGACAAGCTGGCGATCCCTAGCTAATATCTCGAAGCAGCCCGGCGATCCTCGTCTTCAATAGAAGAGAAGAACATTGAGGAACACAAGCGAAATCGAAAACAGGATTGAGATGGAGGGCGGTGGAACGAGGGGTTACCGTTTAAGAATGTCGATATCTTCGAAATCCATAATCTGATTGGGGCGGATGCGGATGAAGTTGGGATTTATTCGAACCAAGAAATGGCGCCACAGCCGCGCGAGGCGCGGGAACCACCGCTTGCGAGGTGGCCGCGAGGGTATCAATCCAAGGCTGGTCATCCTCTCGGTGTAGTCGAGCAAGTTGCGGCGGAAGTCCTCCATCTTCACGGACGCCGCGGCGAGGGCGGCGTCGTGCGGGTCCAGGGCATCCGGCGCTGGCACGACCGTCTCCGTCTCCATGGCTGCTCCGATCCGACCGGCTGTGGCTAGGGTTAGGGCTAGGGAGTGACAGTCGACGACTCCGGGCCGGGGGAGGGCAAAAAGACGACTCAGTGTGGGCCAGGCCCAGCCAACTTATCGACCAAAAGGAAAGGAAATTGAGAGGCCCGTCCATTGACTCCGCCGCCCAACACATCAAAGCTGAGCTGCCACGCCGCCGCGCCGCCGCCCGGCGACGGACAGGTACGCTTCCCTGAGAAGGATCCCTCCATATTCCCTTTGGTGTGCTCTTCCCTGCTGCTTCTGTTAGACACTGGATCGCGTCAGCCACATCTACATGCTAGTCTTAGTTCGCCTGAGGATGCGGATCCATGCGCTGCGCGGTGCGCCTCCGGCGGCCGGCCGCTGTCTGACCCTCCAGTCGAGCGCCCGATAGTGACGTCCCTAGGCACCAACACACCAGGCGGTCTCAGTCGCACTCCTCGCCTGCTAGTGCTAGGTCCCCATGGATTCAGCCAGCAGCAGCGTCTCATTTCAGTCTAAATGAAAATGCAGCTAGTTTGTCCATCTATATAGGGAATGTTGCCACATTTCTTTCCACTCGATATGCTGCGCCTGCATTGTTGATCGTACTGGGTGTTCCAGACCAATTGCAATTTACCGGTGCACATGTCGTCATGTTTAATTTCCTGCGAATTCTCTACTTTACATTTGGTTAATATGCAGTATATATTTACAAGTATGAACTACAAAACACGGATACTTCAGGAAACACGCGTATCGGGTATCCGATACGTATCCGATACGGATACGCCGCCGATACGTGTTCGATACATATCGGCGAAGTATTGGATTTTTATTATTTTTAGAAAATTCGGATACGGATTTTCTGATACGTATCAGCAACAAAGGATACGGCCCAGCCCATTAACAGCCCAAAAACCACACCAATATCCTTTCCTCTGTCGCCCTAGAGTCATCGGACTCATCGCTCGCTCGGCATCGCCGGCCGTCCCGCGCGCGCGTCCCCAGCTCGCCGCCCACCGGCCGCCCACCGGCGTCGAGCCTGCGCTCGCCGGCGACGAGCTCCCGTCCGGATCCGGCCGCCCCTGCTCGTCAGTCGCCCGTCCCTGCTCGTCCGGCCATCCCTGCTCGTCACGTCCGGCCGTCCCTGCTCGTCGCCAGCCCGTCCCTGCTCGTCGCCCTGCTCCGGTGAGTTGAATCCCCTTCCCCAATCCCCATTGTTTGCTTCCCACTTCATCTTCCTCTCCCCACCAGTGCCCAGTTAGTGATTAGGTTCTTGTTTCCCACTTCAAATCTGAGGCATCTGTCTAGAAGAAGTGACGCATACAAGACAGGAGAGACAAGGATGTGGGATGTAGGAGGGGATTCTTTTGATTCACTTGGTGGTATTGGCGTTCTTGAAGTGGCTGAGTTGTCCATTGATGAACCTGAATTGCAAGCTATTACTTTCGGTTTGGATGTTGAGGAGGCTGATGTTGTGGATGACAATGTGCCAACTGAAGAATAGTAACTCTGGTTGGTGGCTTGCTGGTGGATGAATTGCAAGCCTAAATGCCTTTTATTTCCTACTTTCCTAAATTTGAGACTACTATATGACTATATCTATATTTGAGACCTTCAGACCTGCTGTCTTGTAATAATAGCACACTTAAGTAGTTATTTGAGACCTGCTGTCCTGCATTTTTTATTTATTTTTTCAAATATGAAACGTATCTGTGTATCGGGTTTTTTTGGGAAATTGGCGTATCCGTATCCTTATCCGTATCTGATACCGATACACGTATCCGTATCCGTGTAATTTAGAGTATGAATGAACCCCTGAAATTGAAGCAGGCGTTCCTTTTCAATTCATGCTGCCTCTTCATTTCCTTCATCAGTAACTTAGCAGCATACCTTGTTCGGTTTACGTTTGTTTACCAATGTCTACAGGATCTAATCAAATCATGTGCATTTCCTTTTCGGTGTCGTGCAGGGACCTTCCTTCCTGATACAGGAACAAGACAGGCTCATGAGTGGCACGCCAGCAGCAAGCAGTAGCCTACAGGCAGCCCTCTCATACTGCGTCAGGCAAGTCCGCGCCTATGACTACCACCACTACCTCTGCCTTCTCCACCTGCCTCCGGCCATGCGCAAGGCCGCATTCACCTTCCACGCCTTCAACGTCGAGACGGCAAAGGCCATGGACGTCGTTTCTGACCCACGGACTGGACTCGTGCGCCTCCTCTGGTGGAAGGACGCCGTCGACAAGATCTTTGCCAACAAGCTGGTCGAGCACCCTGTTGCCCAGGCGCTCTCATCAGTCGTCGCAGACCACAAGGTTAGCAAGCACTGGCTCAAGCGGTCTGTGGAGGCGAGGATAAACGACGCCAACCGTGATGAGGGCACCATTCCTGAGACGAGCACTGAGTTGGAGAGGTACGCGGAAGACACCCAGTCCACCATCCTGTACATGACCCTGCAGGCTGGTGGGATACAGTCCACCGTCGCTGATCATGCCGCCTCTCACATCGGCAAAGCCACTGGGCTTCTGTTGCTGCTCAAAGCACTGCCTCACCATGTAAATAAGCAAGGGACAGTTCCTTATATCCCAGCTAGCGTGGCCGAGGAATGCGGGCTACTCACACGGGAGGGTGGCCGATCGGAGGTCAGGATGGATGAGAGGCTGCCGGATGCAGTTTTCAAGGTCGCATCTGTTGCCGAGGCTCACCTGCACAAGGCGCGGGAGCTGGCATCGTCCGTGCCTAAAGAGGCGATCCCCGTGCTCCTCCCAGCCGTGCCTGCCCAGGTCCTCCTGGATACCCTGCGGAGATGTGAGTTCAATGTGTTTGATTCTCGGGTGTGGAGGGGAGTCCACGGGGTCTCTCCGCTGTGGTATCAACTCAAGCTTAACTGGAACGCATGGCGAGGCAAGTACTGATGAAGAACCGAGCAAGTTTAACCTGTTCAATCAGGCGAAGAACTGTACTGCATTGCAGGCTGCTGGTGTTCCTTTTAGCAAAGCTTTATTAACCTTCCGTTGAGGTTTTGCTCAAACACTTTGTTATGTAGCAAAGCTTGAATAAGATGAGTAGGGTCTGCTACTTGTGCTGACTTGGCGACTTTGAGCAATTTTTGCTGTGGCTTCTGGCTAGGGAGGTTTATGTTGTTTGCAGCGCCTCTTTTACACACATGATGAAGCTGTTGAATTTGTTTTGTGCTGCTGTACGTACCACAGTATTATATGGAGTCTGTTGTGCTTCTGGCTGGGCTCCAACATGAGCTCCTTTATTTGAGGCAGGGGATTATATAGCCTTGCTAATTTATTGATTGATTAGCTCCCGTGTTATGATCTGGATGACCTGGAGGGAATTAAGGCTACTTGAATGATACGTTACGGAACAACAATTGTGAGTTGGGCCTTCTGTCCATGTCATCCGGTGATTTCGGGCCAGCAATCATCTTATCCATTTGGTGATGCCGTGGCTTTCCCTTTTGGCCCAAGAAGCCTTCGCCTCCTCGGCCGCCGGCGATGGTCCCCTGCTCTCCTCCCTGGCAGGGCTCAGAGGCCGCCTCTCTCGCCGCCGGCACCAGCTACCGCCGGGCACCCGGCCTCTGCTGCCTGCCTGCAGCAACAAGCTTCTTCAAGGAAATGAACAAAAGCTCGCTGCCGTCGTCTACCGTGCCCAATCTTCGTCACCAGTTCTATGGTAAATACGCAAATACTCCGTGCCTAATCTTCTTCACCAGTTCCAAGGTAAATACGCAAATACCACGTAAGAAACCACCTATTGATCAAACTTGGCTACATTCTCATTCCTCGTGCTAGCTACCAATTAAATTTGTCTTCCGCCCTTAATCTTTTGCAAAGCTGCAATTAACAAAGGTGCTTGCTGCATTATTCTTTCTGCAATAAAAAACTAAACTTTTATATACTAAAATACTGCCACCAACCAGCCATCTAAACACATCTCTTCTCTTTGCTGCTCTTTTCTTCTACAGTCCTTTTTCTCCACCACAGGAACTCACCATTATCATATATTTACTTTGCAGCCTTTTTATCACTACTTGCTGATGAGTAGCAGTTTTTATACATACTGTTGTACAGTTCAACTGTGCTCGTTACTACAAGCCACCACTGAATATGTACAAGCAGCTTTTCTAGCTCCCTCAAACATGTTTCGAAAAGGTCACGCACCATATAACTGCTAAAGTGCTTAACTTTCTGACGGCATCAATACATGACTGGTGCATGCTGTCACAAATCTTCAGTGTCCATGAAACAGCTCTAAAATACTTGATCTGGAATTGAATTGAACAGTTTGGACAAACAGTTCACTTTTGTTTTCTTGAACCACTTCTTATCTGGATAAGATGAAATTATCACACTATCAGAGGCACCAATACGGCCAACTTTTAATAATGGGAGCTGGTCGTGGTGATAAACATTTAGGTCTCCTTAATCCATGTAATTCTCTCAAGTTATTAACAATTTGAACTAATTGCTGTGAGGCAAGCAATATATTTTCCAGGAACATACTTATCTACATCAGCACAGTCGTATCCTCTGCTTTGTATAATCTGGTAAACTATGTTCTTCTGAAAATATTAGTCTGACCTTGCCATGCTAGTGATTTACTGCTTCATTAGCCATGAATCCATGATAGATATTAAGAACTAATTACTTGGTCAGGTCATTCTTCGTATTGCTAATACTGGACTGGTTCCAGGTGGTTCTCTTGTGGTGTTACTTGAACTGCATACGGCTATGGATGACTGTGGCCTGAAATAAATTTTGCATGCTGAATAACCTGCAGAAGAAGCTCTATAATTGAAAACACACTGAAAACTAAATGAACAATTTATGAGGTACGTACTCTGCTTCTTATCTTACTATCCCCCCGAGGTTCCACAGCATGTTAGCTCTAACATGCAACTGGGTAAACAACTCCTCGGGACTGTCAAAAGAAGTAGCAGTGTCAAACCTGAGAGGGATACTTAGGACAAACACCTGTGCTGACGCTTAAAAGCAACTCAACATAGCCTTTTTGCTTGTGTCCTTTATGCCTTTTTCTGAGCATCTGGTCCCTGGTAGAGTAAACAGCAATCACTGATGGAAGAAGCATTGTCCCCTTGTTGGTTGCCCCCCCAAGTGAGCTCGGCTCCACACCGTATGCATGCTTGCTTGCTTCTACCTCCAGGACTAGCCGCATTATTGTTGTTTCACTGTGGTTGCTTGCGGCTAGGGAATGGTCTTCATGTGTGGTTGGCTCTATGCCCATCTCAACTCATGAGTGTATTTTGCTTCGTCATGAGTGATGCATACAGGTGCAGCTTAGTCATGCCATATCAATTCCAGGCAAGAGACACGCCGCAATCATTGTTGCATATGCAGCCACTTCAGTCGGCGGCAGGATTGGTGTTCCCGATCCCAGTAGCAGCACGCAAGTTTGGAGGGGCTTCTGGCCATATCTCCACCAATTTTCCTTGCCCTGGTATTTCAGATTATGCTGCTGGCTGCCACCTAGTGGCATTCAGTCTGGACTCTGGAACCATGATAATGACGTTTCTTCCTCTCTTTATTTTTTTAACTTTTTTTTGAAGTGGATAATTTTAACTAGACATATAAAAAAGAAGAAATTACTTTGATTTTGGATATACATCTAGACATATAATGCAATTGAGTTTACAGAAATTAACCTCATTAAGAAAAGTTAAAAATATATACCTGATGTTACATGACAACTCGACATGTGGGGATTACCTAAGCTTGGTCAATGGTGGTAGGTGTGCATGGGTGGGGTTGTATGCTCATAAGCTCAATCATATATATCAATAAGATCAGGAGTTAAAGAGTTAAAAACACTACACTTGGTTTCAGAAACAAATAAAAAAAAAAGAGCTAAAACTCTAGAAACAAGCTAGCAGCATTATTTGAAAAGGGTTGCTACTTTGATACGGCATCTGGCTTAATATAGAGCACGCCATCAGGGAAAGAGTATATCGAATTGAAAATTTCTTCTCGTGGACTAAAACAGAGCTGAATTTGTTGTATAGTTCTTTGAATCAAATTCTGGATACATTTCACCTTGGTCATCCTGCACATTCTGAAGTTATTTATGTTGTTTTATTTATGCATATAAGACTAGTAAGACTAGAAGTGAAACATTCCCTCCCCTGCTACCATGCATGGAGCAGAAATGGACAATAAAGAATCTTAGTCTGAATTAATTCTTTTGCATGTAGTCCAATGATTCGATTAATTGCTGAGATAGGCAGAATTAATATTTTGTTTTTCTTTTATATGAAACAAAAAATGGCGGATTTAATAACCAATGTGATTATATTTGGCAGCTGAGGGGTCTTGATCCATGAGTACATGATACATACTTCTCCAGCGTGAAATGAACGCAATAATGAGGCAAGTACAAGGAGCTTTTTCCCTTGGTTGCATATCTATCTCTTAGTTTATATGCATGTCAAGCGTTCAAGTGCATCTCTCTCTCTCTATGCGTCTTCACGTCTATATATCCCTTTATTTTATTTGTGTTGCTTGAGAGTAAGATTGACATATGAATGATTGTACATGCAGTGTGAAAACTGCAGTTGCGTATGGCGGATTACTAACTAGCTAGGGATTTAGAAGGGCTGCGAGCAGACATGATGGGGTCTCACATGAAGGCGTTCACGCAGGCATCATGTTATCTTCCTCTACAAACAAACATCACCCTCCCCTCTCTGTACTTAATTATACCCACTTCAATTCTCATTGCCCATCGATCTCATGCATGCATGCATGTTGTTGCCTGCCTGGTTCCCAACACCCCTGCCTTTTCCACACCTTCCTTTTAAACCTCATACACGCGCAAATAATCCTATCATATTGTGGTTTGCTCTTTTTTCACAGGAATAGCAGCCACTGACATGCAGGGCCGTATGTGTCCCATCTATCAGTATACACATCTGGGAAGTAGTTGAGAGGTGTGATGGATGACACCATGCTTGCATTGGCTGAAGGGTGTGTGGAGTGGACACTGCATGGCCGACTTGCGGTCAGGTGTATGTGGGGCTCTTGCACTATATAAGCCGGAAGCTCGATCAGTTGGTGGGAGGCATGCAATGCATACATGCATGTCTCTCTTTGCTGCTCCTATGCATGCTTGCTATCTTTGATCCCTTAAAGCAACGGTCAGGAAGCACTGCCCTTCACTCTCTGCATTGGCACCACTCCTTGAGGTGATGTCGCTATCCGGCTCTTTCTCTCCTGTAATATTTGTCATCTAGCTTGTGCTTGTTCCACATAATCCCTGGGCCATGATCACCAGCGTGCTCCTGTGGTAGGTGAGTTGTGTTACTGTTATCTTAATTTCCTTCATGTCATTAGTTACCCTGGTATCTGTGGACTTGTCCTTTTTTTTTTTTTTTACCTGTTCCATTGATAGAAATCTCTTTACTGCTAGCTGGTCAAACTCATTATAGCCAGATATATGTTACCATTCTACATATATATGTCCCTTCGAAAATAAATGATATGCCTTGGCTTCTGAACTTGTCCTTACTGTTTGATGACTCGTGATGAGAGAGAAGCTGATAGCTGTTTTTCCTGAACAGGCTAGTTAGACAGATTACTATTCCTAAACATTTTCAATACATAACTTAATGATCTAAAGCTAAGTGTGAATAGGTGATCATGTAGAGCAGTTTCTCTCTAACTCCTAGTGAAGTGTACATACTTGCAGCGATATGCTAACATCCATATATGTGCATGATTAAAACGAATTTCTTTGGCCTGTTCTGTTCAAGATGAAAGATCAATTTTTTGATGAATTCCCCTGTGATCTTCTCCATATCGTGTCTGATGCTTATATACTTGGAATTATATGTGAACTATACCTTAATTTCCAGTACATGTGAATGTCTTTTTTTTTTCAAGAGCACGCCTAGGCGCGTTTTTCATTAAGCAGAAAGACCCGTTAGTTGCTTATGATTATGATATTCCTGTCGAGAGTTATGCCTTATCAATTATGCTCTTAACTTGTCCTTTGCATTGCTCATTTAGTCAGAACTGTAATTAATGGAGGACCATATACATCATCGCTGATGCATACATAGTTACACTGGGCGAGAGCACACCAAGTGATAAGAGTTTGATCTGTGCTAGGATTTCTTATTGATGTGACCATTGGTATTAATTGTGATAGAACACACCAAGGATAGTACTGTGTTATCTAAGAAGTCTGATGACAGTGCCCACTAATATCCTGGCTTGAAACTCATATTGTCAGGCCCATTAACTGTAGATAATGGATGAATTTTATGCTCCCAGTAACACGAGTATATCCTATGGACCCAGAAACAGCAAGGCATAGCTGGCCTACTTGAATCACTGATTGCATTTTATTCAAGCAAATTAGCTGTTTGCACATCTAAGTAGACAAAACAAATGCTTCAGTGCATGTATAAAATTCTCTGTCTGTATTTTTTTTTTCCGTCTACATGCCTTTGCTCTTGTTTCTAGAATGAAGAATTAGGCATATCTACTCTCTATTTTCCTTTTCGAGAGTAGCAGGAAAGAAGATTATTACTTAATGAGCTCATCTTTCTGAGACTACATACTATAGTAAAACGATATTGGTCATTTCAACTCTGGCTCTATTGATATTTTATAAACATCTTATGTATTTGGTTAAGTGTACTAAAAAAACTCTGGGCAGTGATAGATTATAGCTGGCAAAAAAATACGGGATATAATATATATATTCTCCATTGGTATGTTGTGACAACAAATGTAACTCTGGTTGACTGGTTCTTCAAAAAGTTCAGATATATAATTCCACATTCCGCATGATTTCACTTAGCAAATTAAACTAAACTGTTATTCAACATTCCGCATGTTTAAGCATATCACCTTAGGAATTACATACTATCTAACTTGTCCTAATAGTGTCCACTTAAAGAAAAATGCGCTAGCTGCCAAAGGTACAATATATATATATATATTTGAGGAAAAGGTACAATATATAGAATCACTACAAAATGAAACATCTAAATATGGTTATCAAGTTATTTATAGGTTGACAGACGAGCAACTTAGTATCACATAATTACTGAAAGAGTGTCACCGGCCTATTACAAATATTGATTGATTCATGAAGTTTCTAAGTTCTCCATGACCTTATTTAGATAGAAACATGGTGTGATAAGTATATTCAGTACAACATCCTGAAGGATGTAATAAGTAGTACACTGATACACAACTCAATATATAGTCTTATGTCTTATTTACACGCCACTATGTAGATCAAATTACTTGTATGTCCCAATTGATCCGATATGATAATTATCATTATTGTAGCTCTTAATATAATATTTTATATGAGGTAACATATGTTTGATTAATTTCATCATCGTCATCACTTCCATGGATCAACTAATTGGCTGCTGGATGTTGACGTTGATGCATAATCGGTAGCCACCTCTTGCTTCTCATTGACCTGAAGGATATCTCCTTCATCAGTATAATCTACACCCTTTGCTGCATCGTTACTAAGTTGAGATGCAACAAACTTGTCCAGAACTCTCCAATCAGTGACTTGGTCGACTGCATGCTCCATGAGCTGAACATGTTGATGAGCATGGTGCGCTTTAATTTCCTGGTCTGGTGAGACCAAAAGAGAATGGAAGGATGGGCTCTCTATCTCGTGAGGAATGGCGTTGAGAATATGATGGCTTGGCATCTGGAATTGTAGCTTCAGTTCCCTCTTGTAGCTATTGTTCAGCATCTGGAGGTGTTGTTCTTGCAGCTGTGCTATGCTGTGGTGTGGTGGCATTCCACTCATGGGAGAGTTAAGGTCATGCATGAATGTTCCATCTTCATCGACATACCAGCATGGTGCATCATGGTCTGATTCTCTTCTTGTTGTTGGCAGTCGCTTTTGAACACCCTACATACTACCCATCCTTCCTCCTGAAATATATAGATGATATATACGTTGACAGATTAGCTGATGAAGTATATGTGATTATTCAGAAAACAAAGACCATCTTACATGTAAAACATTAAATGGTATAGTTCTTAATAGATTGGAACGCATGCCACCAATTTATTATCAAGTCCAGTGCCCTAAATAGTGATCTTGATGAGCAATTCCATATGGCACACATGCATATTCCAAAATGCATGGAAGGCACAGTACATCTCATCACAAAATCAGAAACAAAAAAAGTAACAAAGGATATCGTGTGGCGCAGTTGGATTCAGATAATAAGTTCTACTTTTATATAGGATAAACTTTGTGCATATATGAGTAGAGAATATATATCCTTCGATGTAACATTATAAGTTTATAACAAAATACACTTATTATTGTCACACAGTTTCTGTTGGTATGTATTAATAAGATATATACCATGCTGCATGCATGACAATGGTATAAGTTAATGCACTATATTTTCATGATAATTCTCATCTGCAGGATAAAGCTCTGGTTGCTGCTGTGAGTAACTACAATCGACACAGCAGGGCGTGCAATCTGCAGGCTAATGAAGGGATCGATCAATATCAACACATCACAAGGACCAATGTGTGTATATATGTGACATGCATCATATTTTTTTTGGATTGCCATTCTGAACTTATGTATATTGATTGATATATAGTGTAAAACTCCTTGCTTGTATCAATATTACTGAGTACAATGAAAAAAAAAAAAAACTTATTGTATGATATATCTGGGAGGAAGTGAAATAAATACATTAATATAGACAATTAAGCTAGAGTACGTAATCAATATATAGAATAAAGTGAATAGATTGAGCTTGCATATATTGCTTGCCTGGGGAGGTCCATTCTCATTGGTTTCAAGGCGGTACTCGTGCATGATCCAGTCGGACTTGTGGCCATTGGGAGCCCTGCCCTTGTAGTACACCAGCGTCTTCCTCATGCCCACTAGCTGCCGCTGCTTGTTGGCATAGATCGGCTTGTCTCTGCCGGTTGCCTTCCAAAACCCGGCGGCGGTGGCCCGGTTGGTCCTGGTGCCCGTTGGGTATTTCTTGTCTTTGTGGCTGAAGAAGTACCACTCGTTCTGCTCCTCCTCTCCAGGCCCTCCCAAACTGCACTTCTCTGCATGCCAATTGTAATAATGTATGTTTGTAAGATGATGATATGAATAACATCTATACATTTATATCAGTGATTACACATATGTAAAACAAAGTACTGACCTTGGAGATCCCATGGCTCTATCTTGTAAAGATCAACATCTTTGATGACATTGAGGTCGATCCTTCTTGAGGCCACCTTCTTCCTGAGGTAGTAGTCCACCAGCTCTTCGTCTGTCGGATGGAATCGAAAGCCTGGAGGAACCAGCTGCTGTGTCTGCGCTTGTGTGCTGCTCATACCCATCAAGCCGGATAACTAGATTGATCAACCTGAAATTACATTGATGCGTCATATATACACACATGTATGTTATGTTATTGGATCTTGTTTATATCATGCATGCATGCTAGTAGACACTATATATTTTTCGAGATCGCGCCATCGGCGCGTTTTCATTAAACATAAATAGTAGACACTATATATCAGGTACTACAAGACCTAATATTAAACCAATCGGCATATGTGTACTATCGATCATAATTTTAACTTGCACGACAGCAGGGCTAGCTAGGGTACGATAATGGTCAGATAAAAAGTAATACTCGAAGCAAGCATGATCATTTGCAGTAAGTGACGCATGCACTACTAATGACCTCAATGCTTGCTCTGCATTCCATGTGGTGTAGTATGTGGTACTGAGCAGCTGCACTCATTACTCTTTGTGGAATGTTTCCCATGCTGCTGCTGTTGCTGCTCAAAGTTAACTTTCTCTCATCATACATGTCCTGGATCCAGGCCCTCCCTAGCCAAGTGCAGGCTGCCTGGCTGGTTGGCATATAGTAGTGTATACACATTTGATCGATGCACCCCAACACTGGATGGGGTCACCCACTAAAGCGTGGCACTCACGCGCTAGGTGCATGCGTGTCTATGATCATATGTGCTACTGGGTGGTGTGATATGTAAGCGTCGTCGTCAGTTTTTTGTGTTCATCCATGTTTGGACAGAGAGATGTTGATTATTTGGAAGTGGTGTATGTTCTTGAGATATACAGATTAATTAATTATCATACTATGGTCATCATGTGCATTGTGTCAGTAATATATTCCTAGTTTATTTTTAATTAAGAAATCTCATTGTGTTTCAAGTTGTACTACCCATATGCACATTTGTAATTTGTACATGCAAAAGAGAGAATGCATGTGTCATATATGATTGACCTTTTTTTTTTCCATTTATATTGCCCATATACATATGTCTTAGATACAATTTTGGCCTCACCCGGCTCCATTATTATATACTCTCTTCGTCTCTGATCTTTTCGCAAAAATACTCTCTTTGTCTCTGGATAAATCAATTCCTAGAGCTATCTTAAGTTGGATTTTTAAAAGTTTGATCAAATTTATTTATAGAAAAAATGCAAATATTTATGACACAAAATGAACATATTATAAACATTTAAATACCAATTTGGTGCCGTAAATCTTACTGCTTGATTCATTTGGGGACAAAGGAAGTACACGCAGCTAGCGGGAGAGATGGTTGTGCATGAAACAAAACTCTTCGAAAAGGTTGAAAAAACCTTTTATGAAAAACAGTGTGTACCACAACCATATAAATTATCAAATTAGAAGAGCCAGAGATTCTTTCATTTAATTTGCTTGATTAAATAATAAAAGTCATGTTATCTAAAAGATATTTTTCCAAAACAAATCCAAATAAGCATCGATCAATCCAATTAAACAATGATAAATGGTTTTATTTTGAAATATATGGAATAGAACAAAAAATGTATATTGGCACTTGCAAATTCTACTGCCACAGAAGAAGGCAAATAGTGATTAATCATGAAAGCTGATCTGGCCCTTTGAAACTATTTCTAGGGACAAAATCATAATTACCAGCACCCCGTGTATGATATGGAATGTAATTTTGTCCATAGATATATATCTTATAAGTGATAGAAGATTATTTGAAGAAGTAAAGATCATCTGTAAAATTTGATGCTTAATTTAGAGAGAGAGAGAGAGAGAGAGATTTAGAGAGAGAGAGAGAGAGAGAGAGAGAGAGAGAGCACTTCCTATATAGCTTTCTACTGCGATCAAGAACATCTTAGCAGATTCAAACATATTTATTCATTAGGATATTCCTAGCTATCTTAGGTTTTCGGAGATCCGGCGAAATGCAAATCTAACATGAAAAGTAACATAAGATGAAGAATATACCTTTCCCAGATCAGAGAGATGTGACGAAACCCTGCAGAGAGATCTCTACTAGCTTTGGTAGTAGCTGCAGATGTAGTACGCAGAGGTGCAGGTGGAGACAGGAATGAAGCTTTATTTCTCTTCGTCTCGGTCTCCCTGTCTTGCTGGTTGCTGATCTATGTGTTGGTATTCTCTCTCTAGGTCATTATCTGGTTCAGATCCCAAGAAGAATGTCACAGCAGTTAGAGATTGTTGATGTACACACGTACGCACGTACAACAAGATTGATGACCACGCAAAAAAGAAACTAATGATATCAACAGGATGAAAGCACACAACACGCTACGTACGTAGCTTAGACCGCGAGATGAACCAAATGATAAAACCTTTAGACAATAATCCATATATCTTTAAAGCTATCTTCATATATAGCAGCATCGATCGATCAGAGAGTAGCAGTATACCTACCTTGCTATAACATGCATGCATGAAAGACTTGATGGATCTGCAATTCTCAGTGTATGCAAACAAGCTCGATCGATCGGACTTGGCTACCTAGTCACTAACTTGTTCCTCTCTCGATCTGCTGCCTCGATTCTCCCCTGACCTAGCTAGCTAGGTATTAGCACAGAGAGTGAAGCTATGCATGGGAGGAGAGGGAGGGAAGGAGATCAAATGACGACTGCCGTGCAAACGGGAACGGGGACGAACGGGGCTGCTGATCTCTGATTGATCCGATCCAACTAATAAATGTGAACTGAGCGGTCAGACTTAGGGCCGGATTGATCGGAGAGGGAGTGAGCTAGCTGGAGTTAGAAACTCGATCGCAATCCTATGGCCTCTATCAGGCAAAGGGAACAGTGATCGAAAGAGAGATGGAGATGAGGAACTAGGTAGCAGAGAAAGCTAGGGTGCAGTGCAGTCTGCAGGCTCTCTCGCTCGCTCGCTCGCAGTGGAAGGAGGGAGAAGACGTAGAAGAACAGCGAACCCTTCCTTAACTTTGTCTAGTCCTGGCCCCACGTCCACACCGTGTGGGACCCGCTAGGGTGGGCCCACCGACCCGACCATCACCAAACAAATCCCCCGTCCACTGCCTCGCGCCATCATTCCTTCCCTGCATCCATCCATCCATCCCTTTCTTTAAGCTCTTTCTTCGGTCTCCCATCTAAATATATCAATATATATGTCTTACTCTTACTTTGGATCCATGATTTAATTAATTCCAACCAACCAAATTACCGCTAGATATTATCCCATATATTTTAATCCAAAATTATATATACTATCACCATCCCACAAAGATAGAGTGCCATTCTCATCTCCAAAGAAGTCAAATATGTTTCAACTTTGACCAATTATAATATAAGAAAAATATTAGTATTTATGGTGTATAATAATTATCATCATAAGACTAATTATAATGTATTTTATAATAAATTTATTTAGAAATATAAAAGCTATCAATACATTTTCTATGAATCTAGTTAAACTTATGAAACTTTGACTTGTACGAATCCCACAATGACACTCTTTTGCTTGATCTACATGTAAAAGTAGATGTGCCAAACATACTGATCAGTGAAAAGTAGACAAAACAATTTAAATAGTTGCAATAGTATAACCAGAGGTGGCCAAAGAAGGCACCAGCGACGTTGTTCTACCTAGTTAACATTGTAAAATTGTTGGTATATTGGATCATAGTCATTGTAGGATGTGCTCACCACGCTAGGACACCTCCTTCGTTACATCCTCAATTCACCGGCTACATCCTCGACTACATTGTTGCGTGCATGACCTTTGTCGATGTTCTTTGCCATCTTATTCGAGGACCACCGCTTCTCTGGATCATCACACCTTGCGCCAAATTATTGCCATCTTGTTTCGTCTGGCTCAGCTTCATGACCAGCTTCATGAATTGCCCCTTTATTCCGATAGAGGGGGGGTATGCATCATCAACCAGCTTCTATGCCCGAGGTCCCATATATCCTTGCACTAAGAAAAATAAAAATGACGATATGTATATACATGATGGGAATGAAACCAAGTAGTCTGAACGCCGAAAGAGACGGGTTTCATTACTATATATTTGTGACTTAGTATTCGGCCCACTTTAGCAACTTTTAGATGATACAGTATGTAGCTTGTTTTCTTCTTAAGATTTGTTGGCTTTGGTTTGACTGGATATATATATATAGCTAACTTAGTGATGATGTTATCTGCCTGCTGTATATCTTTCTGCTTTATTTCTCTTGCGTTTGGACCTAAGCCGCACAGCACACTTTATGACACATTCACAATTGCTGTGTATCTACTTGATCGATTGATCAATTAGATATTTGTGCAATCATGATATGGGGAGTGTATTAAGTCCATCGTCGTCCCTTGGTCGCACATCAAACTACAATAATAAGTAGCCTAGGAGGGTATATATGTATGTATAGTTGTATATATGTGTGCCCAAGCTTTTCATGGTGTGATCGATCGGTTAGAGCAGTGAGCTCTGGGACTCTCCCGTCGAGGCTTGGCGCCTCCTTATTTTCAAAGTTATAGGAGATTCTTCTCCTATAATCTAGTTTTGTTTTATTTTATTTATGTGTGTTGTGCTAGATATGGGGTGAAGCTTAGGGAAGAGAAGAGGAAAAATTAATGTATAATAGTGTTCTTGTCACTAGCTGAAATATATGTGATTGTGATATGATTAGGGTCCATGTGTATCATATGGCAGCTGGCCGGGTTGGCCTGGCACTCATTTTTTTTTAATAATAGATATCAAATCCGGCCTCTACATACAGAGATGTACACAACCAAAAGTTACAAAAAGAGAGAAAAAAAAACAAAAGAGAGAAAAGTCATGATCTTATACATCGACCAGGACAATACAGCAAAACGATATAAATGCTTCGACCCTCTATTTTGATCAACGAGAGGGCGTTCTTGGCTTTCTCTTCACGCCGCAGCTGAGTCTCGAATGCCGTACTGCAGGGGCTCAGGAAGGCTTTCGCAAGGAAGGAAATTACAGCGACGCCTCCAAGGGGGAATATGACGCCGAATTCGTCATCGCCGCCGGCCCAGAGCCAGCTAGGCAGGGTTTTCACCCATAATCCAAGTTCCTGTAGAAGCACATTCAAGCTGAACCTGCAGACGACGAATGTCGGAGATGATCGGCAGAGTCTTCACCAGCTGCGGCGAGGCAACCTCTGATGTGGACGGCAGGTGATCTGAGCACGGAGTCCTTTGATGTGGACGTCGAAGCCAGCTTGCGGCTGCCTGGGAGCAGCGTGGCCGGCGCTCAGGGTCTAAATGCGACCCCCAGATGCCGCCATTCGTTGCTGCAATAGGGCCCTCTGGCTAATGCGTTAGGGTGGGCGCCGAAGGCCGGTGGAGGGGGCAGCTGCCCTGAGTCCAAATGGGGGTCAGCCACCCGCCAGGTCCCTCCCCGTCCATTGCGGGAGAGGGCCGGTCGGCCGGAGTCGTGCCCGGCCACAGCACGGAGGCCTCGCGAGTTGGAAATCCGTGATGGGCCCCCGCCCGTACCGCCGCCACCGCCGGTGACTGGCCTAGATGCAGCCGATCGACCGGGGGCCGGTGGTCGGCAGGAGCTGAGGCTCCTCGCGCCCATGGGCGCCCGCCCACCGCGGATCAAGGCCGGAAATCGCCGGATCCGGTGGCGGAGGGCATGGATCTAGGCTCCCAAGCCCGCTGCTCGTCGTCGGCCGTCGTGTGCGGATCACATGCCCACGGCGTGTACGGATCACATGCCCACGGCGTCGCACCGAAACACAGGATGTGCATTGTATTAGTGGTGTATTATGTGCACATATAGAGAGATAGATCGACAATGAGATGAAGCCATGAAGGAAGAACATCATAGCTATATATTGAGAGTAGGTGCCACACATATATCTGTAGATCAGCGTCATATAGGTAGGTTTTATATATCACCTTTGAATCTGTCTACGATATTGGACCCTTCATTGAATTGGACAATTTGCAGTTGATCCTCACTTTCTACTCCTTAATTACTAAGAAAAGAATTGATGAAGTGGGCTTGGTACACAAGAAAATTTTTAGCGATGGGAGTTTAGAAGTAGGGTGTAGATTCATCAGACCATGCAAATTACAATCAGGTTCAAGTGGTTTATTGAGTATCACTCAGGATCCATTGATTACACAGAGGCTACATACATACATATAAATGCTGTCGTGGGTAGGTCTGGATCATGAGAGATGGAGAAAGCTTTCATGAAAAGGCAAACTTTAAAGGCCGGCCGGCAGAGAGGTGTGTTGGAGAATACAATTTTGGCTTTTGCTAGAAAGTTGGTAGTAGCTTCCATCTTGTTCCATCCATTGCAGTAGTGCAGCTGCAGGCGTGAGCTTCAGCCGATGATTAGCATCACGCCGGCTGCGATTCTTTATGTTTTTTTTTTTTCATTTTCTCTGTTGCATCGTCTATCTTGCAGTGCGTACTACCATGCCCTCTGGTCAGCCCTTTCATTGCTTGGCTTGTTACATCTCGTACGTACCACAGAGAAAACATGTCTGCATTTTTTTTTTCACACAGCTGGAACATTTAGCCAACTGCTTGTGTGTGTTCAGTCAAGGTATTGGGGGCCAATATATCAAATTCCCTTTTCGCATGGCTCAATCTCACTATCGGTTTGAGACGAAGTATTTGTTCTTGCACGGACAACAGCCCTAGAGACTGATCCCGGGGCTTCAAGCTTGATCAGACTGTGTTTGTGTATGGGCACTTGACCTCTCTAGCGCTGAAATACTAGCTGATTGATACTTGCTACTCAACCGCCTACACCCTACCGGCCGGTTTCTTCGTCATTTTATCTTATGCCCTGGTTCCAAATAAGTCATCTACTTATATAAGTTAAAAAGTGAAATAAGTGACTTATTATTTTGCCAAACAACAGTGACTTATTAAGTCATAAGACTTATAAGCAATAAATTGATACACTTACTTAAAACTTATAAGCCACCATTCTTATTTGCATAGGACAACTTATAAGTCATTTGCAACAGAACAGACGTGATTTTAAGTCACTTAACTTATAAGTCGCCAACTTATTTGGAACCAAACAGGTTATTAGTCCCAGCCATCGGTCAAAACCCCAGCTTAATTTTAATGTGATCTGAATTATGGTGGCGCTAATTATGGCGATCTCACATGCAAGGGCAAGCCTACTCATCAATCATCACCACCACTACATGGACTGACTGCTTTAAGCACTCACCGTCACCGGTAAACCGGCAAGAAATTAGTGAAAAGAAAACGCGTCATCAACGGTCGCGTCATCAGTTCTAGTACTACCGGAATTGTCCATTGTTTAATTTAACAGACTAATTGCGATACAGTAACTCCTGCTGTTGTGTACAGTAATGCCTTCGTTTGTTTGGCTGAAACTTCAAAGATCAATTTAAAAGCACTTACTATAGACCATTAAGCGGATGAATAAAAGAAATGTTTGCGACGTTATTAGCTAATTCGGTTGGCTAAGACTAATCGTCTTGCTAATTGTGTTCATCTGGCCAGTTAACCAGATGATCAACAGATTTAAACGGTAATGCTCTCATTAGAGCGTCCTAATGCAGTTAAAACCATCGGACGGACATGGCTGCTCGTCCACCGCACCACCGTCCACTACCAAAAAAAAAAAAAAAAAAAAAATCCATCATTGTTACCGACTACACCCTGCAGTGGCTGCTCGCCTCTATCGCCAGGGCGCGCTGCTCGCTCGTCCCAAGCGCGCGCCAGCTCGGGTGCCGGTGGTGCTTGTCGCGCGCGCCACCCGCTTCCTCTCAGCGCCGGCATTGGCACTGGTGGTGCTCATCACGTGCGTCGCCAACCCACCCAAGCCTGTTGCTGGTGCTGGAGCCTTCCTCCTCCTCCTCTCCTCAGCCATTTGCTCTCGAAGTTGTTCCATCTTCTTCGTCAATTCCTGATTTGATCATAGCCAAACATATATAACATAAGAAAAAGCTTCTTATTAACATATATAACTTTTCTTTTTGACATCTATATGATATATGATGCATGTAGCATCAATCAGTTGTGTACTAATTAATGTATGGAGGACAGGAAGAGATCGGTACATGTATCACTTCGTCTCTGAGCTTGGCATTTTCTTCGTTGACCGCCCGTAATTGCTCAGCCAAGGCCAACTGCTCCTTCAGTTGCTTGGTGTATTCTTCGTTGATCGCCTGTAATTGCTCAGCCAAGGCCAACTTCTCCTTCAGTTGCTGATTTTCCTTATTCAATAGTTGCTGATTTTCCTTATTCAATAGGATTACATTGTGTTGTTCCATCTTCTCAGCCAATTCCTGATTCGATCATCGTCAACATATAAACAGAAGAAGAAGCTGCTTATTAACATGTATAATTTTTCTTTTTGACATCTATATGATATATGATGCATGTAACATCGATCAGTTGTGTACTAATTAATGCATAGAGGGCAGGAAGGGATCGGTACCTGTGTCATTGACTGAATGCAGCAGAAATCATCCGACACATTTACTGATACATGGAGGTTGGTAATTTGCTTATGTCCAAATCGCAGACAACACTGAGGGCACTGAACAAACGAGGAGAACATATATAGAATATTAGAATTGGCATATATACAAGCATATATAAGTTGAGAAATTTCAAGATCAAAAATAATTATTAGCACAGAAGTGGTGGTTTAATTGGTCTTGGAATATATACACGTAACACATTATGCAAGCATCTTACCTTCGCACTTGTGTTACATGCGAACGATGAAACCACTTTTCTAGGCATGATCTTCCATAGACGTGCCCGCAGGGAAGGCAACTGCAAACAGTAGGGGGGCAAGGCACGACGCCCCCAATTAATGTAGTGTGAACACGAGCAATCAAGCATGCATGTATATAATAATTACTTTTTCGTTCTAAACATAAGACACTTTGTTACGCATCTAAGACATAGTATATATCTAAGTGTATAACAAAAACTACAAAAGGCAAAACGTCTTATATGGATGACGTCTATAATAATATATGAAAACTAAAAACTTGCATGTCTGTCTTGCCAAAATCCCTAAGAACTTGTTTGGATGCACATGTATCCATCATAATCTACTACTCTTTCGGTAAAAAAAAAAAAAAAGAAGAAATAGTCTACTACTCACCAGATACGATGCGCTCCGTCAGAGGTCCAACGCTCCAAGCAGATGCAGCAGGTAGGCCAACCCTCGATCTCGACGCCGTGCTCTTCAACCACGGCGGCCACCTCCACCGAAACCCCAGCTGATTCCCTGTGGCCCTCATCTACTGCATATCCTTCTTGTTCCTCGTCTTCTTGTTCTTGTTCCTCCCACTGAATGGTCTCTTCTGAGTTCATCTTTCACAAATGGTCTCTTCTGAGGTTCTGAACAAGCAAAATGTTGCGCCCAACCATAAATTCTCATCAGTTGAACATTCCAATGTACATGAAATGCATGAAATGAAAATTTAACATAAGTCAGGCCACAAATTGAATGATCTTCCTAGAGCCTACATATAAGAAAGGTTGGCACATGGCTATACGATGCAACAGTTCCCAAGTCTAGATGTAATGTAGTAAATTCCTCTATTTTTGGAGAAATATAGGAAGTATAAAAGCTGGAAGATGATAATATTTCACATGCGAATATTCTATCTTCCAAAATACGAAGGAATCAGCTACATGCAGAGAGTTTTGGAACTTGGGGAAGTGGTTAAGTTACCTATAGTGAGGCATGGCTATGGCATGGCAGACTAGGGCATGTGAATTTTAGATCAATGAAGCAACTAGTGAGTAAGGAGATGGCCACTGGAGTGCCAGACATAAAGCATCCTGAACAAGTTTGTAGTGATTGTCTTACAGCAAAACAGACAAGAACTCCATTCCCTAAAGCAGCTAAGTGGCAGTCAAAAGAAAAGCTCAGTCTAGTGTATGTTGATCTATGTGGACCTATCTCACCAGCAATAGAAGGAGGAAATAGATATTTCATGCTGTTGGTTGATAACTATTCAAGATGGATGCAGATGCATTATTGTCTGAAAAGCAAGGGTATGGCTTGTGATGCTTTTGTCAGATACAAAGCTGATGTGGAGAACATGACTGGGTGCAGGATCAAGACACTCAGGTCAGACAGTGGAGGAGAGTTTCTAGCTGGTGTGTTTGCATGTGTATGTGAACAAGCTGGAATCAAAAGACAGCTCACAGCTCCTTACTCACCACAACAGAATGGAATGGTCTCAATCAGTTTCTTCGTTTCTTCTTCTTCACTTCTTTTTGTTTCTCTGCAAAGAAACACAGCACCATCAGCCCATCACAAATATTACTATTCATGTTTCTTATTTATGATCTGTCATATTGATACAGTTCCCAATTCCAGGTGTATGTGAACAAGCTGGAATCAAAAGACAACTCACAGCTCCTTACCACAACAGAATAGAATGGTCTCAATCAGTTTCTTCGTTTCTTCTTCTTCACTTCTTATTGTTTCTCTGCAAAGAAACACAGTGCCATCAGCCCATCACAAATATTACTATTCATGTTTCTTATTTATGATCTGTCATATTGATACAGATATAAATATGATAACAGAATTCAAGATCTGCCAATGTACATGAAATGCATGAAATGAAAATTTAACATAAGTCAGGCCACAAATTGAATGATCTTCCTAGAGCCTACATATAAGAAAGATTGGCACATGGCTATACGATGCAACAGTTCCCAAGTCCAGATGTAATGTAGTAAATTCCTCTACTTTTGGAGAAATATAGGAAGTATAAAAGCTGGAAGATGCTATACATGTGAATATTCTATCTTCCAAAATACAAAGGAATCATCTACATGCAGAGAGTTTGAGCTACATCCATAAAATCTTTCAGGCGTTAGCACCAAAAGAAAATGGCAAAGACATTCAGAAAACTACAGAATAGTCATCTTCGCACTTACAAGCATAAACACAAATCACAAGTGATCGATAGGATATCTTGGAGAAATTTGCCAACCAAACCACAAACAAGCACCAATGAAATAATTAAATCGATTGTGCAGAATACAAGCACCAAGTTCAGTAAGAAGAAAGGGACCTATAAGTACCTTGTGTACTGCTTGCACTGACAACGGGTAAAATTTCCTGAAGCATCACCACATGTTGCACAAGGTGGTGTGTCCTGAGTAGTAGAGCGAAGCAAATGAAAGGCCATCTTAAATACAGGATAGGGTGTATGTGTTCCAAAGCATTATAGAAGATAGCACAAATATTGATGCCGGACATTTGTGTGAGGGAGTCAAATCCAATTTTACGAGGTCAAAGTAGCATCACAACATTTATTTGATTTTGTTGGTTAAGTAGATGCTAAAAATCATATGAAAGAGAGGGACAGAGGCACTCGGCCGGTAGGTCTCATCATCATCATCAATCAAGAGTCAAGACAATAATGTGTGAAATCATAACAAAAACGTGAGAACAGAATCATACCTGTACGCCTACCTAATGGAACAAATTATCTCGCATCAGTGAATTTGAAAGCAACAAAAACAAAACAATCCACAGAAACTACAAATTGACATGGCACTGGTTGTATAAAAATTGACAAGGCACTGGTTGTATAAAAATTGACATGGCGCTGGTTGTAGAAAGAATAGCTTTAGGCTGTGCTTGTGCAACAATCTAGGCCATTTCACCAGATGAGAAACATATATGCTTGTGCACTTTTATTGATGAGATAAATTGTTTGCCATGGAAGTGCATTTGGAATCATGTTTGGGATGTAATAACCACAGAAATAGCCAAAGTAAGGTATCACTGTTTCCCTTGCACTGCAGTGGGTGGAAGAATTTGGTGGACATGAACAACTATTTGTAAAGCTTGTTAATCGAAAGAAAGGAGACAAGGTGAATGAACCTGAAACAATCGACGGAGCGACTTCGGCGGGTCCGGCGTCGGAGCAGGGGCGGCTTCGGCCTTGGAAGGGGGCGGCGTCGGCGGGGGCGGTTTCGGATCGGGGGCGGCGTCGGCGGGGACGGCTTCGGAGCGGACGGCGGTTCCGCGGGCGGATGGTGCTGCTCTGCGTCGGCTCCGCGGGGGCTGTAGCGCCGGGAGAGTAGGGGAGGTGGAGGCGCCCAAGGAATTCCGGCGACGGAAGCGGATCGATTCGGATGGAGTTACTTGGCGGCACAGTTTCCTTCTATTTCGTGTTCATACGTGTCGAGCCACTAGTGCGTGCTCTGGTGTTTGTTTAAAATATCCATCAAGCATAAGTTCAATTCGAGGTGCACGCTGTTCTTTTGTATATTAATTAATAATAAACATAGAAGAGGACCGATACAGGAACAGTGTAAAAAGATACGAAGGACAACGTCCAAAGCCAATATGCAAAACCGAAGCTCGACGTCAAGAACGTCGACTTCAGATGTTGTAGTCGAACTCATGGCCGAGAGAAGTTTCACTGCATAGCAGCTTTGATGTGGACCGTCGTGAGACGCCGGCAGTTGTTACTAAGCGTCCATAGGTCGGTCCACGCCCGACCTCCGTTAACCTTGGATGCAAGCTCGTTGTTAACAACCACCGCTAGCCGCGCGAAGCTTGATCCATCCTCCCCGCCTTCCACAACGCCCGCAAAGATCCTCCGCACCCTTGAAACACAAGGCCGACGACCCCTTCTCACCACGAGATGAAAAACCGCCGACGAATCGACTCTTGTAGACGAAGCCGACAAAGTCGGACTCCACCTCCACGTGCTCGTCGATGGTGCTGGAGCAAAGCACCCCCTAGGCGGGGAGAAGCACGAGAGGACCGCCGTCACCTCGACGCCATTTTCGGACACCAAAACCTAAACCTATTAGGACTACCACCACCGACCGGGGAGAGGCAACGGTCTCCGCCACCTCGTGCAGCCCAAACAGTTCTAAAAGAGAGCGTATCCAGGTCCAGTAGGCTCCCGACCGCGCAGGTCTCGAATCTACAAAATAATTAATTTGTCCATGCGTTGCGCACTTACTTGTGTGTCATTCTAGGCGCTGGAACCACTCGAGATATACTAGTTAAGAACTGTTTGAGTTTTTTTTTTACTCTTTTTATTCTAAATTATAAGTTTAAAAATCCTAGAGTCAAAAGCATCTTAAATTTGAACAAAATTAACAAAATTATAGAGAGAAACACAAAAGATTATAAATTATAATTTCAAGAACCGTGTATAACAGTGAAATGATCAATACCGTATCTACATGGGTTTTTCTCGTACTCTTTTAGTTTGTTCTACAAATCTTAGAGCCAAAACATAAGTTTGACTAAAACTATGGAGAAAAACACAAAAGATTTATGACATCGCACTAGTACATACTCCCTCCGTTTAAGTTATAATTTGTTTGACTTTTTTTTAACCCCAAGTTTGACCTCTTTGTCTTAAAAAATTGCATAAAATATCACTTCTTTTATTGTCGCATGCTTTATTAACAAAAGTCCTCAAGAATGATTTAAATTTGACAATATTTACATACTTTTTTTAAAATAGATTAGTGGTTAAACTTAGAATTGAAAAAAGTCAAACGAATTATAATTTAATACACAGAGATGAGTTTCAATCCCAGTTGGGAACTGGTTTTGATCCCAGTTTTCTAACAGGGTTTGTCAATCCATGACTAAAGGTCCCAACCTGGGATTAAGGCCCATCCTCCCAGTTTTCCCAACCAAGATCCCAACCTTTATTCCCGGGACATGATCCTAAACACACCTTTCGAATTCACCTGTGAACGACCTTTAGTCCTGTGAAAGTCCTTTAGTCCGGGTTGGTGACACCAACCGGAGCTAAAAGTCTGCAGTTCACAGATCAATTTAAGAGCACTTACTATAGCAGGCTAACTGCAACGGGATGCATTGCTACAACTAACAATATCCAACACTCCACAAATGAACTGATCAAGGAAACACACATTCAAACACAAGGACCATCTCAGGCAGCACAGCACTCCTTGTTTGCGGGTGCAAGCTCAGCCTCACATTTGTGCTCAATCTGAATATGCTGATCGAGCTACTGCACACTTCTTCAGCATGTTAATCAGTTCTGATCAACAATGGCAGCAATCGCCAGACAAATCATGAATGGAACCTACGAATTCGACTGATCTACTCAACAGTATTTCTGTCAAACACCTAATTAATCTGCAAACAGCAGCCTGACCACACGCTGGCAATTCTTGTCAAAGGCCCAACGCCAAGGCTACGGAAGTGAGCAAAACCACAAGCACATGATAGTTCGCTTTTGCTGAAGATGCTGATGACCTTGAACCATGAGGCTTCTGAGCCCTGAGATGGGTGAGAAAAAAAAAATCGAAGTATTATTAGCAGGCAGTTACTAATAAATCTACATGAGCTGTAGCACATAAGGTAAGCAGATGTCATACTTTTGTTTGTCCTTGAGGAGGCCACAGTAGAGCATGTTGTCTGGAGCCACCATCTCAGTAACATTATAGCCTCCATCTGGATCCACCACCCTGATGTAAGTCTCCTGACCCAAATACCATGTGTCCAGGTTTTCCGTCCGTACATTCCAAAAACCTGGGCTGTCAAGTGACAGCATCACAGCAGTCCATGCTCCCGGAAACACCTACAGGGTCAATAACACAGTAGTAATATCAGTTAGACTGAATGCAGCAACACTTTCAGTAATCATATGTGTCACTTTATTACAGTGTAAAAGTAACAGATTTAACCCTAAACCCTAAGTAATAGATTTATTGTACCCACAAAGGTATAGCATCCAGAAACACAATGAAGCATTATTACTTAACCTACAACAGTTACCTGAGTCGTGCAACGAGAAACACCATCCCACTTGTTGTAAGTCCCACGGCTATTTTCAGTCCACTCGCCATAGTCCATTCTGTTGGCAGTATGAAAATGATTCAGTATCCAGGACTCTCGAAAATGTGTCAGCATAAGAAAATGAAAAATAGAAGCTATTCTCACCCTACGACCCAGAATGCATATCCATCGATATGGTACGTCTGGACAGTTGTGTCATTGTTCTGAAATACAATTTCCAAAAAGTTCTTGTATGTGGAGTTAATGACAGATGTTCTGATCACTGGTGGTCCATCAATTGGCATTGTAGGGAAGTCGAGTGTGTAGACATCCTTCTTGTCATAGAGATCTGCCAACCTCAGAGGAGTATCAGGTGGGGAATAAGAGATACCACTCAGTGTAGTCCGTTTCTTCCCATTGATGATCACAGGTGGTTCATTCCTCAGCTTGTAAACCTGGCTCACATTGATAGAGCCATAGTGAAATGAGCCTTGAGGATTCGGACGAGCAGCACCAGTGCTCACGTTCATCCTGGAAAGAAAAGGTGCTATGTGAGCCCAAGATGTAGATACATACATAATCCAGTGTGCACATAAAAACTTGGTTAGACAGTGCTACATGTTTGTACTGTCTGTTGCCTGCAAATACTAGCAGATGCCCCGACACTCTGTTCATTGATGATGCTAGCAGAGAGACAAAACTTATGAATATTAAGCCTTTTACAGATCACTGTTGGTGTTGATAACAGATTAAAGTTTCTAATGCAACTTATATAGAATAATAAGGACAATTGAAAGAGGGCAAATATTTGGACAGAAAATAATTCTGAAATGCTACAACCCCAGAAGCTTTGATTCATCAAATTCAAAAAGAGTTTCCCATTCAGATTTAGAAAGCAGACCATCTAAGGGAATATCTCATGGAATGCACATGAAGTATATTACTCCCTCCGTTCCAAATTGTAGTTCACTTTAGCTTTTCTAGATACATTGCTTTTACTATGTATCTAGACATAGTATATAACTAGGTGCATAACGAAATCAATGTATCTAGAAAAGCTAAAGTGAACTACAATTTGAAACCGGAGGAAGTACAAGATAGACAAAAGGCAACGGCAAGGTACGGGGGCAAAACAACTAGAAGGAGCTAGCTATATTGCTTGTATAAAGAGCAGTACTAACAAAGTGTAGTGTAGTTAGATATAGCCAAAAAAGGATGTTATAAAAAATAAAAATAATATAGTGCCTGCCCTTTCAAGAAAAGAAGCAGATACCAAGTGCCAGGACAGGACGGGTGAATCAATGCTTTCAGTAGGATTGCATAGAAAAGTCAAGCCTGCAGTCACTTGGCTAGTCAATAACCAGGAAGAAAGTTTCTTTCTTTTCTACAAACCTGATTGAGCGTGCCTGGTTCATTGAGAAAGTTTTGTCATACTCATCATTTGGTGGATCAGGAAGAGGACCAGATGCTTTGCCCTTTGAATTTGTATATTGCAAAATTGCAACACCGGTGACTCTGGTCCAGAGTGATTCATTCACAAACCTAGCACTGGCCACGATGTAATAATCACTGCTTGCGTTCTGATCCATAGTGACCAAAAATGAGTAAGACTGGCCCACGTGGATGTCAAGATTAGTGAAGTTCTGCTTCATTGTATATGAACCTTCTGTTTCAACAAGGGCCATGTTGTGATTCTGAATCCTCAAGTTCAAGCTTGTGGAGACACCAACATTATGGACACGGAAACGGTATGTTTTCCCTGTTGAGGAATGGAAGCCGTCAGCTATCAGATTATGAATACGTACAAAAGCAATCATTAGTCAAATAAACTTTAGTAGTTGCTGCCATCATGAAAGTGATAACGAATTATCACCTTGTTCCCTCCAACATCTAGGGAAAAACATTGTGTGTATTTCAGTGGTAACGTTCATGCGAAGCAACAGCAACATATGAACTTTTGAGATTCAATAAAAAACATGGGAGATATAGACTTTTAGGGACCAATTTTAGTTTAGTTAAGTTACTTTGGACATGGATTAGCAGAACATTTAAATGAAAAAAAGTCATCCCGGTCTGATGTGGCAGCCCTATGATGCTTAAAAAGTGAGAAGTAATCACCTGGCTCAACTTTGATAGTCTCATGCTCAATGCCATCTGGCACGAGGGAGTCATTATACCTATATGGCCCCTTGCCATTCATCAAAACACCATCTGGCATCCCCAGCTCCTTCCCATCATCAAGCATGTTCCTGAGGTGCTGCAGATGAGAAGACGAACAGCCATGGTCACCCAGAAATCATGTGATGCATCCTGCAACAGAACCCGTGTGTTTCTCCCCTGCCTACCGTGTGGTTCATCTTGTACCAGTCCCCGATGAAGAGCGTGATGTCCCCGTCAGGCGTGTCGAATGGGACCGAGATCACGGCACGGTTGTTGACAGTGATACCTCCGTAACCCCCGGCGGCACGCTGCATACCAAGGGGTGGAAAGTAGAAGAAGCTGCCGATCTGGTCCTTGACCTGGAAGTTGTAAGTCCAGTTCCAACCGGGAGGTATGGGGCAGGTGGTGCCAAGAACCCCATCCTGCCAGCAATTCTTGCGGTGCTGGATCCCATCCCTAGTTGAGTTGATTGATATACAAGGTGAGCGAGTCATCAATCAATGAAATGAAATGAAAGTGGTGGATGAGAGTGTGAGAGTGGTCACCAGGTGATGAGTAGGGGCTCGTCCAAGCTGTTAAGCACATTGACGACCACATTGTAGTTGGTGGTGACATTCATGATAGGGCCTGGGAACTGCTTGTTGATTGCAATAACCTGAAACAAGAGACAAGCACACAAGAGTCAGAGACGGGCATACACACCAAGTTGACACGCATACACAGAGTTAGAGACGGGAACAGTAGGTTTGGCTATTCTCAGGGAGTCGTAAAGCATTTGTGGACATTGAGTTTGGCAGTGAAAAACAGCCGGTAGTGTGGAGTATGGAAATGGCTCGGAAGTAGTCATATATGCGAGCAGGGGTCTGGAGTAGAGGAGATCTGAATACTAAAACTCTGCGGCGGGGTAGCAGCAGTGTGTTTGAACTTGGAACCGCCCAAGGGAGCGGGGGTTCGTTCAACCGTCTGTTTGTTCACTCATTGGCCTTCCATACACACAAGGGGGGAATCTACATTACAGTTGAAAATCTTTGAGAGCGTAAGCAGGTCTGAAATCCTGCAAATGCGCAGGAAGCAATTCAGGATTTTTTTTGTTTTATGGAAAAAGGAAAAGAAATGTTGAGGCAAAAGAAGAGAGCATGGGCCGTGGTCAGCCGGTCAGAAAGGGAGATGCAGACAGACAATTGAATCTTGGCACCCTTTCTTTCCGCAACGGTCAGAAATGGTGGCGGCCGCGTGCCTTGAACCAGGGGAGGGTGCTAGAAATCCAATCTGGACGATGGTGTACGAAATGCTGTTGCGCCCGTAGGTGGGATAGGAAGGAGGAAGCAAAATCCGAGCTTTGGGGGCAGCAATAGCATCTAATCTAAGAGACGAAGAAGACGCATTCCCGACTGGATTCGATTCGATTCGAGTTGGTATTGCAGTCAGCCGCACGCAGGGGATGAGAAATGAGATAGCAGCAGCAGCAGAGGAGGAAGAAGAAGAAGAAGAGAGCAGACCTGCTGCGGGACGCCGAGAGGGGAGGCGGTGATGTAGGAGACGTCCCAGTCGAAGAAGGCGAATGGGTCGGCTGCCTGCGCGGCGGCGGCCAGGAGCAGGAAGGCGACGGCGAGGAGCGGCGCTAGCGCCGCCATTGCTTGCTTGCTAGGTCAAGAAGGCCTGCTGCTGCTTCTGCTTGTTTACTTGTGGGGAGTGGTGAAGGAGATCCCAACTCCTCTTTTTATTTGCGCTCCCCCTCCCCCTCCCCCTCAGTGGAGTGGAAATGGAATGGCGTGCCGAGAGGGAGGTTCTCCTTCAGTTTCTTCTTGTGAGATTTTAGACTGCAAGGGGAGCGCCCGCCGATCGAGCAGAGCAGGGGAGCGCGTGACTAGCGTTGTGACCACCGCTCGCTTCGCTACCAGTGTGAAGCGGAAACAGGGGAGAGTGGAGTGGAGACGTTTCGCGGTGTTTTGGTGGGGACAGTTCACACACAGCCCGACCTCTACCCGTAGTACAGCTGTACTCAACGGCACACTCGCCACAGCCAGGCTGCGGCACACTGTCTGTGTTGACTGTTGTGCTGAGTGAAGAGAAGATTCGAGACGGATCCGAGGAAGCAAGCTACGGCAGCCGATGACTAGTGTCATCACTAATCTTGTGCGTATGGGGACCTTCCTTTTCTATATACGTAGTACAATATTATCTCCTACTCCTTATTAATCTATAACTATTATTAAAGCACAAAAAATTTCTGCCGTTTTTTTTTTCACCTCTATTTTCTTTTTCGCCACTTCCTTTTCCAAATTTATAATCACGGCTAGAGAGTCCCAAGTCAATCACCGTTTCCAATTAGAGTTCGCTCCCCGGTTTTACGTCCGCTGCGTGTTTTTCCGTTCCTCGACCCCGCCCAGGTTTCGGTTCGGCAAACGACTCGCACCATCGAGTCGATTACGAGACCGACCCCGCCAAGGACGCGCTTCGTTTTTCGATTTGATTTGAACTGGTGCCGTCCGAGCTTCGATTCGATCTCGATCGTGGACGCCGATGACGAGCCCCCACGCCGCCTCCCCCGATACGGTTTGCCGAGGGCCGCCCCCTCGTCCGACATGGTCGTTCTCCGCGGCGCGCCGGTGCACGCCGCGGGCGTTCCGTGGCGATCCGCGGAGGAGCTTGACGAGCTGTCCGCCGGAGATCGGGTGTTGGCCAGTCTTGGACGGGGAGAGCGGGCGCTTCGGGAGACCGCCAAGGTGCTCTGGGATGCCGAGATGGTGAAGGGCGGCGGCACGGACGCGACGGACGCAGCGGCAGGTCCTTACACTCGATCGGAGGTACCATAATTTATATCGCTTGGTTGTTTCGTATATATTGATCAATTTTCAAAGCCAAGATCCTCCAGTGGTGCTCGAGGACACCGGCCATCCACGCCGCCACGCGGCGTCGTGCAGCGTCACCGGACGCTGCACCTCCATGCCAGCGCGCAGCGGATCGCAGAGGCCGGCGGTGAAGAAGGCAAGCTGCATCGTCTCGTTCACGGCGTCAGCTTCATCGTCTCGGCGGTGAAGAAGGCAAGCTTCATGCACGCATGGCAAACCACGTGTGAGGTGTGACCCGGGACAAGGACGAGACGCGAACGAGCTAGGTGGTATGACGTTCGTTCACAAGAAATTAAGGTTAGCCTTTTAAAAAGTTGCTTCTTATAATTTGGACCATATTATATTTGATTTATCTGGTCACTAGATAAGTAGATATTGACAATGGTATAAAAAATAGAATCATATACTTTGCTTCTAATGTACCATAAATCATCGTTCAAAATTTATATTCATCACCGCTAAAAAACTAAATGATATTTTATATATCCCGTAACAACGCACGGGCACGCGTTCCTAGTTAATTAAAATAGTTAGAATATATATTATAATTTGAAAATCTAGTATATTGTTGGTCTCAATATAGGTTTCATTTTCAATATTACAGATTATCTAATCTTTGTTGCTGCTTAGGACTAGGCGAACATCAGATGAGATGAAAGCCAGTACTACCTCATACGATACGGTGAAGAAATTCTAATCTGCTCTAGAAAACCACTTTTCATGTTCCAGATATAGCACGTAGGTTGAAAATGGACTCCACATGGGGAGCTGAGGGACATAACATGATAATAGAAGGTCATCCTAGGTAGAGCTGTAGCACAGATCCACTCTGCGGGTGTATCATGCACATTAAATATTGTCGTGGTCTAATACCACCGTCCGCGAAGTGGTGGCTAGTGCGGACTCGAATGGCCTAGCTCGGAGACAATGACACGACGGATTTATCTTGGTTCGGGGCAAAAGTCGGGCTCCCTAGTCCAGTGTGTTCACTATCCGAGCTCAAATGCTCGTGTCGTGCGGGTGCGTACAAGCGGAGCGAGAGAGGGGGCGGGCTCCCAAGTCTCTATGATTGAGGCAAGTGCCAATATGAGAGTGAGGATGCGGTTTGAGAAGAACCGGTGCGTTGTTCTTCTTCTTTTCTTGCTTGCCCTAATCGAAGACCCTACCCCTCCTTTTATAGTAGCAAGGGGGATAGAACATGTGAGCTCTCCGAGTTGGGGCGGGGGTAGGTGGAATAATATATGATACCGTGTCTTGTCGGAAAAGAGCTCTTCGAGCGAGCTCGTGGGTTGGCCAATAGCTACCTCGAGCTCTCGGCGGCCTTGGATGCCGGCGGCCGTCGCCGTACATGGCGGTCGGGGCATGGGCGGTGGTCATCGTCGCCTCGTCCTGACCGTAGTTGGAAGCTGTCCCCCCGGTATGGGGGTGCCCATGTTGCCGACGATGGCGCACGGGGTAGTGTGTGCGTCTCCCGGTCATGATGGCGGAGTTCTTGCCGAGTTGACGGAGGATACGACGATCGAGCTCTCGGATCGAGCTCTTTGGTTGGCGTGGGCCCTCTCTTGAGCTCTTGACGCCTTGGACGCCAAAATGATCGTCGCGACACGCGAATCCCGTCCAGGTGGCGGAAAGGGTCACACCGACCCCAATCGTGGTTGGAATCGGTCCCGCCGTGGGGGTGCCCATGCCGTGGATGAGGTATGCGCGCACGCCGCCGTACTGCGCGTCACCGTGGGCGCCCGTTGGAGTCATCGAGGGCATGGGCGGGCGACAGACGGGCCGTCTTTCCGCCACCGTGCCTCCGCATGGCCACGCGTCGCCGGGAGTGGTTGGCCAACTCTGCACCTGCAGCTCTTCCGCGTGACGCCAGGGGACGAGCTCGTGAGGACGGGCGTTTGTTGAGCGGTCGCTCGCCGAGCTGGCTCGAGCGGGTCCGAGAGAGGTCGCGTCACCGAGAGCTCTAGCGCACAAACTTGAAGGGGCCGCCTCGGCGAAGCGGAAAGAGGTCTCGCCGAGAGCTCGAGCGCGCGCGAAAAAGGTCGGCGGCGGGAGACCTCGGCGAGGCGGAAGAGGTCTCTGCTTGTGAAAGAGCTCGTCGCGCCGTATAATCTGCTCTCCTCGTGAGGCGACCATGGGTGGAGGAGAGGTCCTTGGTTAGAATCCTCTCGGCAGACATGATGTCGAGGGTCTTGATTGACGGATTAGGGTCATCCAAAATATTGATCCCCCACAAATATGGTGACACATTATGACTTAGCTAGGTCATTAAATGAGAGAGCTTCATCGGACGAGAGAAGAATTTCATCTCCATCTAGCACGGTTACCTACTTTACAGTCTTGGTGACTGTGCCCCGCGGTGTGGAGCACCGGAGTGTTCTCATCAGGTAACCAATTCTAGATTTGACACGTCATGATATTCTGCTCACAAATCAGACCCAACTTTATTGTCAGACCCACACATAATAAACAAACGGAGAGAGAGCTGCTCTTCTAGAGATACTAAAAGTCGGGGCTCGATAGCTCAGATCTACTACTCCATCGAAACCACTCCACAATGTTACACACCCGGTGCTACATCTTGATTTAAAGTATGAAACCTGCTATGAAACCCACACAAACATAGTTAAAAAACAGAGCAGCTTAGAGCATGTCCAATGTTCAAATTTGCTAGGAGCAGTGTCCAACCATGAACTAACTAGGCTTAAAAATATTTATCTCGCACTTTCCAACAAAACTGTGTAATTAGTTTTTCTTACATACATTTAATGCTATACATGTGTCGGAGATTGAATGTGACGGGTATTTTTAAGACTTTTTTGGGTTCACTTTTTTTTAACTAAATGAGCTCTTTGACGGTGGGATTCGCGATCGGTCCGCTGGCGCTGTGCACGCTCGCCTGCCCGCCCCACTGAGCGCTCGCGCCGCCACGCACTCCCGTGCTTGTTCGTCACCGGGCTTGCCTACCGTAAAAAACCATAGGTATATTATAGGAAAAAACACGCATTGTGATGCAGTTTGTATCTATGATTTTCGCTGACGTGGCTACAATGAACGTAACATTGATAGTAGTTTCTACCATTGACACGGCCTTTAACGTGTGGAAAAGAAAGTGGCGGCTAAAGATGGCAACGGTTCGGGTTCGGATCGGATGGAACCTCGAGGGAACCCAAAACCAAAACCCAAACTTAAAAACCAAAACCAAAACCAAAACTGTTTCGGTGAAAATTCATCACCAAAACCAAAACACGCGGATACCCAAAAACCAAACGAGTACCCAAAAACCAAAAATATTATAATAAAACACAAGACAACAGCATAAAACATGATAACTTAGGAAGAGTATCAGGCAAGCAACATGATAAAAACCATAGAAATAGAAGTTCAACACTTGATTGTTCAGCACTTGAACGTACAGTACAAACCATAGAAATAGAAGTTCAACACTTGATTGTTCAGCACTTGAACGTACAGTACAAACCATAGAAATAAAAGTTCAGCACTTGAACGTACAGTAAGGAGAGCTGTCTATATATAGCTAGGGTTTTTGGTGGGTTTTTTGATGGGCTGTCTATTTTGGGCACCAAACAGAGCACCACGGGCGAATTGTAGGATCCGCACCAAAACCGAAGACTTTCGGGTACCCAAAACCGCAAAACCGTGAGTGAAATTTCAGAACCAAAACCGAAAACCGCAGAACCAAAACCCGCGGTTATCCGAACCGAAACCGAACCGCTGCCATCTTTAGTGGCGGCAGGGCAGATCCGTATCCCCGGGGCGGGGGATTGAACGGGATCGGGACCGCGACCGGCCCAATGGGATACAGCGATATGGGTGGGGGTGGGTCCCTGGAGATTGGAGACAGTTGCCCTTGACCGCTGGAATGCAGGATGAATTGCCGCTCCCGCTGAATCCGCTGGGCGTATCTTGACCTGCTCGCTGTGGCCTGGCCATCATCCATGCCATGCCATGTGCAAATGACACATTAGGCACAGCTAGCTTGATCATTCTTGTCCCAGCCAGGCTAGAGATAAATGTGTCACTTGCATTGTCCACTGCCTAGCTCGCTGACAATCACACCTGCTACCATCCGGATGCATGTGTCAATGAAAACTGATAGCATAGTACAGAAACCAGCTGCTGGGGTAAGGAATTGAAATTGGAACTCATCTCTTACTGATGCTAACCAATATTTTTGTGCTTCTGATGGAGTTTCTTCTTTTATTATGTCAAAGCCTCATGGACTTTCTGTCACGTCAAGTAAATCCGTACATGTCACGGAGTTCACATGATACGTACTCCTATAGTTCTATCTTAATTACCTGACAAAGGTAATTACATTGCGATGATTTTTCTAAATATATTAATTTTGTTATGCATATAGTTATACACTGTTAGATAAATAAAAAAATCTAAAAAAAACTAAAGTGAACTACAATTTAGAAAATAGGGAGTAGTATCCTTTACCTATCTTATATAATTAGTTATGATTAAGAAGAGAGGATCTGTACTTGCTAGATCGATCAGGTTTAACGAGATTAAACCATATACTTTCTCTCCTGATAGTATTAAAGTCGTTTAGAATAATGACACGGTCCTCCAAAACACAACTTTGATCTCTTATTATTATAAGAATATTTATGGAGATGTGATATATATATATATACTTTTATCAAAGTATTTTTAAGAAAAATCTACTTATATAATTTTTACATTTACAAACTCAACAAACTTAAAAGTTATTGATGATTTATATTTCCAATGTTTGACTCAAACCTTGTTCAAAACGACTTATAATACCCACCCTATGGAGGACACCGAAACAGTCCAACTTTAGGCGCAAAACCAACCGGACGGTGCAAAGCAAAATAGTAATTTACGTATGCTATCAATGGAGAGGGAAGCACTACACATCGGTAGCCAGGAATCTGGTTGGGCTCCGGTTCCGCTTCCGGTGGGTTCGGGTTTGTCCTCGGGGGCGGGGCGGGCGGGGAATGCGATACGATACGGTGGGGCTTCCGCTGCCCGGCCCCCAATTTTCGGCCACCGCCCAGCAGACCAGACCGGAAGCTTAATTAATTAATTAATACCCCCTTGGAAAAAGGACAAATATTATGCTCCTATAGCAGTGTTGATATGTTGAGCTGCACCTACCCGGTCGTCAATGCAATCCATGTGCATGCAAGTGCGACCACGACACTTTCATCTTTAATTTCGATTTCGATCGGCCGGGGGCGGGCGCATTCTTGTCCTAACCTGCATATAATTGTGACACTTGCATGCATTTGTCAGTGCCTCCCAACACCTGCTCCAAGACCCCACATTTTCGCTCTCGGTCCTCTTTATCAAATGAGTATACTCGAAAGGAAAAAGTCCGGATTCCCTCCCCCAATATCGCGAAAGTTTTACTTTTCCTCCCTCAACTCCAAAAACCTGGACAAATCACCTCCTCAACTTTTCAAACCATGCAAATTACCTCCCTCGAAATGTTTTGAAGGCGGATTTGCTACAGTAACCGCGGTTTTGCTACAGTGTCAGCGGGTTGCTACAGTGACAGTGACTTTTCCTTTTCTTTTTTATAAAAATTCGGTTGAATCTTTAAAAAATCATAGTAAATCACGAAAAATCATAAAATAAAAATCCAATTTTGTTGGACTCCACATGATTAGACCTACACATTGAATATATAATATGATATGCTTTAGTACAAAGTTTTTGCTACGAAGGTTTTGTCCTTTTCTTTTATATTTATTTGGCTGAATCTTTAAAAAAATTATAGTAAATCATAGAAAAATCATAAAATAGAAAATCTAATTTTTGTTAGACTCCACATGCGCTTGTCTATACAAAGGAATATATAATATGGTATGCTTTAGTACAAAATTTTGGTTGTAGCTTTAGATCTATGCTTTTTGTAATTAATTGAAATAATTAAGTAGCCGCAACTTCATAATTATTTTGTTGGACTAAAGCATACCATATTATATATTCAATGTGTAGATCTACTCATGTGGAGTCTAACAAATTAGATTTTCTATTTTATGATTTTTCTATGATTTACTATTATTTTTCAAAGATTCACCAAATAAATAAAAAAAAAAAAGACAAAACCTTCGTAGCAAAAAAACTTTATACTAAAGCATATCATATTATATATTCACTGTGTAGATCTAATCATGTGGAGTCCAACAAAAATTAGATTTTTTTATTTTATGATTTTTCTATGATTTACTATGATTTTTCAAAAAGATTCAACCCGATTTTTTGAAAAAAAGGGAAAACAAAGTCATTGTCACTGTAGCAACCCGCTGACACTGTAGCAAAACCGCGGTTACTGTAGCAAATCCGCCTTCAAAACCGCCGAGGGCGGTAATTTGCATGGTTTAAAAAGTTGAGGGAGGTGATTTATCCCGTTTTGAAGTTGAGGGGCGGAAAAGCCGAAACTTTCGTGATAGTTGGGAGGGAATCCGGACTTTTTCCTACTGAAAGGATCAAGTGCTGCTGCGGCCCGGATGCTGCTAAGTGGGCCACAAAATTTTTCAGTTGACGGGGCAAATAACGGGCCCAAACTAGATGTCCTCAGACAGCCAGACAGGTATGTCCGTTAGCAACTAACATCTGTTATGTGCTCAGGTCCAAGGTCCAGTGCCAGTACTGTGGCACACAGTGATGTTATTTGGATTTTCTAATTAATCTAAAGCTACAACAACAACTTGATATTAAATCATACATTCACTGTGTACAACTCATGCAGAATATAACAAAATTGATTTTTTAAAGATTCGACAGAAACAAATAAAAACATAAAAAAGACAAAACCACCCATACTATAGCAAACCTGCCGACATTGTACAAAACCCCTTGATGTAGCAAAACCACCGTTGGGGAGGAGGGGTTAATTAGATAGACGGTTTTGGAAAGTTCAGTGAGTAATTAGACTATTTTATGGTTTGAGGGGTGAAGTAGACCGCCCTTAATAGGTTGGGGTGGGAGTGGGGGTCAGGCAACTAAACAAATTCTTTTCCTTGATTCACATGCAATGGACAAGACCAATGAACACAAGAGCAACACAAGCTCGCTCTGGAGGAGCAATTGCCGTAAACTCGCCGTCAAGATCCACGGCGCCAAGCCAGTGCCATGTAGAAAATAATCTTGGACCTTGGTGCCAATAACCATTACGTCAAGACGTGTACCTCGGTGCCAATTTGCTACAGCGCAGAGGTCAAGGTCTACTTTTTTTAAAGGATTCTACCAGATATTTGTGGAAATCTTGCAAAGAAAGAACCTAAAAGCAAAAAGGTCGGCGATAATACCTACATACCGACAAAATAAAGGATAGATCATCTACGTAAGAGAATCCAACTTTCATTCACTTGTATGTGGATTTGGTACAGTGAACTCAATTATGCATTGCTATGTTAAGTACGAACTCAACATAGTATTTCTAGAAGCATTCAAGTGTGCATTGCTATTTTCAACGGCAACAAATTTCTCAATGGAAATAAAAGAAGTGAATACAACTGTACATGCTGACAAGCAACCACCACAACCGATGAATGGGTTGTAGCTTGAGTTGATGAAGGAAGTCCCAACCAACCAACCAACGGAGCTTGAGGTCCACGAACAAATGAAGTTTTTGTTCTAGCTGTGGTTATGAAAGTGGAATTTTCAATTTGCTAGATTTCTCGTATATAGCTAGAGCGACCGGTTGGGGCTCAGTATTAATACATAGTGTATAGGAGTCCACCTTGGAAAGCGCCAAATGGTTGGAATGGAATCTACATGTAGTATAAAAGTACAGAAAGATTATTAATGTATTAGCAGTAGTAGTAATAATAATATGTAAATAGAAAAAGAAATACCAATGAGGCTAGTAGAAGCTGCCGGTGTTGTCCAAGTGATCTTGCTCCCGAGGGGAGGGAATGTGGTTGTGGTGGGTAGTTATTAACTGCACTCGCGGCCATGGTACCAACCGCTCGAAGCGTTTCTAGGTTTTGGAATCCTTGTCGTGTGTATGGGAGGCTTAGCGGTTTTAGGGGCAGAGAGGGAAATTGTTTAAAGAAAAAAAAACTGGAGCGACCACACGTAAGGAATTAGGTCGTTTGGCAGATCATGGAAGGAATACAAAATCTTGATTTCTCGCAGAAATTATGTAAATATTTGATATTCTTGTAGAATACTGCTCTCTGGAAAATATGAATTCAAGTATTTGTGTGAATATCAACCCTAAAACCTCTGTTTTTGAGATTTTCTTATACCCGCATGTATAAGATCACTTTAATTATTGTTGTTTTGCCTAGCTTTATTTTTTTTCCGAATTAAAAGTAGATTAATTCTGAAAAGTATCTACACTTTGAATTTAGTTCTGAAAAATGCTAGAATATCATTATGAATTATATACCATGTAAAATTTTGAATGATTCTACAAACATGGTAGAAGGTATGTGGGCTCTTACCAAAACTCTTAGACCTTAGCAGGACTATATATATGTGGGAGCTCTATGTTGTAATTACATATATTCAGATGAATAAAGAATAGTCTCCCTATCTTGTGTCTACTTGTTCTACTTCTTTTTATTTATTGTGTGATCATGAGAGGCGAGGAGAGGGAAGGTCCTAAATCACGACATGTTTTATAACACGTTATCAGCCCACGACAAGCTCTTCGTCCGACATCGCCATTGAAGCCGCCGCCCGATCTTGGCGACGGCTGCGTGCGACGTCCGCGCAACTACATCGGCGGCGTTGACATCCTCGATGTTGTTAGCGGAACGGATCTACTACCTCTACCGCTAACGACCTGCCTTTGCATTGACTCATATCGTCACGCCGGCAGGTCCCCACGGCCTAACCCGAACGTCCTTTGACGGCCTTCGCTTCTTCTAGAATTCAAGAATCAAAGGTATGAAAAGAATCGCATCTCGCGAGATCGTTTGTGCTAGCCTTCGAGCTACTCTATGCCCTATGATATTTTATAGAATCGTACACGCAGTACATATAGCCATATATGCTTTACTGATTGCTTTTAGGGTTATTAAAAAAATTGATGGCTTGAACGCTGACGAGCAGCACCATGCATGTGCACCGCCATCCGTACGGCTCGTCGTAGAGACGCCGGAAGCTCGATCTATTCGTATATCATCATCGACCCGCATGTCGTAATAATCTAAACCTAAAATCGAGTAGTACGAGGATAATCGCGGCAAACTGCCTGCATTAGCAAAGTACTAAGGCAATACATGCATGCATGCACCGATGCACACACATACGAACGACACATATATGCTTGAAGCCTTGTGTGCGCTGTGTGTGCTGGAGTCTAATAATTAGTATCATGTGTCATATTACGACTTGATTTGAGCAGATCTGTCAAGTTCTATTCTAATCCTGGCTAGCGTCACATGCAGCAATGCTACCAGGACTCGGTCTAACAGCCACAAAATTGACACGGACTCTCACCCGCATGTGTGTTGGGCCTGTTGGCAAGAAGTCGTTTCTAATTTTCGATTAGTGCCTGAATGCATCTAGTTTGCCATCGGCTACTACCTCATCGCACACTGCACGGTTCATGCGCCATGCTCGGCTTGAAGCCACCGACGTTTTTGTCCTTCCTCCCACATACGCAGCTCGTACTCTGCCCGTATACCCCACCGCTATGTCTCTTCATCGTGTGGCCTGCATGCTTTTGGATGATTGTCTCGATGGTCAGTACACCATCAGAACTTGTGCCTCCACACCTTGTAGCGTGAGGATATGCACGTCTAGACCTCAGTGTGGCACCATAGCCATCGGCAAGCGGAAGAAACACGGGCGGTTAGAGTTCCAACCCAAGCAATCGGATTTCGGTTGTGGTTCATATCGATTTAAGTAGGTCAAGAAGATCTACGCGAGTTAGACCGCCAGATGAAGCGGAAGAATTAAAAAGGGTTGAGTCAAGTAGGACTTGCAGATTGAAAATTGTACGGTCCATATACATTCTGAAAATCGTATGGAGTGGAGCATCAATGCAAGTAAATAAACCCTGAAAGCATAGAAATTCCTGTAGAATTGTGTATATTGGTATTCCAACAGTAAAATTCCATCCTTTTTTGGTATGCATTTATTTATCACACATGATTTTTTATGCCATGTTAAGTGCAAGAATAAAATCTCGAATGATTATACTATAGTATAATGTGTATGAGCTCTCTCAAATCTTGCGGACCTTAGACTTGTCACCCTAGAGAGCCTCATATTTATTTTTCCTAGCATATGTTTTGTTTGGGATAAAAGAATGTTTGGTATAAATTCTGAAAATTTACATATACCGTAATCCTAAAAAAATGCTAGGGCGCTTCTAAGAATATTTTGAGTAACCATCCACTATATTTTTGCACCATTGTTACTCTCGTTTACTTGTAGTAAACTTATATACACATGATCCAAGATTATGTTAATATGCATGCCTTAAAAAGAAGAAGAAATATCTTGAGTTACTACGAATAGTAAATTATTTGTTATGGTCACTATTCAATCCATGTAGGATATTTTGCTACCATTGAAGTGTAGTAAACTCAGCATAAGTATTTCTTAATTACTCTCTAGAATGAGTATATGGCCGATAGAAGTAACAAATACATTGTGGGACTCACCGCATGAGTAAAATCCCAATATTATGATTCTGAGAATATCATATTACATTGAAAGTTGAATTTTCAACCTTTTATGTCTAATGTTGTCTAGAAGACAAGATGGTAAATAGATTTAATCAATCTACATTCTCGAAGAAATTTCTCTTGTATATAGGATATCAAAGAGCTATGTAATACATGAAGTGTTTGAATTTACCATTAGAAATTACTCATGGAAATTGAGTTTGAATGTTTAGACAACTTTATGAACCAGGATATTATGGATTACAATAATTTTAAATATATGGCTTGCATATATGTTACACCCCTTTGAAGGCTTGTGATGATACATCATAACTCTTGAATATAAAGCATGAAGCTACCTTTGTCAAGTATAGAAGTTAAGACATGCGAGAATATATATATTATTTGGAACATATCAAGTTTCTCTTGAAGAACTTAAATCATGTGCTTATATATTTTAATATTTGTTATCTTTGAAAATCATATCCTCAAGTATTGATAGTAGTGATGGTGGTGTATTAAGTTTTAGTTCCCGTTGAATTAAGTGGTTAATGGTTAATTTGTTAGCTTGAAGACTAATATGAAATATTTAATATTCTTAGTTACAATTCTTGTTATTACTTGAAGTAATATGTAGACACTTCTCATGGAATAAATTAGGTTTATATGTTAAACATATAAACAAATTGCCTATTGCCTATGAAATTAAATTTTGCATTAATTTTATCCACAAAGAAGCCTCAATTAACCATGAAGGTTATAGTTCTTTGTGCATCACTACCATGTAGGTAGATGGAAAACTGAATTTTCTAAAAAGCATATGAACAATTGGACTAAATTGGCATATTAATTGATCTTGGAAGGATCGATTTAGCCAAATCCTAAGTATTTAATATTTTAGTCCATGAACTAAAAGTTGTATCCTACCCTAAGTCTACTGTTGTACACTTTGAATAGTACATTGGATATGTGAATTTCATGCCATAATCAATGAATACTAGAAGTATGATTGGATTCTATGAAGCATTAAATGTGACTATTCATAGATAATGCACGAAGAAAATCGCTACTTGAAGTAATTATGGCATGAAAAGGGGGAGGAATTTTGGGTAAAGGCATAAGAAGATGTGGATAATATATAGGCATAGCCGTCCTAAGTCGATCTTTAAGTGCATGTATCGAGACTTGAAGTTTCGCCCAGCGTCCCTTCCTACCGAAGTTAACTTTCTCTCTTGCACTAATTGCATGTAAGCTCGTAGCTCTGCATTTTGTTGTTTATCTATTATGTTAGACGAATACTAACATTCCACATTACACACGCATGTGTATCTCATTGAGGTGCAACTATCTTCACTCTTGCATGAATATTAGCATATAGCAATATCTTTACGCTTCCCTCATAATCAAAATGGCTAGCTAGCATGCTACGCCTATATGGTTCTCGTTGAACTAAGGAATGATTTGCTTTCAATGCATCGTGCGCATAAGCAATAGATTGGTCTAGGGACGAGCAACCTAAGATCGTGGGAGTGAGTTTATGAAATTTTGCTCAATGGAGACTAACCCATTTGATGGGATGAATAGTTGTGAAACTAAGATATTGGATAACACAATTATGATCATTTGGGATTTATTATGAAGAAAAAGGCATCAAGGGATTTTTGCATTAATGACAATTAGAAAATTCTATAAGAAAAATTCCATGTGAATTTGAATGTTGCTTATTTTATACATTTGAAGTGTATGATCCATTTTTTTGTATGAGTACTTGGATCATTTTTTTAGGCTAATTAATAAAGAAGCTAGAGAATGAAATAGTTTTCTAAACTATGATTTGTGCATATTAGGGGAGAACATCCCTAATTTTGCGAATGCTTTGAACATTCTTAAATGCACTTTAAGTATTCTAGCTTGTTTGCATAATGAATAATAACCCCCATTTTGAAATATGTGTGTGAATATTTCCCATAAAATTTAATCATAGCATACATAAATGGGCCTCCACTTGTAGTTGGAGATATATGAATTTAAATTAAGCCCATGATAGGGGATATATTTTGAAGTATGCTATTAATGATCTAATATTGGCATTAGGGGAGAGAAAGCCTATATTTTAAATGCCAAATATTATTTTCATAGAAGGAAAATGATCTTAAGAGAAAATATTCCTTGGAGCTTGAAGCGTAAATAGTATCACACACTAAGTCATACAATAGTTTGACTAATGCTCTTGTGAAGCCCGGGCGAGCATATGTCGATATTTTTAAAATGAGAGGAGTAACTTGAAGTTATAAACCGGAAGTTGTGTTTACTAGTACTAAACTAAATGTTATATACTATCAATCTAAAATCTACGAGGGGCGCTTTGGGTTCTAGTTTAGTGTATACACGTTAAATAGAAAAGAAATGGAACTCCTCCATTCTCGTGAAGAGAACGCCTCACGAAGAAGGTTAAGCACCTCATAAAGAGGATCATCATGAAGATGACATCCAACACAATAAGCGCCACCTCACTAGTGTTGGGTATGCGAGAACAATATATCATCTCTTGTTTGGGAAATGACAGAGATAGAATATTCTCACATTATGAGAGTATTGGGAGAAAGAAAATAATTGTCGACAAACTACCTCTTTAATTACAAATGTTTCTCTTATGGGAACCCTGGATCCTAAACAAAGTTCATGGCAAAATCGCTTTGTAGCGATTATATCGGGTCAATGAAGAATGCAATTGAGGTTGAATCTCCTGTTAAGAAGAAATGAATGTTCTCGCTATATCTCCGGCAATGAAATGAATGAATATCGAATATGCAGTTAATTAGTGGATTATGAAAATCCATATAATTCTCGAAGAATGTAAATCGCAACTTGTAGAAATCTCATACTAAGTATTAAAGTCTAAGGTATATATTCCCTGAATGAAAATTCAAGTCTCAAGAAGAGCATGTCCTAGAAGGATTACAATCATTGAATGATTTTATAGTGAATAATGCTATGTCATTGTGTATATCACTCATCTCTCATACAAGAGAGAATGTATCTCATAGAAGAGAATTATTAATTCACTAAGAATGAATGTACATCCTTGAAGGAATTAATCCATGAAGGATTTACCGGTTAATTCTTAAATAAGCACCATTCATCCCCGAAGTGAATACTGCACCGAGAGAAATAAAATGAGGAATTTAAACACCGTGAAGGTGTCATCGAAACACTTAGAAAGTGTATGAAAAGCTAGCAATGTAGTGTTAATATCCTCTATATACCATAAAAGGTATAAGAATAATGGTGGTTTTGGCAATTGAATTATCCCCTAAATGCCAAATGCAAGACTGGATTTGTACAATCAAAATCTCGAAGATTTATAGAATACAATTTGAAAATCCACTAAGAATTAATTATATATCTAAACTCTAGTATAAGTTTGATACACTATCTAGAAGATATTGAATATTAATTTATTTACCCCCATAATCCTCCGAAAGGATCTATTTCTCAAGAAGAATAATATTTATTTGTTTTGCACAACTAATTGGTGGTCATTATGCATGAAGCATATTTCTCCCATATAATTCATAGAAGAATTATAAGCTAACTTTTATTTACACACATTTATGAAAAGGTGTGGTTTGAACAATGAAGTTCAAAATTTGGCTTTATGAGGGGGAGCATATTTTATTGAATCTAGAATTACAAAGATCAAGTAGATCATATTTGCTAAAACACGTAAGTTTATGCATAAATTATGAAGATCAATACCTATTCATGAAGAATAGTATATCCCGAAGAATATATGACCAAGAAGGTTAAATGTTGTACTCTTTTTTTTCCTATGTGAGTTTTTACCGAAGGTTTCTCACACAAGGTTTTTAATGAGACAACATGTGCAATGCAATTAACGAATGCGATGTACTCTTTTCTTCAAGAACCGTTTTTTCCCACTTTGGGTTTTCGGATGGAGTTTTTAATGAGGCATATGCATATCGTGGTAATCGCCCAAGGGGAGTGTTGTAAAACACATGGACTCTATCCTAGAAGGAAAGGAGAAGGAGGAATCCTAATCCTAGTCCGTTCGTATGTGAGCTCTTCTGCAAAACTCTTAGGCCTTAGCGGGACTATATATATATGTGGGAGCTCTATGTTGTAATTACATATATTCGGATGAATAAAGAATAGTCTCCCTATCTTGTGTCTACTTGTTCTACTTCTTTCATCTATTTGTGTGATCACGGAGGGAGGCGGAGAGGGAATGTCCCTAACCACATGTGTTTTATAACATTAAAGACGTAGTAGATTGTTGTGTTGTCAGGTTGATCTGGAAATAGGCCTAGCTGGCGGATCCCAAAAGGGGAAACAGCTAGTGCCCTGTGGGGCCAAGAGGAGCCAGACAAAAGTGAGGAGCTCCCCACCTCTTGCCAGCTCTGCCGCGTGCGCCTCCGGCCTCGACTTGGAGGTGGCGGATCCCAAAAGGGGAAACAGCTAGTGCCCTGTGGGCCAAGAGGAGCCAGACAAAAGTGAGGAGCTCCCCACCTCTTGCCAGCTCTGCCGCGTGCGCCTCCGGCCTCGACTTGGAGGCGGCGTACACAAGCAGCCTTGCCCACATGTGCTTCAGCTCCTCGACTGTTTCCTGCCACAGCTCCGGAGAAGGCAACGGCGTTGGTTCCGTTCCCAATCCCACGAGACGGTCCGCCGAGGGCGCCGAGTGTCTAGTTCTGAGCGCAGAAGACCCATGCGAATCTGCTCCTGCTGGCCCTTGAGACTGTTCCGATAATACCGGTCCCACCTCTTAAACACCACCTCAGGGTTGCTACACGCAAGCTGCAAAAGTGAAGCAGCAGCTGGGTGTGCAGCAACAAGGTACATCATGTACCTGGATAGCTTCCGGCAGACGTCGGCTGAAGCGGCGGCGGCGGTGCCGGTGCCGGTGGCATCGCGCATGATCGCCGCTTCCGCCGCAGCCTCGCAGATAAGAACCTCTGTGCACGCGTGGAGCCAAGATATAAGCCAAACAAAATCACTGGACGCCTCATACCGTTCCGCAGCATCCCGTAGCATATTGCCGAGACACCGCCATTGCACTTCACGTTCTAGAGCACGTATGTCATCTATCTCCTTATGCAAACACGCCGTTACATTTTCGTCCACCGCCACGTCCTTGGTCTCCAGCCGTTTGCTCAACCAGAACAGCTTCTTCTCCGCTTCAGCGCCGACCTGCTTCCTGATGATGCCCATCACTCGCTCGGAGAGCGTAGGCGGCTCCGAATCATTGTCATAGCACACAAATCTGTACTGCCCCATGGTGTTTGGCCCCAACGGCCTGCTTGTCGTCGTCCCCAGCCATCCCGACACCATTTCGCAGGAAAGAAGACACAGAGAGATGCGAGCCATCCTACGGTGGCCCCGATCCCGCAGCCACGCCCATGTCCAAGGTGATGCCAACAGCATTGTAAGCAGCGTGCAAATGTCCACAACAAGCCCTCCAATGAATAACGTGTAGGTGATTGCAGTGTCAACTCTACCACCAGTGTTGGTGGCGGTGCCATGATCAGCTCTTCTAGTGAAGAAGAAGAAGAAGAGGATGAGAGCAGCAATGCTACAAGTCAGAGAGATACAACGGAATACAATACCACTCTTTGTCCGGAGCACTGCAGCCTTAGTGTAGAGATCATTGTACATCATACCAAGCTCCACATCCATCAACTTGAACATGGCCCTGTTCTCAGAATAGAAGCGATAAGAGAGCACAGTCCTCATAAGATCACCTAACAATTCCGGTCTCGTGTGGCTTGCAAAAAGCATTCGGATCCCTGGCGCCGAACTCAAAGCATGATAGATAATACTAGTTACAGTAGTGCCGACAAATTCAGTAGGATCAGCATGATCGATAATACTAGCTATTCTCTTGGGGATGGCGACCATGTTATTAGGTTCCCATGCATGAGAGCTACTGTCCTCTCTCCATACTTGATGATCCCAGCAACAAACAACAGGATGCCAGGGACAAGAACCTCCGTGCTATGCCAGCTACTAGACTTCCAGAACACATACAGTGCTAGGGTCACTTGGACTAGCAGGTTGAGCAGAAATCGCAGCCACAGGTTGTTGTCCTCCATGGCATAGGCAGTGATGGTATCCTGACCTCCAAGATGGATGAGGAGGAAAGGTGCCCAGAGGAATGCTAACGGGTGGGATAATCTTAACGACGACGATGCATCGCCGTCGTGGTTATCCGTGCAGGCATCAGTATGCCGTGACAGAAAACCAAGAGCGTATATTGCTACAACGTCAGCTCCCAGATACGCTATCCATATGGTGCCTCGAAGCAACCAGTTCTTGCTTCGTCGCCGAAGGCTACCAGTGAAGAACAGAAATAGTTGTAGAGTGAAGCTGAGAAGCACAAGTAGCTGGATCTCCCACTCATTTACTAGTTTCAACAACCTCCCCAGCATTATGCCCGCCAATATATCACTACAATAATTATCCAGATGTAGTATTAATTACAAGGATCGGACGGACAAACACATACCTCTATTTATTTGCAAAAAGGAATTGAATAAACAACAACATCATTGTATATATATAATCCAAAGGAAGCATTTTTCAATGAAAAAAAAGTTTGTATCTCGTGTAAAAGGACAAGAGGACCGACCACAAAAATGGTCTCAGAAATCGGATGGGCATAAACTACTTTTATATATCAAAATTGTAGCTCTACAAGATCTAAAAACTTTGTAGATTGAATATGAAAGATGAAGAAAAACTAGATGTGAAAGATGAAAGAAAAGCTTGATGTGGAAGATGAAGGAAAGCATGCACTCCTGAAATAAGACCTCCCTACAAATTTCACCATGAAACTTAGAAGGAGACTCTAAATGTAGAAGATGAAGAAACATGAACTCCAAACCTTTTTTTTTTTTTGAGCCCCGCCCCTCCAGGCAATGCAACAACCAAGAAAGAGGAAAGGGAGAGAAACAAAACATTGTGACCTGTCCTATTCTGCTAATTTGTTGAGAGTGTGATGCACCATAAATAAAGTTCCTGAGTTTTTTTTTTTTTTTTTCTTTTTTTTTGAATTGGTAAAGCATAGCTATCCATATATAAGTCTAAGAAATCATATCTAGGTTGAAATTAAAAGCACGAAAACCAGCGCAATCGATTAATTAAGTATATAGTGGAAAGTTTCAAAATGCAGGGATGATTGATAAACAGAGTGACTTGTTGCAACAGTAATTTGACAAAAATCTGTAGCCAAATCGTAAGATCATTATTACCAAAAAACAATTAAGCGTAATATAAAGCTTTGTGATTGTCTGATGGTTGGTGGATGGTAACTACATACCACTGATCTTGATTAAGGAAACCCACGCGGGTTGTCAATGATCCTTGAGTGGTTCTGCAAGCAGCAAGCAGCTTCCCAGTTGATACTAAGTCTGTATGTAACTATGTTTTCTTTGTGGAATGTATAGCTTATGCAATTGATGCCTCCAGAGACATCGATCAACGTCTATATATAGTTGTTGCTAATTAATATATAGTATCTTTGTCTTTGGATCAATCTTTTTGTTGTCTTGCAAGAAGAGCAAAGAGGACCATAAACTAAGAATGGTAAAAAATTGTTCCGGGGGATTCGAAATGAGCGAGCGCGTAGGTGAGCGAGAACCCACCCAGCCCCCACCGCCGGGCGACTGCCTGCCGCCGGCCACCAACCAGCCATCCCCAGGTTTTCACCCACTGTGCGAGAAATCGCTATTTGCGACACTTGTTAATCGCTATCTGCGACGCGTTTTACAAGTGTCACCCTTTTTGTCGAGAGATAAGGGCATATCTGGGACGCATATATTTACGCTGGCGTCACATCGATAACACCTTATCTGTGGACGCGTATTGGCTACCCGCGTCAGCGATAAGTGTTATCTGCGACGCGTATTGGCTACCCGCATCATCGATAAGTGTTATCTGCGACGCGTATTAGCTACCAGCGTCAGCGATAAGTGTTATCTGCGACGCGTATTGGCTACACGCGTCAGCGATAAGATGTTATCTGTGACGCGTGTAACCTATATGTGTCACAGATAACAATTCAGGAAAAAAAAAAAAAAAGGAAAACCCCACTACTAGGGTCCTGTATACATCATCCATATTCCTTATGTCAGGCTGCAGTTCTATCTCACATTACACATGTTTCATTTATTCAATCAAATCATTTACAAACTTCAAAAAGAAACCTACTAGGGTTCTATATACATCAGCCATGTTTCATCCATTCCAGCATTCAAATTCTTTTACTACAAACTTATAGTTTAGATACAACTTATGAAGCATTCAAATTGTATACAAACTTTAGATAAACTTATGCGAAGTTACATCAGTGGAAATGCTCTCCAAGTGCTTTCTCCAAGGCCTCATTCAACAGCCTGCACCTTTAAGGGCATGCCTCTCCTAGTCTCCAGGCTCTGTAGTGCATGCAACTTTAAGGGCATACGATTGCATCAAGTGAGCAATTAAGAAGGAAAGGAAAATAATTACATTTTGCCAGATCAGATTGGCTCCTCGTCGATGGTAAGCTGGCGGTTGTGGAGTTCCTCATCAATCTTGGCTGTGTAAATGGTCATCATGAGTCCCAGAAGTTAGACAAACAATATAAGCAGTGTAATAGAAAGCACATAGTTTCAGCTTCAGACCAATCAATAACAACACTCAACTTACTACTAGACTTACAGTGTGATCAATATGTGGGATACTCCATCTTCGAAGTCAGCATACACATCTCTGTAGGCTGTAGCCAAGAAAAGTGAGGTTCGATAAGTAAATATTTCAATGCATAGTGCACACCCAAAACTAAATAAGGGATATTCCTGTGAAAACTGTGACCACAAGCTTACACAAGTCCATATTTTAAATAAATAGCAGGTCCAGCCAAAAGACAATACTCTGGCTTTTTCTCTGTACAGTGAGCAATAGTCTAACCACCCAAACTAACAGCTCAATGAACAGAAAGCCCGAATGTTGATGCACTAAGAGATGTGTACCTACTAAGAACACTACATAAGAATGTGTTATAATGTCGATGCACTAAGAGATGTGTACCTACTAAGAACACTACATAAGAAAGCAATAATGCCGCCAGTGGGCTTAGTGCGGAGGTGCAGAGATGTGTAGCTTCTGGCTTTTGCTGCCATGGAGATAATTGATATATGGATACCAGAAACAATATTTACTAAATTTAGCCCTTGGCAACACCCAGGCTGCAACAATGGCAAGAAGAAAAATACATGGATACCTGCAGCTTCTTGGCATCAACGACAAGCAGAACTTCTGTAGGATTAACAGTCTTCTTCACTTCTTTCAGTTCATCCATCATTGATTTATCAATCTGAATAGCAGAAAGGTCATCAGCAAGTGTCAATGATGCTAGTTTGTATGACATACGAACTATGTTTTGTATAAATCAGGTTCAGAATTCAATTCCATATAAGTTGGGACAAGCAATACAAATAAGTCGATAACCAGAGCACAAGCAAACTTACTTCCAAGTTACAGTGGGTGATGACCTGTGCAGAAACGAAAAGCAATACAAATACTATAAACATACTTATTTTAAGTTACTGATTTAATTAGCAGTTTTCATGGTCCAAAATCTGAAACCTATCTGTATCAGGGCCTTAAACATGCTTAATAAGAGGATGTTCCAAAGAGTGGATCCAACTAGAAAATCGATGTTAATGTGAGGCACCAATCAGCCATACTATTCAAGCCCCACATAAGGAGCAACCAAGCAAATCAATATTCTATTCGACAGACTAAGCTGATCCATAAAACAACTAAGCTGATCCATAAAACAACTAAGCTGATCCATAAAACAACTAAGTTAAAACAACTAAGCTGATCCATAAAACAACTAAGCTGATCCATAAAACAACTAAGTTGATCCATCTAATTCTCCACAGGACCTCAGGACTGCACTTGTCCTTGTGCATCTTCAACGAACGAATGGAATGCCTGAATTGCAAAAATCTAGAACTAGATTTCGACCCTGTATGGTTGTATGCTTAGGATACCCGAGGTGGCGAACTGGGAGTCTGGGACTGACCTCTTCTCGGTTTCCTCGTTGGCGGGTGTTCCCGGGTCGCCGCATCACAGCAAGGAACCACGCCGCCCGGCATCCTTCTTCCCTTCCGGTTGACCTTCTACGCCTCGGCCTACGCCGTCTCGACCGGATCGGGACTGGCTGCACCGTGCCTTAGCGGCGCCTGTGGAACCGGGCGGTCCAGGCTGCTGCTTTCTCGCCGATGCGGGGGAGGTGGGCGGGGCGGAGCCCGGAGGGCGAGGCCCCAGGCTGTCCGAGCCGGGCGACGGATCGGGAGGAGACCGCTGGGGCACCAGCGGTGCGCCGCCCGCCGCGGTGTGAGCAGAGGGGAGGGTGCGATTGGGGGAAGGGTGATGGAGAGAGGACGCCTGGTGGCGGCGCCTAGTCCACGGCGGTGGCGGCTAACCCTAGCGAGGGAGAGAAGAGGAAAGGATAGAATAGAGGGAGAGACGGCGGCGGGAGGGAGTCCGGGTGTTGGTCGGGCACGGACGGGAGACTCTTGTCAAGTGGGTTTCATAAAAATTTCGGTCCGTGGCAGTTCTCATGTGACGCGTCCGGCCTACACGCGTCCACGAGAGTCAAATATCAAGCACCTAAGGTGACGCTGGTTCTCATGACGCGGCGTCGCGGATCTCTATATTTTGCCTGGGAAAAAACTATGAGTGACTCGTGTTTACATGCACGCGTCGCAAATCTAATATTGGTGACGCGTTTTAAGTCCAAGTCACAGATTATAGTGTCGCTAATAAACTTTTCTGGCATAGTGACCGTCCCCAGATCCCGCTTCCCCGACGCCACCCCCTGCCACCGATGTGGAGGTAGAGGCCCTCGGCGAGCTGGGACCGGGGAGACTCGAGAGGACGACGAGGACATTGAAGACGACCCGGAGGAGCGGGCATTGAACGCTTAAGCTGCGGATCCGAAGACTACCACCAAGACAAGCATTGAAGACGAAGCTGCAGCTCTGAAGACTACCACCAAGGCCGCGGGTATGGATCCACTGAGCTGCAAGCTAGCTGCCGGCGTGGCGTCACCAGATCCGGACCCTACATCACCAGATCTGGGCGGCGTGCACTCTACTCCAACCTCTGCGGCGGCGATGGGGTCGGCCTCCGGTGACTCTGTCATCGGCGGGCACGCCTCCTCGTGCGGCGCCGAGCACGCCTCCTGCGTGGCGGGCAGGCACGCCACCATCACAAGGACAGCACGCCATCTCTCTTTTAAGACCCGTATTACACCAGCACGCCGGTCCGAATCGGGAGTATCAACTCCTCGCTGGTGCGCGGACGCCAAGGCCACCTCTTCGATGAAAGATCGCTGCGGCGTCACGACTGGCGCATCGGCATCGGGTCTTGTGGCGTCGGAGGGACTGGGCGCCGTCCCGAACTTCCAATCTCGGGAGGGAGGGTCGCGTGTGCATGCGCGGCACCGCCCATGGGCGACCGCCGACCTGAAAGGGAAATCGATTCAAATGGCTACTGCAAGCTCTTGGGAGCGTGGTGAATGCTTGGCCGTCAATGAGCATGACGAAGCTCCACTTTCACCAAAGTGGCAACTCTACGAGAAGCAAGAGCTCTGGCGCAAGCTCAAGAAGCAACAATAGCGATTTTGAAGATGCCACTCGGATGGCCGCCCATCCCCTACGTACGTCACGGTGGAGCGCGCCGCCTTTATAAGCAAGCCGGTGAAGGGATGCTTTCGCCGGCCTTGCCACCGATCACCGGTAGCGCAGTGCGTAGAGCCTCTCCGCTGCATCCGGTGCCGGGGTTCGGGCCACATCGCCAAGAACTGCCCCTCCCGTCGCCACCAACCCATCTCCGCCAAGCTTCGTTCCCGGCTCATCTTCCCGGCCGGGAGCATCCACATCGTGTCACCTTCCCCCGACCTCCCACCGCCCGGCAACACACACGCACCTTCCACACGCCGCAACCGGCCGAACACCAACACCACCCCGGCGTCCCGAACCCCATCACCAAGCCAACACCGACACACCACAGCACCAACTCCGCCAAGGCCACTTCCCGAAAACCACCACGCGATGGGCGCGATTCCGGGTCGAGCGGCCTACCGTCCGGCAACATACGCATTCCATGACGCCACCGATGCCATGGCTGCTGAGGCCCGGCCGACTCCTTGTGCACGCCGTCGTCGTCCATGTGCCGCCGTGTGACAACCCGCCTTCCATGGTCGAGGTCACCGTTGCTCTAGCGAGTACGGCTCCGTGTCGAGCACCCACTTTGAGTCTCGGCTCTCCTCGGCGGCCGCCGTTGCGGACTTCCAAGTTCGCCCGTCCCAGGGCGAAGGCGATTCTCAAGGGCTCCATCGGCGTCAGGGGGATCCACCTCCCCATCCAGCCATGGCGAGCTGCTGGTACCGCGGTGAACACGACATGGTGGTTCCACGTCAGGGTGACCATGGAGAACGTCCCCTTGGAGGCGTGGAACGAGGACGATCAAGATCATCCCGAGACACCAGTTTTTCGACGAGGATCAGCGGCCGTTGCATCGGCCCCGGACCGCGAGACGTCCCAGTACATCCTGGCGGGTGTGGATGCAGCGGCCGGATGCCCTCCCGCGAGCCATCGACTACTCGGTACCGCGGCATGAGCGGCCAGGCTATGGATGTTGTGGGCATACCATCGCCCGACCGCATCCCCTCCATGCCGCCCGGTAGGCAAGGCGGGAGAAGACGATCATCATCCACTTGGAGGGCTATGAGGGCCGGTGCCACCACCACCCGACTCCTCCGACTCAGAGACCTCATCCGAACAGACGGCAATGGGTGCCCGCCTTTCATCCTGTTCACCGGGCTCCAGGTCATCGACGGGCGCCCGCTTTGCACGACACGCCATACCGGGCGATCACGGGATGCCGGGACCCCGTCGCTCCACGAAGAACGCCGCGGCGACGGGGACCCGGCCAATGACTACGGTGGCCCTCGCCGCCATCGAGACGGCGCGGCAGCTCCGGGAGCAGGCTGCTATCCGGCCGCCCAGACGGGCCGGGCGTGATCTTGTCGCGGTCACCACATCCATATCGTCGGGCGGCGGGAGGAAACTACAACGAGTCGGGAGAGCGTGGCAGGCAGGCCACCAGATCGCCGTACCGCGGAGAGAGAGCACGGGAGGAGCTGCGTCATGCTGCGGAGGATTGGGAACGCCGTCGGTCCCGGTCACCAAAGACGCCGCGACAACCATCAGCCGCGACGACTACGACTCCGATCGGTGACTATGAGGTCCAAGGACCCATCGGGCCTGACCACCGGGTCGACACACGACATGGCGACATGGGCCGCCCCTGGCATGGCGACGGACCCAATGACGCCGAGGCTTCCCTTTAGGCACGAGATCGTGCACCGCTGTCGCCGACGCACACTCGATTAGCCGGAGCTGTGGTGGCGAGACAGGCGAGCGGCAAGCCCCAGCCGGAGGGAGATATCGTTTGGACCGGGCGTCCGTCCGCGCCGAGGGCGGAGGAACCACGTCCGGAGCCGGGGTGAGAGGTGGAGACGATCGTGACGATGGTCCAGAACATGGACATTGACACAACGGTGGGGGAGGTCCCGGAGCAGGAGGCGATGGGAGATGATGAGGCGGCGGTGGAGGCAAACGAGGGGCGACGGTGATGGCACCGACCAGACACGCGGTCTCTTCTGCAAGCTGCCACCACCACTCCTCCCGACACCGATGGCACCGACGATGGAGAAGACCAGGCGCCACAAGAGGGATCTTGTCTCCACCCGTTCCAAAGACCGGACTTGCGGCCAAGGCATCGACAGCTTCGGTTACACGGCGTGCCTAATGTGTCAAGCGATGAAGGAGCTGAGCTTCATCGACAATGATCAGTACCAGCCACTTGATGAGACGGTTGCCGAGTACCTTGATCCGTATGCACAGGACCTGCCGAGAGAAGGCCGTCAAGGCCCCTCGAGGCGGCCACAAGACTCGGTGACAACAAGCTGACCAAGGTGCTGCAGGCTGTGGTGCAGGAGGCAGAGGCTATGGGCATGGAGGCTTAGTCAGCTAGCAGCTCTATTGTGTTGTTTTCATTGTTCCTTAATGTTAGCATGGTCGGTCGTCGTATGCCAGCCGGTTTTTAAACCGGTGAAGTTAGGTTGTGTTTGTTTCTGTTGTGCTTGGGTAGGTTCGGGTGAGGAATTGCTAGTCGGTGTGGAAGTGGTTGTTTGGTCGAACCTCCTTCAAGTTGTATCTGAAGGATCGGGGTTCAGTTTGTATCGGTTGTTTCTCGATTGCAATAGATTGTCACGGTTTCTTTGGCCATCCGCATCTCCCCGCTTTGATGCTTGCTTGGTTAACTAATGGATGACAACGACTCAAAAATTTTCAACTGGAACGTGAGGGGACTGAACAGCATTGCAAGAAGGGAGGCTGTCGGACTAATAATTCACAAACCAAGCCTTTTATCATTTGCCTCCAAGAGACCAAACTGGAGGACATTGATGCAGCCTACCGCCGTGGACTTCGGGGAGTAACTTTGGAAGGAATTTTGTTTACTTACCTGCGGATGGCACAAAGGGGGTGTTACGGTGGCTTGGAATGAAGACTACGTTATGGGAGGAAATGCCGAAAAAGGCAACCACTTGTCGACGGTCGAGCTTACCTTGAGGATAACTAATTTTCAGTTCATGCTCACCGCAGTTTATGGGCCAACCACGAATCTTTGAAAGGGGTGTTTTCTTAATCCGAACTTGTCCACGCCAACTGGCGGGGAGGCCATGGATCTGCTTTTGAGACTTCAATCTCATCTGCGAAGCCCAAGATAAAAATAATGAGAACATCGATAGAGCCAACATGAGAAGATTCCGACAAGCTCGGACAGCGAAATAACCGATGGAGATCAAGCTACGAGAATAGAAGATACACATGGAGCAATGGTCGAAGAAATCCAACTCTAGTCCGCCTTGATCGTGCATTCTGCAACGCAGACTGGGAAGAAGCTTTCCCTGCAACTAATCTGCTAGCACTCAGCAGCTCACTGTCAGATCATTGCCCTTTACTGTTGTGCAAACAATTTCAACCACATCGCAGGGATTTTTTCAGATTTGAAACCTTCGGCGCTCACCCGATTTTTGGAGATTGTGGAAACAACTTGGAACTCTCCGGCAAGTGGAACGAATGGTTTAATGATCCTCCACCATAAACCGAAGAACACGGCGGCGGCCCTCAAGAATTGGAGTAAATCACTGTTCAGTCAAGCGCGGCTGCAGTTTGAAATGGCAAATGAAGTAATCTTACGCCTGGATACTGCTCAAGAGAGGCGTCGGCCCGACGGATGATGAGGCGGCCGCACAAACGTCTCAAGCAACAGGTTCTTGGGTGGGCGGCAGTGGAGAGATCAAGACGAAGACAAAGGCTCTAGAATTCTAGACATCAAGGAAGGGGATGCCTGCACAAAGTTTTTCCATCAGAAGGCTAAAGGAAGACAAAAAAGAAACCCGATAGCCTATCCAAAGAGAGACAACGGTGACTTGGCATGGAAACACACCGAAAAGGCAAACATCCTACAACAACATTTTGCTTGGAATCCTAGGAGAAAAGATTGAAAGGAGACACACTACGAATTTGGATCAATCTGCAGCCAAGCACTTTGGGAACCATACATATCGATGGGCGTTTCACTATTGATGAGCTCAAGCGAACAGTAGAAGAAATACCGGCAGAAAAGGCGCCAGGGCCTGATGGTTTTACTTGTATCTTTTACAAGAGATGTTGGAACATTATCAAACTTGATTTGTTGGCAGCAATGGATTGTTTTTTTGATTTACACACTGCACCAATGAGACTTCTGAATGGAGCCAATATTGTACTCATCCCGAAGCTGGAGATCGCGGAGCAGCCCCAGCACTTCAGGCCGATCAGCTTGATCCATTCCTTTGGAAAATTGGTGACAAAGACGCTTGCTTTAAGGTTAGCACCTCACATTGACCAGCTGATCTCAAGAGCACAGAGTGCCTTCATCAAAAGATGATGTATCCATGACAATTTCTTATATGTCAGAAACTTGGCAAGAGCATACCACAAGAAGAAAATACCGGCTCTGCTGTTCAAGCTGGATATTTCGAAGGCTTTTGACACGGTTTCTTGGGAGTATATGCTAGAGTCTGCTTTGGAAATGAGAGGTTTTAGCACGAGGTGGAGAGAATGGATGACAACAATTTTCACCAAGGTGCTACCTCCTCAATCCTTCTCAATGGAATAGAGGGAGAAAGGATAACCCATAAAAGAGGCCTACGACAAGGTGACCCTCTCGTCGCCTTATCTTTTTATCTTTGGCAATAGACACGTTGCATACAATTTTAGAGACCGCAAGCGGCGGACGGTATGCTATCACCATTACGTGGACGGAATACGAGACCGCGCCTTTCTCTTTATGCTGACGATGCAGTAATTTTCCTCAACCCAGTGAAGGAGGAAGTCACAACACTTTTTCAAATACTACACCAGTTTGGGCAAACATCGGGATTTGTGTTTAAACATTGAAAAGTGTCTTTGTTGCTTCTATAAGGTGTGTTGACATTGATCTTGACCATGTGCTTATGATTTTGGGGGCTAGAAGTAGCTACCCAATAACTTATCACGGGCCTACCGATCTCTCTAGGAAGACCAACCGGTGCATTTGCAAAACATAGTAGATAAGTCAAGAAACAAGCTTTCAATTTGGCAAGGAAAATTCCTTAATCAAGCGGGGACGGCGTGGTGGGTCGTCAGTCCCCTCGGTGCAATGCCGATTTACCTTATGGCGTCGATCAAGACACCGTCTCAATTTATTGCCGAAATGGATCAAATGAGGAGAAGTTTCTTATGGGTGGGAGACGGTGAAGTAACGGGAGGGAAATGCAAGGTTTCACGGAAAAATGTTGCCAAACCGATCGATTTGATGGATTGGGTATAATTGACTTGGAAAAATTCAGTCGAGCTTTGCGCCTCGGATGGTCTGTGGTTTCAATGGACGCACCCACAAATGACCATGGAGTGGATCACGACTACCTACGGACAAGGTTGACGTCGACACGTTCAACGCAAAGAACAATAGTGACAGTAAGAAATGGAAGGAAGGCCTTATTACGGACATCGAGTTGGATCAATGGAAAGACACCGGCCGGTATGTGCCCGAAGGCTGTTCCTACATAGCAAGCGAAAAAAGGGCGGTCGAGAGATGCGTTGATTTAACGATAATTGGATACATGACATCGCCGCGCCAGCTCAACCATGACCTCTTGGATGATTTCTTCAAGCTCACGGACAGCCATTCAAAGAAAGCGGGAATACGGTGACCGGCGATGATGAAGAAGACACCATTCTTTGGACACTAGAATCTTGGGGACAATACACGGCGACTTGGCCTATAGAATTCAGTTTGCGGACACATACGGTCTGTCTTCCCCTGCGCTTATTTGGAAGGTTTGGGCTTCACGAGAAGTGTAAATTTTTCTTATGGCTCTTGCTACAAAATAGGCTATGGACTGCCGCAAGACTTCAAGCGAGGCAATGGAAGAATAACTATTTTTGCGCCTTATGCGAAAAGAAGTTTAGAGACGGCACATCACCTTTTCTTTGAATGCCCCTTCTCTTTGAGCATCCGGGAACAAGTTGCAATTTGGGCGGCTGCCCACGGCCTCGATCCTTCGACATGGGAACAACAAAAACCACCTCATAGATTGTTTTAGCCGTGTCGTAGGAAGGAGAAGAGGAAAGGCACACACAAAGAGCAATCCCGACGCCTGGGAGCCTATGGAACCCCAAGAAATGCAGCAGTCTTCAGAGAAGAAAGAATGACAATCCCTCAAGTCCTGACAGAAATAAGAGATTTGGCATCCCAATGGGCATTAGCGGGATGTAAGGCGCAAAGCACAAATGTAGCTCCCCCAAATAGTGAGTAGTCGATTCACGTTTATTTTAAGCCCTCCTGAACTTAGGTACGGTTGGGCGGCACCTCTGGTGCATGTAATGACTTTGCTTATCTTCCACTTAATGGTAATCTAGCCGTATAACGGCTCTTTCAAAAAAAAAAAAAGAGCAAAGAGATGCTTTCCTTACCTCTACGCCTAGCTCGTTCCTTTCATTCTCGCTATTGTGGCCAAGCTCGTTTTGCATTGTGTCGTTCAGTTAAATAAAAACATCGATTCAAGAATAATCGGAGTGCAGCCATGATGGCTGGTATAAATATAATGTAGCCTCCTCTACAAATCACAACCTTTTCATGTCATCTCTATAATTACCGACGGCCGCACGCAAGCAAAGATGCAAAAAGAATATAATCGCCAAATCATGATGTAGCCTTAACACTTTTTCATGATGGCGGTATAAATATAATCGCCAAAGATAAGCACGCAGAATCAATTTCTTGCGGGAAGAGCAAAAAAAGATGCTAGAATCTTATTAGCTTTCGAGTTCATTTTGATAAGATATTACAAGGAAACCGGAGCTGTTTTTTGGGACCTAGAATCTGTTTGTGTGCAAAGAGCATGGAGATTTTTTTCTATTAAGAATCGCAACATGTCGCCTAAATCATAGAGATGCCATGCTTTACCCCAAGGCATGCAAAGGGCCGGGCCCAACGCCGATATCGGGCGGTCTTTATGCATGCATGACAGCTTAACTGGAGGGTCTTGCTTTATTCCATCTCCACTCGCAAGCAATTCCTTTTACGAACACATGGTTGATTTAGGTCACATGTGTTTAGTTTTGTGATGGAGTGATTGTCAACAAATCAACATTCTTCCTCTATTTTCTTTTTATCCTTTATGCTTCGGCTATGTTTCACCCAAGCATACGTGGAGTGTGTCGAAGACGTATCTCTTGGTTCGTGTTGTGCGGGTGTTGAGCTCGGAGATGGTAGGCGACGGAGAGGTGAAGGTACCAAGGAGGGCGTGCGTCTTGGGCGATGGACCACGGAGGTGAAGGACGGGGCGTGGAGGCTTGGACCGAGGGGCCTGAGTGCCGGAGTGGCTAGCCATGGTGGCTGACATCCGGGACATCGGCGGATGCAAGAGGGCGTGGCGAGGACCGTGTCGATCGGGTCAAGGCGGCGGCGTCGCGGCGCGGGCGGGGGCTTCCGGATGACTTGGCGACTTTCGGGCGGTCAAGACGGCGGTGACACGTGTCGAGGAGGTTTGGTGGTTTGTCCTCAAAACCATCGGCGCGTTTTAGTGGTTTGGGCCTCAAAACCACAGGCGCGGGTTTCGCGGGTTTGGGCCTCAAAACCCGAAGTGTTCGGCCCAGACGGAAGGGCGGCCGTGGCGGCATCGGGGAGGTTGCGTGGAGGCAAGGCTACCGATGAGGAGGCGCGGTGGCGCGTCGGATCGAAGATTACCCGTAGTCGACCGAAATAGCCTTAGGGTTACAAGATTGACTCATGTATCTTAGGGGTAGTTCGGCCGGGAATATGGGGCTATTTAGCGCAGGCATACCCCTTCATCCTCTCTTGCCTCTCATTTTGATTTCGAGTCTAGGGTTCTCGGGCGGTGGTGTGAGAGGTCCACCGATTTGTATCGAATTTGGTTGAGCAAGGGCTAGCTCGAGTAGCCCGTCACATGGTGACGTTTGGGTTGATCGATCGGTGTTCTTTGTTGATCTTGTCTTTGTGATTTTTTGTTCATCACTTGTTCTTCCCGAGTTCATCCTCTCCCCTATATTCTCTTAGCGATTTCTTGATTTGGCACCGTTTGATCTCGTTTTCTTGCCTTGATTCGTGCTAGGACGTGAGAGGATCATTTCCACCGAAGGGTTTGAGCTAATTCCTCATGAGCACGTAGATCGGGCGAGTTTTAGATCGAGTTCATCTTTTTTGTGTGTTCTTCGTGTGATCCGCGATTTCTCTCGATTCACTCGGTCAAACTCGAAATTTCCAAGGGGGAAATGGTCACCCACATGCCTAGATGCTATGGCTTGATTCTTGTGATCCGAGGTTTCGATTGGAGAGAGTTCTTGGCGATTTGGTGTTCGAGTTTCTTCAAAATCGTCAAGAAATCGCGGGATTCTCTACTGTTCATGCGGGTGTCGGTGTGTTGCAATCACCGCTTCTCGGGTTGCAATCGGGTGTTCCCTGAATCGAGTTGCAATCGATCGCTTCTCGGGTTGCAATCGGGTGTTCGGAATCGAAGTTGCAATCGGTCCGCTTCTCGGGTTGCAATCGGTGTTCGAATCGAGTTGCAATCGATGCGCTTCTCGGGTTGCAATCGGGTGTTCGAATTGAGTTGCAATCCACTTGTGTTTTGTGTTGCAATTTGGCGAGGCAGTTCGGGATCGGACATCGGTTATGTCCGTACTCTCCGAAAAGTTACTTCGTGACCCATTTGTTCGCACTGTTGCAATTGGGCCTCTAGTAGTGTTGCAATTGCCCCCGCTTTCGAGGTTGAAATTAGTGCCTTGTTCGCGGTACGTTTGTTTTTCATGTCCTCCCTTGATCCGGTACTGTGTATCTAGGTATACTCCTAGTGCATCCACCTAGTTACCTAGGTCGTGATCTTTCTTTTGCTCGTGATACCTTGCTACCGCTTAGCACGTGTGTTACTCATCTCTCGTTTGAGTTTGCTTTTGAGGTTGGGGGTTGAGCCGATGACCCAAAATTAAAAAGGAAAATCGAGGCTCCCATTCACCCCCTCCTCTCGTCGCCGTTTCGGTCCTTCAATTGGTATCGAGCAGGGTTAAGGATCATATCCACCTTAACCGGTTCTTGATCCGCAGAAGGCGACATGGAGAGGTTTTGGTCACTTTGGTGGCAAGCCTCCTGGAGTTGATGGCTCCAACTATCCCTATTGGAAGATCAAGATGGAAGCGCATCTCATGGGGATAGATTGGAGAGTGTGGGAGATCGTTGAGGATGAGAACTACCAAGTGCTAGCCGCCGAGTGGGTGAGGAACGAGATAGCCCAACACAATGCTAACAACCGAAGCGAGGAGTGTTTTGTTCTCTAGCCTCAAGGATACCGAAGTTTGAGAGAGTTGCCACTTGTAAGACCGCTCGTGAGGTGTGGAAGACACTAGAGAGCTACCACGAGGGAACCCCACAAGTCAAGGCCCGCCTATATGAGACCTACAAGAGAGAGTACAATAACCTCATTCAGCTTTTGATGGCGAGTCCATCGACTCTCTCTTTGCCGTTTCCGGGCGATGCGCAACAAGCTTCGAGCGAACAAGCCGTCGGAGAGGCTCGACGAGCACGAGAAGCGTCGCGGCTCTTATGTACGCCTGGATCGGAAGGTGTGGGACGTGAAGGTGTCTGCGATCATGGAGTGCGCCAACTACGACACCCTCACGCCCGACGAGCTCTACAAAGAAGCTCAAGTCCTCCGAGATCGAGGCCCGCATCCAAAGCGGCTCAAGAACCCATCTGCGCCAAATGTTGCACTCGTCTCTCGTAAGGGCAGTTCAAGTTCTTCCGCTAACCCTTCACGCATTTCGCTTCGCCTTGTCTTCTTTGGTGTCCGTGACGAGGAGGAGCGATGGAGTGCCTTGGGGACGACGAGTTGGCTCGTCATCGGCCGATTTTTTCGTTTCCACAACAACCGCTTGAACCGGGTCGGCGTGGCGGTGCTCCCAAGGGCGGATGCTTCGAAAAGTGCGCGATCCGGACCACTTCATCGCCGCTTGCCCCAAGAAGAACAAGGACAAACACTCCGGCGAGAAGTACTACGACTCCGGCAACGCAAGGACAAGCGTGAGTACATCGCCGGCAAGTACAAGTCCAAGAAGGGCTTCGACAAGGAGGCGATCAAGAAGAAGTACCTCAAGCGCCAAGGAGAACAAGGACGCCTTCTTCGCCTCCCTCGGCGATCTCGACAACGGCGGGCAAGCTTCCTCCGGCCCGGACGAGGAGCCCGAACGCAAGATCGAGGATGACATGAATGGACTTTGCTTCTTCACCGACTCCAAGCCCGGGGCTTCTCGCACCATGGCCCTCGATGGAGCGGTGACCGACAAATAAAAGCCACACGGCAGAACGATTCTTCTTCCTCCGAGGTACCTCCTACGATCGAATCTCTCTCGATGAGGTTGAATCTTTGGGCGTGCGCTTGTGTGTCAAGAGAAGTTGCTTAAAGCGTGCGCTAGGGAGAGAAAGGAGTACAAGCGAAGTGGGGAGATGGTCGTGACGGAGATAGAGTTGCTTAGGAAGCTTTGTCGATGTCTCCGATGAGACGGAGTGTGATGCTTGTGCTTTGTGCATATGTCTAGCATCATGTCTTTGCAGTCAAGTATTCGGCTTTGCTAGATGAGCATGTTGATCCGAAGTCTAGGCTGTCTTTGTTGAGTGCGTGCAAGTCTTGTCCGGACTTGCGATCCGAGTTGGCGAGAGAAGGCCGCCAAGCTTGCCGTGCTTGAGAAGGCCAACCTCGGATAGCACCGTCTTTGCCGGATGTGCTAAGTGTGAAGCTTTGGAGTTGGAGCTCATGTCTTGTAGGCATGACAAGGGGAGAGTCGAAGAGGAGATCAAGTATCTTCGCTCTGTCTTGAGTTGGGTGTCTTGTGGAGAGCCGCGGCTTGGCATGATGATGAGTCGGTTCAAGAGGGGGACCCGACACATCGGGATTAGGCTTTGCTATAGGTGGGAAGGGTGAAGTTATCTATGGTAAGGTTGGTCAAGGTAGTGGTTTGAGCTCGGCGAGAAACCAATAAACACTCCCAAATTGACCAAGATCACCCCACCCGAGCCTACCAAGCCCATTGTGCAAGATGGCATTCTCCAAGAACCCACTAAGACTCCACCTCCCAAACAAGTGTGGCTTCCCAAACCGAACCACCTCAAGAACCCACTTGACACTTTGCCCGGGATCCCGAGGAAACCCTTCCTAAGGCCAAGACCACGACAAGAGTGAACCATCCACCCAAGAGAGTGAACCAACCACCACCTAAGAGAGAGGTGAGGTATCACTGTGAGTATTGCCAGAGAGATGGTCACTTGGTTGAGTTCTGTTTTAGGAGGAAGAGGGATGCTAGGCGTCGAGTGGAGTTTGAGAACCGTGACATGTATCACCCACCACTTGGCATGTATGAGAGGGGTGTGCGGTCGGTTTCGAGGCGGTTGCTAGGCCTCGAAGGTAGGAGGCCTCGAGGTTTAGGCCACGTTTTGTGAGACCCTCTGGTGGTCGTGCTCGCGAGTGGATGTAGATCCTCGCTTTGGGAGTTTTGAGGTTGACAGAGGAGTGCACCACGCTTTGTTGTGCGTGGTGAGCACTTTGGGAAGAAGGGTCATGGGATGTTTTTACGTGCCTAACATCTATCTTGGGCAAGATGGTCAACACCGGTATTCTTCCAAGTTTACTAACCCCATGTTGTCTCATTTGCTCATCCTATGTTTTTCCAATGATGTAGGTGACTAAGTCTTGGGTTTCCAAGTTTATGCTTGTTAACTCTTTGGGATCCAAGACTTGGGTTTCTTTGTCCTCTCATGTGTAGGTATGAGGACATAGGGTGGAGAACTTGTGCCTGGTGTAACTTGATTCTTTGTCGTGGTGTGATCAAGGTTTGATGGTTGTCTACACCACTTTGATGGCCTCCAAGAGGCATGTGCTTTATTGTGACACCTACACCGCCTGTCTGTGAGCTATCATATACACTCATGCCTTGTACATTCATGATTTCCCTACTTGTGGTATGAGATATTTGTTCACTTGCTCACTTGTATATTTTTTTGGCACATTTTGGTTCTATGTCTTGCTTGTGTATATACCATGGTAGGCTAGCCATCTTATTCATGATAGCTTTGTGTTATCTTGTGTATTATATGCCATGCTTGCTTTTGTGCCCTTTTGTTTCCTAGTTTTCGTTTGCTAGGTGTCTTTGGTTGAGGGGAGTTGGGAGTTTGCTATCCTTTTTGAGGGATAGTTTTGTAGTTGATGTCTGGATGTAATTTTAGGTTTATTTTTTTGCTTTTTGTATCATACTTGCATATCATGAGCTTCACTTTTATATTGATTTGAATGAGGTTGTGCTCTTAGTAGTATGAGTATGATGGTGCTTCTAGCTTGAGCTCTTTTTAATCATGTGATGTATGTTATGAGTGAGCAACCTTTTCCAAATGTGAACTTGATTAATGGATGATGAAATTAAATCTTGGTTCACCTTTGAGCTAGCTTCTATCATGAGTAGGATGTTGAGATCCTCTCGAGCTTTCATGTGTATGCTAGGTAGCTATGTCTCATGCTTTGATTCATTCACTTGCTTAGATCTTCATGATAATACCATGCTAAAAACGTGAAGTCTAAAGCTAAAGTAATGAAAAGATCGAGTGGGTCCATTTTGCCTCACTTTGAAGTTTGAGACTGCTTTCACTTGCACTCTTGAATGAACTTGGACTTCATTGTGTTTGATCCGGACCATTGTCTTAAGCTAATCATTGCTCACGCATAGGCTTGACATGGTTGATTAGTAAGGCAAGGCAAATGTGGATAACCACTTTCGCATGCTCTTTGGTAACTTGTGAACCGGCGCAACTCTGAACTAAAATGAACCTCACAAGTTTGTGCCATAATGTCGAGCATGATGTTTGAACGCCGCTTGGGGTAGTTCACCCGGTTTACATGTTTAAGCACTTAGTTGATTTCCTATCTACTTATGCTAGGTGCTATGTTTGATGGTGAACCTCCTTTTGCAAAATACCGAAATTTGCTCAAAATGCTTTGTGCCATATTTCATATCATCCGATTAGCTTGAGCTCGGCTAGCACTTGTAATTTGCTTTGCTATGGTACCACTTTGAGCACTCTCTCATTCGGTTGAATATAATCTTGAAGCTTTGCATTGTGACATATTGCATTTCATAGCTTTGATAAGTGCATTTGCCAACAAGGGGGAGAGAGATACAAAGACAAGTGTGCATTGTTCCGGGGAGTTTTAGCTTGGTTGTGTCGAGCCTTTTTGCCCATGTCTTTGGGAACCAAGTTTTTGCTCCATATTTGCTATCCAAAGAATGCAATCGGTCGGCAGACTTGTTGCAATTAGGAGATCCGCCGTTGCAATTTGATTGTCTTTGAGGTTGCAATTAGCACTTTTTGTCTCGGCTTATGCCTAGATTGTGTTCACCGGATGTGCTTGTCTTCTTTCTTACGTCTTTGTGTTGAATGTTGACAATGCACTCATCAAGGGGGAGATTAAGAACACATGGTTGATTTAGGTCACATGTGTTTAGTTTTGTGATGGAGTGATTGTCAACAAATAACATTCTTCCTCTATTTTATTTTTTATCCTTTATGCTTCGCTATGTTTCACCGGCATACGTGGAGTGTGTCGAAGACGTATCTCTTGGTTCGTGTTGTGCAGGTGTTGAGCTCGAGATGGTAGGCGACGGAGAGGTGAAGGTACCAAGGAGGACGTCTTGGGGCCGATGGACCACGGAGGTGAAGGACGGACGTGAGGCTTGGACCGAGGGACCGAGAGTGCCGGGTGGCTAGCCATGGTGGTCGACATCCGGGACATCGACGGATGCAAGAGGACGTGGCGGGACCGTGTCGATCGGGTCAAGACGGCGAAGCGGGCGAGAGCGGGGAGCTCGGATGACTTGGCGACTTTCGGGCGGTCAAGACGGCGGTGACACATGTCGAGGAGGTTTGGTGGTTTGTCCTCAAAACCATCGGCGCTGGTTTAGTGGTTTGGGCCTCAAAACCACAGGCGCGGGTTTTCGGGTTTGGGCCTCAAAACCCGAAGTGTTCCGGCGGACGGAAGGGACGGCACGTGGCGCATCGGGGGAGGTTGCGTGGAGGCAAGGCTACCGATGAGGAGGCGCTGTGGCCGTCGGATCGAAGATTACCCGTAGTCGAATCGAAATAGCCTTAGGGTTACAAGATTGACTCATGTATCTTAGGGGTAGTTCAGGGGCGAGGGAATATGGGGCTATTTAGCGCAGGCATACCCCTTCATCCTCTCTTGCCTCTCATTTTACGATTTCGAGTCTAGGGTTCTCGCATTGCTGGTGTGAGAGGTCCACCGATTTGTATCGAATTTGCCGAGCAAGGGCTAGCTCGAGTAGCCCGTCACATGGTGACGTTTGGGTTGATTCGATCGGTGTTCTTTGTTGATCTTGTGCTGTGATTTTTGTTCATCACTTGTTCTTCCCGAGTTCATCCTCTCCCCCTCTATTCTCTTCGCGATTTCTTCGATTTGGCACCGTTTGATCTCGTTTTTCTTGCCTTGATTCGTGCTAGGGGTGTGAGAGGATCATTTCCACCGAAGGGTTTGAGCTAATTCCTCACGAGCACGTAGATCGGGCGAGTTTTAGATCGAGTTCATCTTTTCGGTGTGTTCTTCGTGTGATCCGCGATTTCTCTCGATTCACTCCGTCAAACTCGAAATTTCCAAGGGGAAATGGTCACCCACATGCCTAGATGCTATGGCTTGATTCTTGTGATCCGAGGTTTCGATTGGAGAGAGTTCTTGGCGATTTGGTGTTCGATTTCTTCAAAATCGTCAAGAAATCGCGGGATTCTCTACTGTCACGGGTGTCCGGTGTGTTGCAATCGGTCCCGCTTCGGGTTGCAATCGGTGTTCGAATCGAAGTTGCAATCGGTCCGCTTCTCGGGTTGCAATCGGTGTTCCTAATCGAGTTGCAATCGTCCGCTTCTCGGGTTGCAATCGGGTGTTCCGGAATCGAAGTTGCAATCGGTCGCTTCTCGGGTTGCAATCGGGTGTTCGGAATTGAGTTGCAATCCACTTGTGTTTTGTGTTGCAATTTGGCGGCGGTTCGGGATCGGACATCGACATGTCCGTACTCTCCGTGAAAAGTTACTTCGTGACCCCGACCGCTTCGGACTGTTGCAATTGGGCCTCTAGTAGTGTTGCAATTAAATGCGCTTTCCGGGTTGAAATTAGTGCCTTGTTCGCGGGGTGTTGTTTTTCATGTCCTCCCTTGATCCGGCTGTGTATCTAGATATACTCCTAGTGCATCCACCTAGTTACCTAGGTCGTGATCTTTCTTTTGCTCGTGATACCTTGCTACCGGTTAGCACGTGTGTTACTCATCTCTTGTTTGAGTTTGCTTTTGAGGTTGGGGGTTGAGCCGATGACCCAAAATTAAAAAGGAAAATCGAGGCTCTCATTCACCCCCCTCTGGTCGCCGTTTCGGTCCTTCACCTTTGTTTTTATTTCGCCCTCACCAAGTGGATGCTGCTACCCGGGTGAAAGAAGCAATCCTGACGGTTACGGATGATTACCACTACCATGCATGTGCCAATGATCTTCAAATGTTCGTCAACCATTTTGGTCCTCAATACCTCCTGTGTCCCCTTTTCCCCCTCTTTATTTGTACTTGAAATATTGAGTAAATGAAATACCTAATAAAAAATATAAAGACGAGTAGGACTAGATCAAGGTCTAAGGATATATACACATGCATGGCACATCAATGAAAAATCGTAAACTTTATTCACTTGAACCAACTTTACAACGAAGTCTCAATAACCTATATATATGTTCTCTTTTATTTACAATCTCCATATTATTATGGAAGAAGCTTACATTTTTATTCTCAATGACAAACAACATATTTGGTAGACGGAAATAGAAAAATAAACCCGTGACAGTTAATTATTCACAATGACAGGTAATCACCACAACTGCCGAATGAAGCTTGCTTGTTCCCTGGAAACATTACTGAGACGCCCCAGCATGGTAAGACTTTCCACGATGTCTTGTACTATTGTTTAGGGGTCCACCCTAGAAGCAGGCGCCAACTGAACTGGTGGGGATCCTATATATTAGTAGTCCCTCCGTTCCACAATACTTTGCAATTTTTTGACTCATATAAACCGTGTTTGACCTCTCGTCTTATTCAACTTTTTTTTATAAATATTACCACTTTTGTTATGACTTGTTACATCACTAAAGATATTGTAATGACGTTTTGTTTGTTTTATAATTTATATAAAAATTTGAATAAGACGAGCAGTCAAACATAGTTTATATAAGTCAAAAAATTGCAAATTGTGGAACGGAGGGAGTATAAAGACAAAAGGTACAAAAAAAAAAAAAGATTATTAATGCAATATTAATAGAAAAAATAGTGATAATAAGCTCGGCATTATATTCCTGACCTGCTGCTGTGGGTGTTGGAGTTGTTGTGAGCTTGGCAGCAGGTTGTTGCTGCGGAGGGAGAAGGAGCTGTGGGCAGCAGTTATTGACCACCATCTGCACTGCTGGGAGATTTTTGAAGGCGTAGTATGTTTTTGATGATCCACCACCACTTGCAGATGACTCCGATGATGATTGGTGGTGTTTACCACTCCGGTGAACTAGGTCTACCTGGAAGGAATCACCAAGTCCATTGTGGGACAAGAGAAGCCACACAAAAGTGAGGAGCTCCCCACCTCTGCCTCTGGCCAGCTCCGCCGCGTGCGCCGCCGGCCTGGACTTGGCGGCGACGTACACAAGCAGCCTTGCCCACATGCGCTTCAGCTCCTCCAGTGTGCGCTGCCACTGCTCCGGATGGACCGGATGAGGCAACGACGATGCCAATATTCGTGACGACGAAGTGGAAGAGGAACCACAGCCACAACCCTTGTTGGCCGCCTCTAGTTCCAGACGAAGAAGACCCATGCGAATCTGGTGCTGCTTTCCCCTCAGGCTGATGTTAGAATACCGTTCCCAGCTATTATACTCCTTGTCAGCGTGGGTAGAAACCACCTGCAGAAGCTCATCACCAGCTGGGTGTACAGCAACAAGGTGCAAAAAAACCGCTTCCCAGTTGCTACTTGCAGCAACACAACCGGAGTGTACCAAAGATTTTGTGCATCTTATATGTTGGTTGCACGCGTGCACAGAGGTTCTTCTATGTGAGGCGGCTGCTGCTGCTGCGACAGGGGCGACGGCGGCGGCAACGGGCATCAACAGCATCGCCGACACCACCACCGCCACCAACGCAGACGTGTGCCGGAAGCTGTCCAGGTACATGTAGCAACTGGCCGAGACAGTCCCATTGCTGTCCTTGGTGGTGGCCGCCACTAGACTGTATGTCATTTGTCGCCTCAACCAAACACTTGGTGACATTGTCGTCCACCACCACGTGCTTGGTTTCCAGCAGCTTGCTCAGCCAGAATAGCTTCTTCTCCTCTTCACTGCAGCTGACCAGCTTCCTGCTGATGCACATCACTCGTTCCGAGAGTGTACGAGGCGGCGACGGCGACGGTGGTGAAGACCATGGCTGCGAATCATCGTCATAACACACAAACCTGTACTGCCCCATGGTGTTCGACCACAACGGCCTTGTCGTCGTCCCCAGCCATCCCGACACCATGTTGCAGGAGACAAGACGCAGAGACACGGAAGCGATCCTACGGTGGCAGCCCGGAGGGCGCCGCAGCCACGCCCATGTCCAAGGCGATGCCATCACCATTGTAAGCAGTGAGCAGATGTCAACAACAAGCCCTCCTATGAATAATGTGTAGGTGATTGCGGTGTCAACTCTACCAGCAGCGGTGTTGGTGGTGAAGAAGAAGAAGAGGATGAGAGCAGCAACGGTACATGCCAGAGAGATGCACCGGAATACAATGCCCCCTTTTGTCCGGAGCACTGCAGCCTTAGTGTAGACATCACTGTACATCATACCAAGCTCCACATCCATCAACCTGAACAAATCCCTGTGTCTAATAGATGATGGGCGGTCATAATAAGAGAGACTGATGGCCTTCATAAGATCGGTAGCCACTTGCGGTGCCTTGCGCCTTGCAAAAAGCATTCGGATCCCTGGTGCCGAACGCAGAGCACCACAAATGATACTTGTTACAGTACCAATTGGACCCTCATCAGCTGGGTTCTGCTGATCTCCGCGATTATTATTCCTCGTGGAGATGATGACCATGTTATTCAGGTTCCCATGCCTCAGGGCTGCTGTCCTCTCTCCATACTTGATGATCCCGGCAACAAACACAAGGATGCCAGGGACAAGAACCTGCATGCTGTGCCAGCTACTGGACTTCCAGAACACATACAGTGCTAGAGTCACTTGGAGTAGCAGGTTGAGCAGATGCCGCAGCCACAGGTTGTTGTCCTCGATGGCAAAGGCAGTGATGGTGTCCTGACCTCCAAGATGGGTGAGGAGGAAAGGTGCCCAAAGGAATGCTAGTGGGTGGGCTAATCTTGACGACGACGACGCATCGTCGTCGCTATGCATCGCATCCGCTTGTCGTGACAGGTAACCAAGAGCGTATATTGCTACCACATCGGCTCCCAAATACGCCATCCATATGGTGCCTCGAACCAACCAGTTCCTTGTACGTCGCCGAAGGCCACCAGTAAAGAATAGAAACAGTTGCAGAATGAAGCTGAGAAGCACAAGTAGCTGGACCTCCGACAACCTCCCCATTACGTATATATCCCTACAATTATCCAGATGTAGTGTAAATTATAAGGATCGGACACACACACCCCCCTCTTTTATTTGTTTGCACAAAGGAAAATAAAACAACGCCACTGTATATACATTCAAGACGAATCATTTTTCAACGAAAAATGTTCTATCTCGGGGGAAAAGGATAAGAGGGCCGGCCACAGAAACTGATTTCAGAGAGGTGGTTTGTAATTAAGATGGCCTATCTTTATAAATATATAGTTGTTGCACAAGTAAATCCATAACATTTTCAACTAAAACCGGATGAACACATATTTTATATAAAAATTTTATAGCCCTACGAGACCTAAACTTTGTAGACTAAATGCATGTGAAAGATGAAGAAAAAAACAAGATGTGGAAGATGAAGGAAAGCATATATACACACTCCTAAAATAAGACCTCCTTGCAAATTTACAGCACCATGGAACTTACAAGAAGACTCTAAATGTACTCCCTCCGTCCCTTTATGTGTGTCGTCCGGGAAGCGTGTTTGTGAAGGAAACACGGTTTTCTAGAGACAAACATTTAGGGACGAGAGGGAGTAGATCGAAGATGGAGGAAATATGAGCTCCTGATCGACCTCCTCTTTTTCTTTCGAGTAGACCCGCCCCTCCGGGCAATGCAACAACCAAGAAAGAGGAAAGGGAGAGAACAAATAAAGACTATGACCTGCTGTCCTGTTTTCTGCTAAATTTTTAAGAGTGTGCTACACCATAAATAAAGCTCCTGAGTTTTTTATATAAAAAAAAAAGCTAATGAGTTTTTTATTTCTTTTTGAAATGGTAAACCTTAGCTATTCATATATAAGTCTAAGAAACCGCATCTAGGTTGAAATTAAAAAGCACGAAAACTAGCGCAAACGATTATATTAATTAAATATATGCATGGAAAGTTTCAAAATGTAGGAACGACCGATAAACAGAGTGGCTACATACCACTGATCTTGATTAAGCAAACCCACGGGGTGTCAATGATCCTTATTTTGTGGTTCTGCAAGCAGCAAGCTTCCCAGTTGCATTGGTACTTGGTGGCTACAGCTATAATAAATATATATATCAGGAGAATTAATTGATACACAACTTTAGAGATATTCCAGTGTGTTAAAAACAAGTAATAACAACTATATACATGTCACTGAAAGAAAATAATTTTTAATACTACTTTTCTTGATAGAAAGAAAGAAACAGAGAATGTATATAGAACATATATAGGCCGTGATACAATTTAGAAGGCAAAATATATACTCGAAGTACGCAACGTAATGATATATCAAAGACATACCTGAGGTTCTAGTGTGTATGTAATTAAATGTTTTCTTTGTGGAATGTGTAGCTTATGCACATGATGCCTCGGATAGATCGATCAATGTCTATATATAGTTGTTGCTAAAATATAGTATCTTTTGTCTTTGGAGCAATCTTTATGTTCTCTTGCAAGAAGAGCAATGAGATGCATTCTTCCAAGAAGAGCAAAGAGATATGCTTTCTTTACCTCTGCCTAGCTCGTTCCTTTCATTCTGCTATTGTGGCCCAGGCTAGCTCGTTTTGCATTGTGTCATTCATTTAAATCAAATGGACTCAATAATAACCGGAGTGCAGCAATGATGGCCGGTATAAATGTAGCCTCCTCTCCAAATCACAACTTAGCTAATGTTGTTCTTTTTCTTATTATGTACTGTTATGTGTGACCTTATTTGCGCAATATTACTCCAAATCCAAAAAGACAGACTAAACTATGTACTCCCTCCGTATCACAATTAGAAGACGTTTAGGACAGCGACACGGTCTCAAAAAAAGACAACTTTGACTTTTTTTTTTTAAAAATATTTATTGGAAAGTTATGTATGTATATTTTTATGAAAGTAATTTTCAAGACAAATCTATTGATATGATTTTCACATTTCCAAACTCAATGACTTAAAAGTTATTCATGATTTATATTCAATGTTTGACCCAAACCTTGTCCAAAACATCTTCTAATTGCGATACGGAGGGAGTATTTTATTTTTTCGCCAAACCATTAAGTGCTAGAAACGGACGGAAGGCCATATATGTAAGACATTTTTGTTTTCAGACCTTACATGTAAGTTTGAAAAAAAACAGGCCATGAAAGGAGGGCCATACGGGTAAATATCTTCTTTACTTTCAATGTTGATATCTCACTACTATAAAAGCCAATTTCAAGACAAGGATTTTGCTTTCAGAGGCATGCATCTTCAACTACCACTAATCATCTTGAGGCAAATGGGCAAAGGCCGCATCTACAAATGGTCAATTTTTAAAGGCTGCCCGATTAAAAGACTCACCACTGAAATTGAGTCCCAGATCCAATAGGTTGAATCCACACAGGTACACACTATAGAGTCACTTTATTTGTTCATGAGTTATATTACTATAAGTGTTTTTTTTTTTTAACAACCAATTACTACGAAGTTACTTTCCTATTACAGGACTACTTACCTTTGTAACATTATTCAGAGGTAGAAAGTTACTTTTCATGTTATTTCACAGATTATAGAATCACTCTTTCTAACACTCACAAACTACAAAATTAGCTGGCATAAATTAAATAAGCGAACTTCTTTTTTTTTTTTTTAGAAAAATGGTAGGATTAAAAAACTATTTTAGGGAAGTTTACATAAGACAAAGAAACAGTATTACCTTTTTTTAATAGAAAAAAAACGTGGTGAGGTCATATTTCTGGAAAGCTTGGGGGCTCTCACTTTAAGACTAAGTAAAATTCAGCTACTTTTACTCCCTTGGTTTCAAATTATAATTTACTTTGGCTTTGTCCTAAGTCAAAGCTATCTAACTTTAACCAAGTTCAAATATATATTACTATAAAACATATTTTATATATGGACCATCAAGCGAAACCTAATTTTTCATATAAACTTCATCAAAATAAAATATAATTTCGAGCAGAGGAAATATCTTTGTCGTGTTTGTTGCCCTGGCTAAAAGCCTGGAGCCCGGTTTTGTACTTTCTTGGGTTCACATTTGGTTTCCTATCATCCCTATTCTATCATGACTCCGTAGGTGAAGACTTTGGATATAGTTGCTGTTTGGACCGCATGAAATTCACAGAAATTGTGCAGTGATTTTTTTAGAAAAAGCACAGGAATCAGACCCTTTGAGCTGTCCATGGGGTCCATGAATGAAGCAGAACAAGATAGAGTGACACAAGAGCAGCGAATGACCAAAGGGCAAAAGTTCACACAACGAATGGGATCGATGACGACTGCTCGCTAGCAAAGTTAAGCTAGGAATCATTTTCTTGCAGGAAGAGCAAAAAAGATGCATACGCCTTCGTTGCAACTTGCAAGAAGAGCAAAGAGATGCACCTGCACGTGCCCTCATCACCACTAAAAATGTGATTTCTAAAGATTTTGCTGTAATTCTTTGAATTCTTGGACAAATCAAATTCATTGGAATATTTTTTTTTTGAAATTCGTAAATTAAGTAATAAAACATAGAGAAATATAGTGCATTCTATAAATTTTAAGACAAATTAAGAGAGAACATAAAAGACGCATATACCCTCGTTTTATTGGGGGAAAAAAATTGGGTGAGGATCATCCTACCAGGATGTGGTGCGGATTGTTCGACCGACATGTGGGCCACTAAATCATTTTAACTGCGCCGCATGGTTAGTCGATGTCTCATGGTTCACGCGTCGTCCCGCACATCCGCACCATACTTTGGTAAGGACCATCCGTGCGAATCTTTTTCTATTTTATTTCCTAATCAGACGCTATCATAAACGTGATTAATGATGTTTGATCGATAAATGAAATGTATTTCATGTAAAATTGGGTTTTTTTGTCCTTTAGAAAGCATTACATTTGAGGATAATTTTTGAATGCTAGAATATACGATATACAGGACCCAGGCAGTATTTTGTAGTACTTATTTATAGTAGACTCATAAATGTTGCTAATACTATTTTCCGTAAATAAATAAAAAAAGAAAAAAAAAAAAAAAATGTGGCGGCAGATCCGTTGGGTGGGTGGTCGTGTCCTCGGGGCGGGGATTGACCAATGGGAATGGCCGAATGGGGAGATAGGGTGGGGCCCTGCCGCCCTGGAGACCGTTGCCCCTGCCCTCACCCCGATAAACGCGTGCGCCGGCCGCGGATGGATCGGATGGAAGGATTCGCGGCAGGGCCGCCGCCACTGACTCCGCTGAAACTTTACATATGTCCGTGAACAAATAAATTAGTACAAGATTTATTAAGTCAAATTTTGATCGAATTTTTATAAAAGAAATCTGTCAAGATTTGTGACAGCAAAGTACAATAGTATTTTTTGCTGATGTACAGGAGAGCAAAGAGGAGATATAAGAGTGTTTTGCTCTTATTCTAGCGTCAAGCTAGGCACGAAAGCATAGACATCTATGGGCACACATACGGAGTATGTGAGGATGAGTAGAAAAGAGAAAAAAAAAAATATAAACAAATATAAGACAACTATTGTATGGCTTGACTCACGTAACTTTGACTTATAATCAAACAATTGGTTCTGTTATTGACCTTGCTCTTAGATATACCCTAGAATATATTTTCGTAACATACTCATTTTATGTTATAAATATTGTTGTTTTTTTATAAAGTTAGTCAAACTTAATTTATATTTATTTATTTATATATATAAGAGCAAAATAGAAATTGATTCTAGGGTATATCTAAGAGCAAGGTCAATAATAGAACCAATATAGTTTAACTTACACAAATAGAAATTGATTTATTTGAAGACGTAGGGAGTAATTACTAAAAGTTTCGATTTTCCGATCCCGTGTGTGCATGCATACTACGTGTCATGTGAACTCCATCCGTCCATCCTGAATTGAAAACAATATATGATTCTGGTGGTATACGGGCCACTCTAACCAAATGAGATGCAACGTCATCTCGTAACACTAGGGTAAGCATATTCGTGTTGTCTCGTGAGTGGTCTCATGTAGTGCCAATGTAATTTAAAGACGACTTAATAGACTATATATACATTGGTTGTTATTTTAAGTTGTCTCATAGTAACTTGTAATTCCTTATTTCATGGATAGAGTAAAAATAGGATTGTAAGTTGCATGACAACAACAACTCATACAATGGTATAATAGTTGTCTCATACTTCTAAATTTTAGCTCATGAGACAGTTGTTTCATGAAGCAACGACCTCGTTCTCTCTCTCCTCTCTCTTTCTTCCACCTCATCAAAAGAAATCCTACGTGGCGCTGCATGAGACGAGGTATGACACGGCTGATATGTAGCACTATACCTGCCCTAAACAAATACACACCCGTCCTGAAATGCATGCATTGAACCCGGGCCAACGTCCATATGTAATCCAAGTGCAATGCAAGTCCAACGACGACACTTTAAATTTCTCGGGCGCACAGCTAGCACAGCTCCCATGCATGCATTCTTTGTCCCAATCTGCAAATAATTGCATGCATTTGTCAGTGGGTGGAGGAAGGATGCCAAAGGCAAGGTGGTTGAGTTTTTCACTGGGTGGAGGAAGGATGCCAAAGGCAAGGTGCGAGTTGATATTGGAGGATTGTGCCATAGGATCGTTGGTCCGTTTGGATGAGGCTCTGGTACCATGCAAAAGAAGTGATAGAATGGGGTAGAACGAGATGAGCCTCCAGGCCTCTCGGTTGCGTGTTCATATAGGCAGGGAATTGCCCCCTGCGTGGCTCATACAAAAGGTCAACTATCTTGGTACAAGGATCACCGATGCATGGTTCCAACATACACACGGACCTCTGCATGGTGCTAATACAACACGGATCATCACATGACTACTCTAGAGGCTATGCATGTCTATGTCTAAACAGAGTTGGTCTTTACAATGACGGACTTCAAGCTTCTATACTTAGACATATTCTAACACAGTGAACTCAATTATGCATTGCTATGTTCTAGTACAAACTCAACATAGTATTCTAGAAGCATTCAAGTATGCATAGCTATTTTCAACGACAACAACATATTTCTCAATGGAAATAAAAGAAGCGAATACAACTGTACATGCTGACAAGCAACCACCACAACCGATGCTAGCTTGTTCCTCCACGTCGCAACATGAATGGGTTGTAGCTGAGTTCATGAAGGCAGAGTCCAACCAACCAACGGAGCAAATCAAGGTTTTGCTCTAGCTGTGGTTACGAAAGTGGAAGTTTTGCTGGATTTCTCGTATAGCTAGAGCGCGACCGGTTGAGCGCAACCCTGAGGTGGAGTTTCAGGTGCGGGACCAATATTAATACATATTATTGTGTAGGGGTCCACCTTGGAAAGCGCCAAATGGTGGGAATGGGATCTATATGTATAAAGTACAGAAAGATTAATGTAGTTGTAGTAGTAATATATAAATAGAAAAAGAAATACCAATAAGGCTAGCAAAAGCTGCCTGACCTGCCGGTGTTGTCCAAGTGGATGAACTTGCTCCTGAGGTGACTCCTGAGGTGGAGAGGGCCATGTGATGGGTGTACCTGGACCGAACCAGTAACCAGGTCGAACCCCACGTCCCCAGTCAGTAACCGGGATGTTATCAAAGACGTATCGTGTTCCTTCGTCATTTCCAGGGATAGGTTGGGCTTGATCTGGAAATAGGCCTAGCACGCGGACAGGAATGCTAACACCAACTCCGTAGTGGGACGAGAGGAGCCAGACAAAAGTGAGGAGCTCCCCACCTCTGGCCAGCTCCGCCGCGTGCGCCTCCGGCCTGGACTTGGAGGCGGCGTAGACAAGCAGCCTTGCCCACATGTGCTTCAGCTCCTCGAGTGTTTCCTGCCACAGCTCCGGAGAAGGCAACAGCGATGGTGTCTTCATGAGCATCTCACCTAAGACACCATACTTCGCTCTGGCTAGTTCTTCGCGCAGAAGACCCATGCGAATCTGCTGCTGCTGGCCCTTGAGACTCTTCCGAGAATACCGGTCCCGCACCTGAAACTCCACCTCAGGGTTGCTAGAAACAACCTGCAAAAGTGAATCAGCAGCTGGGTGTGCAGCAACAAGGTACATCATGTACCTCGATAGCTTCCGGCAGACGTCGGCTGAAGCGGCAGTGCCGGTGCCGATGGCATCGCGCATGGTCGCCGCTTCCGCCGCAGCCTGGCACAGAAGAACCTCTGTGCATGCGTGGAGCCAAGATATAAGCCGAACAAAATCATTGGTCAGCTCCGGCTGTGTCGCAGTAACTTGTAGCAGGTTGCCGAGACACCGCCATTGCTGGTGCTGGTGCTGGTGCTCTTCACGTAGCCATAAGGGTACTATGTCATCCATCGCCTGAACCAAACATACCGTGACATTTTCGTCCACCTCCACGTCCTTGGTCTCCAGCCGTTTGCTCAGCCAGAACAGCTTCTTCTCCCCTTCAGCGCCGACCAGCTTCCTGATGATGCCCATCACTCGCTCGGAGAGTGTAGGCGGCGGCGGCGGCGACGACGACCACGGCTCCGAATCATTGTCATAGCACACAAACCTGTACTGCCCCATGGTGTTTGACCACAACGGCCTTGTCGTCCCCAGCCATCCCGACACCATGTCGCAGGAAAGAAGACACAGAGAGATGCGAGCAATCCTACGGTGGCCCCGAGCCCACAGCCACACCCATGTCCAAGGTGATGCCAACAGCATTGTAAGCAGCGTGCAAATGTCCACAGCAAGCCCTCCAATGAATAACGTATAGGTGATTGCAGTGTCAACTCTACCACCAGTGTTGGTGGCGGTGCCATGATCAACTCTTCTAGTGAAGAAGAAGAAGAAGAGGATGAGAGCAGCAATGCTACAAGTCAGAGAGATACACCGGAATACAATACCACTCTTTGTCCGGAGCACTGCAGCCTTAGTGTAGAGATCATTGTACATCATACCAAGCTCCACATCCATCAACTTGAACATGGCCCTGTGCTCAGAATCGCCGCGATAAGAGTACATAGACATGGTAAGATCATCACCAAACAATTGCAGTGTTCTTGAAAAAAGCCTTCGGATCCCTGGCGCCCAACGCAAAGCACGATATACAATACTAGCTACAGTAGTGTCGCCAAATGTATCATCCCCAGTACGAAAGACGGATCTCCAAGGGATGGCGACCATGTTATTTAGGTTGCCATGCATGAGAGCTATTGTCCTCTCTCCGTACTTGATGATCCCAACAACAAACAACAGGATGCCAGGGACAAGAGCCTCCGTGCTATGCCAGCTACTAGACTTCCAGAACACATACAGTGCTAGGGTCACTTGGACTAGCAGGTTAAGCAGATGTCGCAGCCACAGGTTGTTGTCCTCCATGGCATAGGCAGTGATGGTATCCTGACCTCCAAGATGGATGAGGAGGAAAGGTGCCCAGAGGAATGCTAATGGGTGGGCTAATCTTAACGACGACGATGCATCGCCGTCGTGGTTATCCGTGGCATCAGTATGCCGTGACAGAAAACCAAGAGCATATATTGCTACGACGTCAGCTCCCAAATACGCTATCCATATGGTGCCCCGAAGAAACCAGTTCTTGCTGCGTCGCCGAAGGCCACCAGTGAAGAACATAAACAATTGTAGAGTGAAGCTGAGAAGCACAAGTAGCTGGATCTCCCACTCATTTACTAGTTTCAACAACCTCCCCAGCATTATGCACCCGCCAATATATCCCTACAATAATTATACAGATCTAGTATAAATTACAAGGATCGGAAGGGACACACACCTCTTTTATTTATTTGCAAAAGGAACTGAATAAACAACAACATAAAACTTAGAAGGAGAGACTCTAAATGTAGAAGACGAAGGAAACCGTGAACTCCAAACATTTTTTTTGAGACCCGCCCCTTAGGGCAATGCAACAACCAAGAAAGAGGAAAGGGAGAGAAGCAAAACATTGCAGAAAACCTGTCCTATTCTGCTAAATTGTTTAGTGTGCGCTACACCATAAATAAAGTTCCTGAATCTATTTCTATTTCTTTTTGAAATGGTAAAGGTTAGCTATTCATATATAGTCTAAGAATATCTAGGTTGAAATTAAGAGCATGAAAACCAGCACAATAGATTATAAATATATGACTGGAAAGTGTCAAAATGCAGGGACGACTGATAAACAGAGTGGCTTGTCCGAAAAGTTAAAAGCATAATATCATTACCAAAAACAAATAAGCATAATATAAAGCTTTATTATTGCCTGATGATTGGTGGATGGTAACTACATACCACTGATCCTAGCTGTGTGGTTCTGCAAACCCACGGGGTGTCAATGGTCCTTGTGTGTGGTTCTGCAAGCAGCAAGCTTCCCACCAGTTGGTACTTGGTACTTGGTAGCAACAGCTATAATAAATATATCAGGAGAGTTAATTAATATACAACTTTAGAGATATTCCAGTGTGTAAAAAAGTAACTATATATGTCACTTGAAGCAAATATTTGTTTAATACTACTTTGCATTACACTTTTCTTGACAGGAAGAAGAAAAAAAAAACAGAGAATGTATGGAACATAGGCTGGGATTACAATTTCGAAGGCAAGATATCTACTAACTGAAGTACTTAACGTAATGCATAGTACTATATTTATATATCAAAAACATACCTGAGGTTCTAGTCTGTATGCAACTAAATGTTTTCTTTGTGTAGCTTATTCAATTGATCGATGTCTCCAGATACATCGATCAACGTCTATATATAGTTGTTGCTAGAATATAGTATCTTTGTGTTTGGAGCAATCTTTATGCTCTCTTGCAAGAAGAGCAATGAGATGCATTCTTGCAAGAAGAGCAAATTAAAGAGATGCTTTCCTTACCTCTGCCTAGATCGTTCCTTTTATTCTGCTATTGTGGCCCAGGCTAGCTCGTTTTGCATTGCGTCGTTCGTTTAAATCAAATCGACTCAATAATAACCGGAGTGCAGCTATGATGGCCGGTATAAATGTACCCTCCTCTCTCTAAATCACAACATGTTCGGTGCCATATGTGTATATTCTATACCAACTCATTCTACTAAGTTTAATATATAGTTCTGCCTCAAATATTCGACATGATGAGAAACTGAATGTAACTTAATTGGTTAAATTTCATGTGTGGAACCTGCTGCCCACGTAGCCTCAATTCTTTTTTTTTATTTGATATGAGTGGCGTCGTCACCGCACGGCAAATAAAGTTTCGGTACCGTGGATCTTTGTGTGCTTCTATGCGTGCGAATAATTGGTGTCGGGTATGTGAGCTCTTCGGTAATCCTCATGGGTTTGTGGTTCTTCCTCGCCGGGTTCCCCGGGCGGCGGTGGATGTTTTTTCCGGTCGTTGGTCCTCGGCCCGACGACGGGGCGGATATTCTTTTCCCTCTTTCCTTTTGCCAAGGGGCTGGCCGATTTTCTTTCAACGGAATCGATTAAACTTGGTGATCCGGGCGATGGATGATGCGGCTTTTCCAATGCTTGGTGTTTCTTGGCGGAAGCAAAGGTGGACATGGATCGTCGTGGTGGTGTCGATGGTGAGCTGGAGATCGAGAGGCGAGGAAGATGAGATTGGATCTTGAGGACTCAATTATAATTTTCTTTTTCTTTGAAGTTCAGTTTGTAATAGGGGAGGATGTACTGTGCTGATGCTTAATATATCTTCCTTTTCGCAAAAAAAAAGAATGTAATGGTGGTGTTCTATAAATGGTAGACATAGGATTTAATAGTGTTATATATTGTTTCAGTGGCATACAGCATGCTCGGTGAAAGTGAAGTCTCTTGTGATGACTACATCAATGTTGATATCACACTACTATAAAGACCGATTTCACACTTTTAGAGGCATACTAGGTAAATGCCCGTGCGTTGCAACGGGAAACATAATACTATGATAACTTATATGTGTGAGCGTGTGTAAGTCTTCAAGAAAGAAAATTGAAATATAACTCTTAATTTTAATTTCAAGTCCAAGATGCGGCGTCTGACTCCTTGCAATGACCTTGCACGGATATATAAGCATTTACTGAACAAAAGTACTTCGTGTTGGCAATCCTCCAACCAATCATGACTGCATTGCACTCTGTAAAGTTCACAAACGTTATGAACATCTCAAATGTGGTGCGGGAGGGACGGAGCGGAGTGGATAGAGATAGATGTCGCTTTGTTTTTCAGCCACGAACGAAAGAACCTTGCGGTATGTTGTAGTTGATCTCGTGGATGGGGTCCCGCGTCCCTGGCGTAGGGGACGGCGACTACGCCGGTGCATCGTGCTACGGCGGCGGGCGGGCGCGATGGGCGCAAGCGCTGCGCAGCGCCTAGCTTTGTTGCTCCCGCGTGATCGCGATGCCCTCTCCTGGGTCGGTGCAATGGTCGCGTGGGGCGCGAGCGCGAGCACGACGGGGGGGAAGCTCGACGCTGGGTTCCCGAGGAAGCAACCGGCTAGAGTCGAGTCGTGGCGAAGGCAGGCCACTAAGCGCCGGGCGGCATGTGGCGTGCCAGCGGTTAACTATTTTTAGCGGGGGTGATTAGGAGGCGAAGGCACAAAGCGCCGGGGGCATGCCGAAAGTGGCTGCGGTTAACTATTTTTAGCGGGTGATTAGGAGGCGAAGACACGGCGCCCGGCGGCATGCTGCGTGATCGCGGCTAACTATTTTTAGCGGGGTGATTAGGAGCCGGGCAGACTCATTAGGAGGAAAAGGACGATTGCTTTTCCTTCTTTTTAGTTGTAAGATATGCATCTTCAACTACTGCCTCTATAATCATCTCTGAGGCAAATGGGCAAATGCCGCATCTAAATATGGTCAATTTTGAAGGCAATCCTGATTGAAGAGTCACCACTAAAATTGAGTCAATTCACAGACTATAGTGTAATTACTTTATTTTGTTCATAAGTTACATTACTGTAACATGTTCTTTTGTTAACAATTAATTACTATATGAAGTTACTTTCGTAGTACAGGACTACAATGTTACCTCTCTGTAACATTATTCAGAGGCTAGAAAGTTAGTTTTCATGTTATTTCACAGATCATAGAGTTACTCTTTATAACATTTATTATAAACTACAAAATTACCTTTTCTGTTGGGCATAAAATAAATAAAGAAACTTCTTTTTTTGGAAAAAAACAGTAGGATAAAAATATTTTAGGAAAGTTTGCATAAGATAAATAAACAGCATTACCTTTTTTTTTTAGAAAACAAACACGGTGAGGTCATATTTCTAGAAAGTTTAGGGGCTCTCACTTTAAGATTAGAAACAGAGCACTATCAATTCAGCTAATTGCACTCCCTCAATCGGTTCCAAATTATAATTTACTTTGACTTTGTCCTAAGTTAAACCTATCTAACTTTGACCAAGTTCAAATAAATAAATTATCAAATGTATATTTGTATATGGACCATCAAGCGAAACTAATTTTCATATAGACGACTCGATCTGTCAAAATGAACTGTAATTTGGGGTAGAGGAAAATTTTTGTTGTGTTTGTTGGCCTGGCTAAGGACCCTGGTTTATACTCTCTTGGGCTCGCACATTTGCTTTCATGTCATCTCTATTCTGACGACTGCGCGCCAGCAAAGATAAGCTAGGAATCATTTTCTTGCAGGAAGGGCAAATAAAAGATGCATATGCACTTCGTTGCAACTTGCAGGAAGAGCTAAGATCGAGATCTATAGGTTCTTGCAAATTTTTATTACAAATTTGTTTATGTAGGAGCGAGCCCATGAAGCTAGTTTTTCTAGCTTTATTATTAGCTTTCAGTTCATTTTGATAATATATTACAGGAAAACAACGGTTTGTTGTAGTGCGCAATATATTCGCTAGGAACTGGAGCTGTTTGGGACGTAGAAGCCCTGTCATTCAGGACCTAGAATCTTGTTTGTATGCAAAGAGCATGGAGTTTTTTTCTTTTAAGAATCACAAAGAGAGCATAGAGATGCCATCTTTTTATATGGGAGCATAGAGGTTTTTTTTTTTTTAGGGAATAGGGGACCTTTTATTGACCTTCATGGGAAATACATAGGCCTGTCTAAATCATAGAGATGTGCAGTTCTGGAATGCACTGCAAATTCCAACACAATCAGACTGGCCGGTGCAAGCAATCAAGGAGATTTCACCGCCTGATCACATACCGCGGAAGCACTTCAACACTTCTACTATGCTGCTGGTGCATTTGGAAAAGAAGGAATGCAACTTTGGCAGCATGCAAAACTGAAGCTTACCTCTGGGGCTCCAGGCTTCCAAAACAGGATAGAATGATTGCCACGATTTGGTGCTCGATTCTAGCTAAGGAAATGTAATGCTAATCATTGAGCCAAAACAAACCTTGTAACATTCATGGCTGTTTAAGGGCCAATTATCAATCAATATAACATTCAGGTGGGGGACTCGATCTCTCCCCTCCTGTCGAGTTATCAAAACAAAAATCATGGAGATGCCATATGCCTTTTACGGCCCCCCCAAGGCAAAGGGTCAGGCCCAACGCTGATGAATCATACTCGCTCACTTCGGTCTTTATGCATGCATGACAGTTGGAGGGTCTTGCTTGGGCTAGAAACATTCCTTCTCCTTTCTGTAAGCAATTCCCTTTTTATTTCAGCCCCAATTGGATGCTGCCCTGGCGAAAGAAGCAATCCTCTTGTGGAGTGATCATGGAGATCAAGCATCTCATTGGAGCCGGTTTCATGTCATGTAGGAGTAGTATTGTTTGCGTTTGTAAGCGTGATTGTAATGTAATAGTGCTGCGCATGCTCTTGCTGCGTATGGCTGTAATCTCCTAAGTGGAAGCTATAGCACTTGGGAGAGTGTTCCTCGTGTCGTGTCGTTGAGGAATTAGTGACCAGTTTGGGAGTTATATAGTTGAGTAATAAAAGTTCTGAAAGTTAAAAATAAATCACATTCAAAAAAAGCAATTCGATAATAAGCAGACAACGATGGATGGATCATCTACTGGAGTAAGGGCCTGTTTGGTTCATGGGACTAGGGACTAGTCGAGACTAATTATTAGTCCATAGAGGTGTTTGGTTCTAGGAACTAGAGAGGACTAGCGAATTGGCTTGTAGTCGAATGGTAAAAAGGTCTAGTGGGGCGCTACCCACCGGGGTTCAAATCTTGGTGCTGACCTTTTCCCCGAATTTTTCCAGATTTACCGCCTTATGCATTAAGGGGTAAGCGACGTTCCCGTCGACGACGAGGCGCCTATGGTGACTTCGAGAATCTCCAGATCTGTCGGCTACCCAGTTCTTCGGAGGTGCTCATAAGGGTAGCGTTTGCGTACGTGTATTCTTAGGGGTGAGTGTGTGTGCGTGTTGTGAACGTCTGCGTTGTCTTGTATAATTCTAAAAAAAACTAGAGAGGGACTAATTGCTTGCACAAATACCATTATACCCCTGTTATTATTGCACAAAGCATAGCAGGAATTTTTATGCCGCTGTACACAAAGCAGCAAAGCTCCTGCCCTTTGCCGTTGTACACAAAGCACCCCTTTTTACTGCAAGGTGCAAGCCACGTATGTTGTGCTAATTAGCTGCTGCACAAGTAGCTCAAATGATCCACAACGTTGCACATATATGCACAAGCAGCTCAAATACACCCAAAGTTGCACATATCAAATATTCAAATTGCACTGCCGCACAATGTTTGCTGGCACAAGTAGCTCGATCAAATGTGCTGCTGCACAAGTAGCTGAGCATAGAGTGTTCATACAGTTCATAAATATTACAAATCATCAAACCTGTGATATCCTAAATAAACCATCGGCTATCAATCCCGAAACTCATTCATACTTGGATCTTCTTCCACATGGCGACCATTACGTCTTCTTCTTGATTGGGGCATTGGATTGTAGTTTTCATCTTCTTCCGCATTGGATGAGGCCGAATATATACTGCAGGGTAATATTACCAAATCAGCCTTTTGCGAGAGCTGGTGTTGTTTAATTGGGCAGGGTAAAATGGTAATTGCATAAGCCAAATCATTGAGTCGAGAAGGCCGCGCTGCGCAAAAATTTTCGGGGCGCGCTCAATATTTTCAATCCCGCGCTCGGGAATCAAATGTTGTTTCAGGGCAGGTCTTGTTAATTTTTTTTAGTTACGAATATGAAACCAGACGCGCCTAGGTTAATGCCCAAACAATGGCCATGTACGTGCAGATGTACATATTTTAATTATTTTCGTTTAGTAAATAGTAGCGGTTATAAGATTGGTCATAGCAATATTGTTTCTAAAAAAAACTTATCGTTTACGCTTACAAAAAAATAATTAAATTAAACAAATATTAAAAAATGTTAATAATTATATTACATAATTAGTACCATTGGAAAAATATTTTTCATACAGTTTTTAACAAAATTATTTGAAGATACAAATGTTGCATGTGCTCTGTTAGACCAAGGTTTGACCAAGTCAAACTTTGATGATTTTAAAAATGGCACCTTCGAGCCGGTTTTCAAGCCCTAGCTGGTCTCAAATCGAAAAGTTATGAATATGAGTTTTGTAGAGCTCTTCAAGATCTACATTTGGTATTAGAGTCAAATTTTATTTTTTTCGAACTTTTGACGCCTCGGAATTTGAATTTTGAAATTTCTACGGGCTCGAAACGGGTTTTCGAAGCCCTAGGCGGTCTCTACTCGAAAAGTCACGAATACGAAAAAATTCATAACTCATCAAGATCTACATTTGTTATTCAGGTCATTTTTTGCGTTTGAGAAAGCGTTCGAAAAGTGTAGTTCAAAATAGACAACCACTACTACGAGGATTGATTTTGCGTGGTGTTGATTTTATTTTTCGTGGCGGGCATTTGAGAAACCGCCACGGAAAATACCTAATTAACCGTGGCGGTCATTTTTGATTAACCGTGGGCGGTTTTAATAACCGCCACGGTAAATCGATGCCACGGTTAATGTGGCCCAATAACAAGTCCAAAAGCCCAGGAAAAAGCCCAAAACTTCGGTCACGTATATATTGAGAGAGAGAGCGGGGAGAAGTGAAAAACTAGGGTTTCCTTCGGGACTCCCCAACTCCTCCCATCTCACTTCTCTCCCAGCTGCCGACACCACCTCTCCTCCCGGATCCTCCCCGTCCCGGTCGAGCTATGGCGGGCGGGCGGCGCTCCTCCCTCTCCTCTCTCCCTCCCCGTCCGGTGGCGCTCGCGGCGGGCGTGGCGAGCATCAGCGTCGGGCGCGGTTCGCGCGGCTCGGAGCCCCTTGGCGGGCCGGCGTCGTCGGCGAATCAGCCTTGCGGGCGGCGGCAGCTCGGCGGCCCTCTCTGGCGGCGGCGGCAAGCATGATGGTGGCCTCCGGCTCGCTTGGCGGCGTCCACATCCCGGCGGCGCCCGCGGGGTGGGCGGCGGATCGGCGGAGCTGCGGCCTCCGGCTCCATGGCGGCGGCCACCTCCGACTCTCGGTCGCGCCCCTCCCTCCGATCCGCCGGCGGGAGATCGGGCGGCGAGATCCGGCGCGGGACGGCCTCCTGCTCGAGTTCCGGCCTCGGCGGCGGCCGCCGGCGACGCCCCAAACCCTAGCGGCGGCGGGCCCGACCGGGCCCGATCGGGGTTTTTTTTTTTATTTTTTTTATTATTTACGATGGCGGGCATTTTGTCCGCCACGGAAAATCCATTTACCGTGACCCTTCATCCGTGGCGGGACGAGAAAAAAACCGCCACGGAAAAATATTTTTTGTCCGCCACGGAAGTTCGTTTGTGCAATGAGTGTAACTCTCTCGTAGTGTCATAAACTCTCGGTGAGAACCTTTTGTGTGGAGTGTTTACTAACACTTTCTCAAACGGAAAAATGACCCATATAAAAAGTGTAGATCTTGATGAGTTCTAACACCCTTGTATTCAAATTTTTTTTTCAGAGGTCGTTTAGTGGTCCGTTTGACAGAGGTTTCACCAAGTCAAACCTTCATGATTTTAAAATGGCACCTTCGAGCCGTTTTCGAGACCCTAGCTGGTCTCAAATCGAAAAGTCATGAATATGAGTTTTGTAGAGCTCTCAGGGACCTACATTTGGTATTAGAGTCAACTTTTCATTTTTTCGAACTTTTGACGCCTCGAAATTTGAATTTTGAAATTTCTACTGGCCTGAAGCGGGTTTTGAAGCCCTAGGCGGTCTCTTCTTGAAAAGTCACGGATACCAAAAGTTCATAACTCATCAAGATCTACATTTTTTATTCAGGTCATTTTGCGTTTGAGAAAGCGTTCAAAAAGTGTAGTTCAAAATGGACAACTCTCATGCGAGTTTTCATAAACTCTCTTTTTTTGAGTAACGTTTCATAAACTCTCTCGTGAGAACCTTGGTTTTGTGTGGAGTGTTTACTAACACTTTCTCAAACGGAAAAATGACTCATATAAAAAGTGTAGATCTTGATGAGTTCTAACACCCTTGTATTCAAAATTTTTTTTCAGAGAGGTCATTTAGTGGTCCGTTTGGACAGAGGTTTCACCAAGTCAAACCTTCATGATTTTAAAAATGGCACCTTCGAGCCGCTTTTGAGACCCTAGTTGGTCTCAAATCGAAAAGTCATGAATATGAGTTTTGTAGAGCTCTCCAGATCTACATTTGGTATTAGAGTCAACTTTTCATTTTTTCGAACTTTTGACGCTTGAAATTTGAATTTTGAAATTTCTACTGGCTCGGAACGGGTTTTGAAGCTCTAGGCGGTCTCTTCTCGAAAAGTCACGAATACCAAAAGTTCATAATTCATCAAGATCTACATTTATTATTCAGGTCATTTTTACGTTTGAGAAAGCGTTCAAAAGTGTAGTTCAAAATGGACAACTCTCTCGTAGAGTGTCATAAACTCTCTATGAGAACCCCGGTTTTGTGTGGAGTGTTTACTAACATTTTCTCAAATGGAAAAATGACCCATATAAAAAGTGTAGATCTTGATGAGTTATAACACCCTTGTATTCAAAATTGTTTCAAAGAGGGTCGTTTAGTGGTCCGTTTGACAAGTCAAACCTTGATGATTTTAAAAATGGCACCTTCGAGCCGGTTTTGAGACCCTAGCCGGCCTCAAATCGAAAAAGTCATGCATACGAGTTTTGTAGAGCTCTCCGGGATCTACATTTGGTATTAGAGTCAACTTTTCATTTTTTGAACTTTTGACGCCTCAAAATTTAAATTTTGAATTTTTTTCGGCTCGAAATCGGTTTTGAAGCCCTAGACGGCCTCTCCGCTTGAAAGTCACGAATACCAAAAGTTCATAACAAGGTCACATTAAAAATATGACAAAAATAATTGCCCTAAGAACATGATAAGTTCATAGAGCATGATTTTAGAAACATTTAGAAAAAAAGAATCATTGCATTTGGAGTTAGTATGAGAGAGAAAGACTTGTTGCAAAATTTCAAAAGGTCGCATTAAAAATAAAAAAAAAAAACTTTGGTTCGTGTTCTTAATTTTCTAGATTTTAAGCAATTACTTTTCTATTGAAAAATATCAACTCATGTTTGGATCGGTGTTTTTCATGAGTGTTTTTTATGGTATTTCGTGAGAGTAAGCCTTCACGAATGGATTTCGTGAGAGTTTGCTATTTTTAGTGAGAGTTCCCCTTCACGAGTGGGCGTTGCCGCCACGTGTTTGCACTAGTGTTTTCATGACTGTTTTTGTGGTATTTCATGGGAGTAAACCTTCACGAATGGATTTCGTGAGAGTTTGCTATTTACGTGAGAGTTCACTTCACGAATGGATGTTGCCATCATGTTAGCATCGCTGTTTTCATGAGTGTTTTTATGATTTTTCGTGAGAGTAAACCTTAACGAATGGATTTCGTGAGAGTTTGCTATTTACGTGAGAGTTCACCTTCACGTGTACATGTTGGCACTAGGTTTTCATCGCTGTTTTCATGACTGGTTGTTATGACATTTCGTGAGTGTAAACCTTCAAGAATGGAATTCGTGAGAGTTTGGTAGTTCCGTGAGAGTAACCTTCACGAAAAGAGGTGATTTTCATGATGGTACGTGGAGTACTCTCACGAAAAACAAGTTTCCGTGGGCGGGATTTACATCACTCTTATGAAAATATTAGTTTCGTGAGAGTTTATCTTCCACTCTCATGAAAAATCACCCCTCTCACGAAATGTCCGGTTTCTAGTAGTGTGAGGAGGAGGAGGGGGCTGTGGTGGGTAGTCAGTATCTGGCACCTGGCCTGGGATGTTATCAAAGACGTAGAATGTTCTGAGTAGGGCTTGATGTCCAAATAGGCCTACCCGGAAGCGATTAGAGGAAACACCAAGTCCGCGGTGGGACAAGAGGAGCCAGACAAAAGTGAGAAGCTCCCCACCTCTTGCCAACTCCGCCGCGTGCGCCTCCGGCCTGGAATTGAAGGCGGCGTAGACAAGCAGCCTTGCCCACATGTGCTTCAGCTCCTCGAGTGTTTCCTGCCACAGCTCCGGAGAAGGCAACGGCGATGGTGCCTGTCCGGATACCACCTCAAGTGAGAAATTATGCGCCACTGTGGTTAGTTCTGAGCGCAGAAGGCCCTTGAGAATCTGCTGCTGCTGCCCCTTGAGACTGTTCTGAGAATACCGGTTCCACCTCTGAAACTCCGCCTCAGGGTTGCTAGAGACAACCTGCAAAAGTGAAGCAGCAGCTGGGTGTGCAGCAACAAGGTACATCATATACCTCGATAGCTTCCGGCAGACGTCTGCTGAAGCGGCGGCGGCGGTGCCGGTGGCGATGCTGATGCCCATGGTCGCCGCTGCCGCCGCAGCCTCGCACAGAAGAACCTCTGTGCAGGCGTGGAGCCAAGATATAAGCCGAACAAAATCATTGGCCACCTCCGGCCGTGTCGCGTCCTGTAGCAGGTTGCCGAGACACCGCCATTGCTCTTCATGTTGTTCATGTTGGTGTACAGGAGGACCAGAGAATACTAGTGTGTCATCCATCGCCTTAACCAAACACACCGTGACATTTTCGTCCACCGCCACGTCCTTGGTCTCCAGCCGTTTGCTCAGCCAGAACAGCTTCTTCTCCCCTTCAGCGCCGACCTGCTTCCTGATGATGCCCATCACTCGCTCGGAGAGCGAAGTTGGTGGCGGCGGCGATGACCACGGCTCCGAATCATTGTCATAGCACACAAACCTGTACTGCCCCATGGTGTTTGACCACAACGGCCTTGTCGTCCCCAGCCATCCCGACACCATGCCGCAGGAAACAAGACACAGAGAGATGCGAGCAATCCTACGGTGGCCCCGAGCCCGCAGCCACGCCCATGTCCAAGGTGATGCCAACAGCATTGTAAGCAGCGTGCAAATGTCCACAACAATCCCTCCAATGAATAACGTGTAGGTGATTGCAGTGTCAACTCTACCACCAGTGTTGGTGGCGGTGCCATGATCAGCTCTTCTAGTGAAGAAGAAGAGGATAAGGGCAGCAATGCTACAAGTCAGAGAGATACACCGGAATACAATACCACTCTTTGTCCGGAGCACTGCAGCCTTAGTGTACAGATCATTGTACATCATACCAAGCTGCACATCCATCAACTTGAACATGGCCCTGTGCTCAGAATTGGGGCGAAAAGCCGCGAAAAAAAGATAAATAAACAATTCTGTTTCTGCCGTGTGTCTTGCAAAAAGCATTCGGATCCCTGGCGCCGAACTCCAAGCACGATAGATAATACTAGTTACAGTAGTCCCTCCAAATTCAGGATGATCCCAAGGTATGGTGGGTCCCTTGGGGATGGCGACCATGTTATTTAGGTTCCCATGCATGAGAGCTACTGTCCTCTCTCCGTACTTGATGATCCCAACAACAAACAACAGGATGCCAGGGACAAGAACCTCCGTGCTATGCCAGCTACTAGACTTCCAGAACACATACAGTGCTAGAGTCACTTGGACTAGCAGGTTAAGCAGATGTCGCAGCCACAGGTTGTTGTCCTCCATGGCATAGGCAGTGATGGTATCCTGACCTCCAAGATGGATGAGGAGGAAAGGTGCCCAGAGGAATGCTAGTGGGTGGGATAATCTTAACGACGACGATGCATCGCCGTCGTGGTTATCCGTGCAGGCATCAGTATGCCGTGACAGAAAACCAAGAGCGTATATTGCTACGACGTCAGCTCCTAGATATGCTATCCATATGGTGCCTCAAAGCAGCCAGTTCTTGCTGCGTTGTCGAAGGCTACCAGTGAAGAACAGAAACAGTTGTAGAGTGAAGCTGAGAAGCACAAGTAGCTGGATCTCCCACTCATTTACTAGTTCCAACAATCTCCCCAGCATTATTATGCACCCGCCAATATATCCCTACAATAATTATCCAGATGTAGTATAAATTACAATGATCGGACGGACACACACATCTTTTATTTATTTGCAAAATGAATTTAATAAACAACAACATCATTGTGTGTATATATATAATCAAAAGGAAGCATTTTTCAATGAAAATTGTTTTGTATCTCGAGAAAAGGACAAGAGGGCCGGACACAAAAATGATCTCAGAGGTGGTTTGTAAGGTGGCTTATATTTAGAAATAGTTATTGCACAAATACATTCACAAGATTTCAAATGAATCGAATGGACATAAACTTTATATATCAAAATTGTATAGCTCTACGAGATCTAAAACTTTATAGATTGAATGTGAAAGATGAAGGAAAAGATAGATGTGGAACATGAAGGAAAGCATACACTCCTAAAATACGACCTCCCTACAAATTTACAGCACCATGAAACTTAGAAAGGAGACTCTAAATGTAGAAGATGAAGGAAACATGAACCCCACCACCCCTTTTTTTTTTAAGACCTGCCCCTTCGGCCAATGCAACAACCAAGAAAGAGGAAAGGGAGAGAAACAAAACACTGTGACCTGTCCTATTCTGCTAAATTGTTAAGAGTAAAGCTTAGCTATTCATATATAATCAATTAATTAAGTATATGCATGGAACGTTTCAAAATGCATGATAAACGGGCTTGTCCCAAAATTAATTTGACAAACATAGTTAAATCATAATATCATTACCAAAAACAATTAAGCATAATATAAAGCTAGCATTATTGTTGTCTAATGGTTGGTGGATGGTAACTACATACCACTAATCTTGATTAAGGAAACCCACACGGGTTGTCAATGATCCTTGTGTGGTTCTGCCAGCAGCAAGTTTCCCAGTTGATACTTGGTAGTAACAGCTATAATAAGTATATCAGGAGAATTAATCAGCACACAATTTTAGAGATATTCCAGTGTGTCAAAAACAAGTAACAATTATATATTTCACTGAAAGCAAATATTGTTTCAATACTACTTTTCGTTACACTTTTCTTGACAGGAACAAAAACAGAGAATGTATAGAACATAGGCTGGGATTACAAATTAGAAGGCAAGATATCTAACTGAAGTGCGTAACGTAATGCATAGTATTATATATATAAAAAACATACCTGGGGTACGGTTCTAGTCTGTATGTAACTAAATGTTTTCTTTGTAGAATGTGTAGCTTATGCAATTGATGCATGTATGGCTCTAGATACATCGATCAACGTCTATATATAGTCGTTGCAGTGAGATGCATTCTTGCAAGAACAGCAAAGAGATGCATTCTTCCAAGAAGAGCAATGGGATGCTTTCTTCGAAGAAGAGAGCAAAGATATGCTTTCCTTACCTCTCTGCCTAGCTCGTTCATTTTTTATATTGTGCTATTATTGGGGACCAGGCTAGCTCGTTTTGCATTGTTTCGTTCATTTAAATCAAATTGACTAAATGATAACTGGAGTTTCATTTAAATCACTGTGTTTTGCATTGTGTCGATACTGGCCCACTCCGGTGTTTATGCATGCATGACAGTTGGAGGGGTCTTGTTTGGGCCAGAAATTAACATTCCATCTCCACTCTGCAAGCAATTCCTTTGTTAACGACGACGATGCATCGCCATCGTGGTTATCCGTGGCATCAGTAGCATGCCGTGAAAGAAAACCAAGAGCGTATATTGCTACGGCGTCAGCCCCCAGATACGCTATCCATATGGTGCCTCAGCTCGAAGCAACCAATGTTTGCCGTGTCGCCGATGGCTACCAGTGAAGAACAGAAACAGTTGTAGAGTGAAGCTGAGAAGCACAAGTAGCTTGATCTCCCACTCATTTACTAGTTCCAGCAACATCCCCGCATTATGCACCCACCAATATATCCCTACAAAAATATCCAGATGTAGTATAAATTACAAGCATCGGACGGACACACACCTCTTTTATTTATATGCAAAAGGAATTGAATAAACAACAGCACCATTGAATATATAAAATCAAAGGAAGCAGCATACCTGAGGTTCTAGTCTGTATCCAATTAAATGTTTTCTTTGAGGAATGCGTAGCTTATGCACATGATGCCTTCCGGATAGATCATCGATCAACGTCTATATATAGGTGTTGCTAAAATATAGTATCTTTGTCTTTGGAGCAATCTTTATGTTCTCCTTGCAAGAAGAGCAATGCGATGCATTCTTCCAAGAAGAGCAAAGAGATGCTTTCCTTACCTACCTCTGCCTAGATCATTCCTTTTATTCTGCTATTGTGGCCCAGGCTAGCTAATTTTGCATTGTGTCATTTATTTAAATCAAATCGACTCAATAATAACCGGAGTGCAGCCATGATGGCCGGTATAAATGTAGCCTCCTCTCCAAATCACAACTTGTTCGGTGCCATATGTGTATATTCTATACCAAACCCATTCTACTATGTTTAATAATAGTTCAGCCCTCAAATATTTGACATGATGAGAAACTGAGCGTAACTTAATTGGTTAGATTTCTTGTGTGGAATCTGGTGCCCACCTAGTCTCAATTCCTATGATTTGATATGAGTGCCATGTTTCCTAAATTTACTTTAGAATTTAACGGTGGTGTTCTTTAAATGGCAGACATAGGGGTTTAATGGTGTTTTTCTTTCAATGGCATACGGCATGCTCGTTGAAAGTGAAATCTGTGCGATGACTACGTCAATGTTGATATCTCACTGGTGTAGGTTCCAAGGACGAAAAGAAAGGTATTCAGGTCATTTGCGTCTGCCTGATACTGCCTTGCGCTCACTGTAGTACTGCTCGAAGTAGTAAACTCCTTCTCCGCTCACCACCCGTGCTTGGTTTCCAGCAGCTTGCTCAGCTGGAATAGCTTCTTCTCCTCTTCACTGCAGCTGACCAGCTTCCTGATGATGCACATCATACCAAGCTAATAGTACTCATCCGTAAATAAGAACAATTTGTAAGGAAGCTAGCCTTGTCCATCATGTATATCTCGAGAAGATTTGTTCGTGCTCAGCTCAGCGAAATCAGAATTTGAAGGTGATGTTGTACGGTAAGGTCAGGACCTTCTCTGCTCGGCGACACGGTGGCGGCTTCCGCTACGGAGCATTTCGACAAACAGGCGCTGGCACCGAGCGTGTGCGTGGCCACCTCCTCCGTTTATAGATGTCCAACGGGCGGCCGGTGCCACCCGTGGCCCGCTTCGGGCGGGCGGGCCGGCACGGTGGCGGGCCGCGTCGGGCCACGGGCCACGCCGGGTCGTGCCTCCACCGAGCCGGGCCACGCTCTCGGCCCATGGCCCGGTCCGTGGGCCATTTTACCGGGCCGGTCGGGTATAAACTTATAGCGACGCCAGGTTATTTCGATCGATTACACGGTCGCTATATGTTTATAGCGACCGCCCGTATGTCGTTATCTCGACTTATAGCGACCATCCGTAGCTCGCTATAGATAGGTTGTGGTATAGTGTACCATGCATCGTGTGCGATTTGCTTTCGACGCAAACAAGGATTTTCGCATGCATGTGTGCATATACGCGCGCGTACGGAGTACTTTCCAGCGGCAGCCGATCGGCGACACATTGCTCCACACCCAAGAAGCTAAGTCAAGTACTCCTCCATACTTGAAAAAAAACGTTTAGGACAGCGACCCGCTTAAAAAAAACAACTTTTATTTGTCTTTTCTATGAAAATATTTATTGAAAAGTTATATATGTATATTTTTTATGAAAGTAATTTTCAAGACAAATCTATCGATATGATTTCACATTTCAAAACTCAACGACTTAAAAGTTATTAATGATTTATATTCCCAATGTTTGACTCAAACCTTATCCAAAACGTCTTTCTTTTTTCAATATGGAGGGAATGTTTTCTAGTCTAATACCCTATGATATACGTATTTGGGTATCTACATATGTGCATGATTATTGTGACAGCTCGTCCCTTGAGTAGATTGGTGCGTCGTAGCGAGGTGCGGAGCAGGATTTACAGCGCGTCACAGATCGGATCTAGGCCGGAACTTGATCGGTACATGGTGGTCGGCGGCATTGTATTAGACAGGGAGTCTACCGAGGAAACTATGGTAGGTAGGACTCGTGTACGCAAATTTCTTAGTATAGACGCCAGAATTAATATATTGGACTTCTAGAAGGCCGGATCAAGATTAGACACCAGAAATTTCTCATTTTATTAATAGGTATAGATAAGATTTATACATTTCCTTTCCTCTCACAGGAAGGGGTAGAAAGAGAAAAGTATCGTTTAAGAATGAACATAAGAGAGGTGGGAGTAACAGAATGAGAGCCAAATAAATCATGGCTCTTCACCGGTCACCCTCCGCTGAGCTCGTCGTCTACACGGACGCTGACCGGGCGGATGCCCTGACACTTGCCGCTCCACCTCCGGCACGCCGTCTTCCTCGACGACAATCTTGTCTTACGGTCGCCTAAGCGGCAGCGGTTGTCTCCGCTCCCGGTGTAGAGGCGGAGTACCGAGTCAGCTGTCGCCAACGGCGCTGGGAGGGCGCATTAGCTTCGTCGGCTCTTGGCTGAGCTTCACAGCCCCCTCACCAAGACCACCCTCGTCTATGTGACAATGTGAGCGCCGTCTACCTCTCCAAAGAACCCGGTTTTAGCATCGAGAACGAAGCATGTCGAGATCAATTTGCACTTTGTTCGCGACCGGTAGCTATCGGCGATGTCCGGTGCTCCATGTACCGACCACCTCCCGGTTGCGACATCTTCACCAAAGGGTCCGCCCTCCTCAACCTTCTCGGAGTTTCGATCCGGCCTCAACATCGCCCGGTGGCTAGTTGTGGGCTGCGGGGGGGCGCCGTGTGTGTTGCTTTCTTTGATTGTCCAGTCTTGATCTCCATTTGCGCCCGGTAGTTCAGCTGCGGGTTGGGGGGGAGTTGTTAGGGTACATGTATAGAGGCCCAATAGAGGCATGTGTAGAGGCCCATATACAGCCACATTATACCCAACCCTTCTAGCGTCGGAGGAATATAGGAAACAATTCCTCTAACAAATTCAACACCTCTTTTTTGATTGCTTCTGTGCTAAATTTTTGTGGCGCTCCATACATTTACTTTTTAGATTAGCACCTCGTTCAAATATAAATGATTTGTTTCACAATTGGTCTAAGATGGGGAACACAAAGTATAATACATTGTTATTAATAGCAAAGATCCGCGCTTCTCTGGGCAATTTGGATAATAAGGAATGAGATAGTTTTTGACAAATGCAAACCAAAATCTTTTTACAGTCTTGTTTCGAGGAACACATTGGCTACGTCGGTGGGCAAACTTGCGGCGAATTGAAGATCTAAAGGATCAACTCGACCTCCGTGGCACGTCACCTAGAAACGTCGACTTAGCTTTCTTCGGGTTCAAATGGTTGGCTATCGCAAAGACATGTTGGTTATGTTTAGTCAAAGACTTTTATTTACCTATTCCTTTTTGCCGCGTGTGTATGGCTGGAATTTTGTTTCAGCGAGAACTTCGAGAAGTTGTGTTTGGATCTTGTAATAATTGGCCTCGATTCTATCTTTGGATAGATGAAGCGGATGTTTATCCTTTATCTAAAAAATATTATACTGACACAGGTATCCTTAAATTTAATTTAATTCTTTACTATTTTACCTCTTATATTAAGAAAAATAGCAATCAGAATGAAATCAATTAAATTGCAAAGTACCAAAAATAACCATCAACCCCTATCAACTTAACCAAAACCAACTCAGCCTTTCTTAAGTGCACATGAGAGTGCACAGACAAAAAAGATACAAGTTGTGTATGTCACAGTGACATAATATAGATATCTGTAGCAGATATTAGTGCCTTGTACCTGATACATCTGAGACCAAGAGATGACAATTAATATGTAGGGTGCATGCTTACGTTACATATATAATGAGCATATCCAACGGTTTTTGCATTCACGTTTGACATTTGCATATTTTACCAAAGACCTTTAAAATCACCCTCTAACAGTTTTGCATTCACGTTTGGTATTTGGGGAGAGTTGACATTTTCAGCGGCAAATGGCGCACTACGACGTTGGCATTCACGACACATCCGTGCGTCTTTGGAGATGGAAGAAGCACAAACATAATTTTGTTTTTACTGCGCCGGGGTTTTACGAGGTAAGTTTTCAAGAGGTGGAAGGATATAAACATATTTTTGTTTCTCTTCTAGGGTTCCCGATGTAAATTAGATTGCAAATGAATTATGACAAACTGTTGGAGATGAATTTTTTTTAGACTTGGTATTTGCATTTTAAATTTGAAAAATAGAAAAATTGTCAAAACCAGGTTTTCTTGAAAAGCTGTTGGAGATGCTTCAGAAGGTGACAAAGGCCACTCATGAACGAAGATAGCATAAAATCCCAAACACCAACCCTCCGGCATTTTCTTCCAACTGGATGACCGCGGAGCAGATGTTCGCCTGGTTTGGCTCCTCCAATAAAAAACCAACATTTTTTGTTATACCTTAACAAAAAGTGCTAGTTAAAATTGTGTTTGTTTATCTCTGTGACTAGAGGGAGTGGTATCTTTAGAGGCATTACAGTCAATCGAACTCGATTGTCCCACGGGCCATCGGAGCTGCTGCTGTGTTCCGGTTCCGGTTCTGGCGGCGCTTACTCACGGATGAAACGAGACGATGGCTGCTCAGCGTTCCCAGAATCCCCAGTGGAGCGAGGGAGGGAGCGAACACTAACAGTGGAGCAAGCAGGAACACCGGGCGGGGCAACGACGTGGCGTCGTCCCTCCATCTCAACCGCATGCCATGTCTCCAATTGCTTCTCCGATGGTGTCCACTCCATTACCAAGAATAGTACTCCAATCGGATCCATGTATCTTGGAGAAGAGGGAGCTCAACCAACCATCCATGGATTGGTGGCCAAGAGGGAAGAGCGGAGGCCCGAGGGGCAGCTCTTGCAGCTGTCGGAGGAACAACCATCGGCCGGGAGGCAAGTCTAGGATAGGGGATTTCTGATCGCCTCCTCTCCTCTCCAGATCTCCTGCCCTGCCGCAAGCCGCAACGCAACTACTCTGAAATCCGAATTCGCTGCGTCCCTCCGCCAACATTCGCGTCAGTGACATTTTATTCTTCATTCAGGTAACATCCGCGACGCCCCGGCATCGATATGTTTCTAATGTACATTGCCTGTTGGCCTATAGCTGATTGCGATATGGATCATGGATCGACAGTCCATGCCCTTCACACAATCAGAATCGAATCTTGGTTGCACAACTGGAATAACGTACATTGATTTTGCCCCCTCAACATAGGCACAATTTTATCTGAAAGCACAGCAAATTGGTATTTGGATCAGTGTTCGGTAATATGGTTACTTGTGCCAGTTTGTTCACCTTTTTGGGGGTCTGGAGCACAAAAGCTCATGACTTTGTAGGCACTAACTTTGTAGCCTGCATCTCTCAATAGGGAGCAATAACGGCAGCACATTGCCAGGACAGAAATCATCCTGACGTTCTTCTTAAGTCGGGCATTTAGACCAGGCTGACAATGTCAGCTTCTGAGTTCAAGATTCCATACCACCAAGTAAGTGGTTCATATGTTTTGACAATAATTTTTATGTTCTGTGCTGGAGTTTGTCTATCAATGTGTAGTATATATATACCCCGTTGCATTGTTCAAGTGCTTTACTGCTGGATATGACTGTTCTGAGTTGGGTAGCAATCACGCCGTATAGTTTACTTCAGGCATTCTAGTTATGAATCATTGGCACATAAAAGAGTAAATCATGGAGAATATGCTGCATAATGCATGGCTATGGAGGACATGCTGAAACAAAATCCATGCCTTATTATGCTTTGAATAATAGTAACAAAACTTCTCTATGTAAAAGCTTCGTACCACCCCCCACCCCACCCCACCTTTGCACTAAAGTTACAAGATCACTGTTTAATTGTTTGACCGAGGCACTGTTCTACATGTTCACTTCACTTTAATTCTCTCAATAGGTTTCTTCTTCACAGCCTGCTGAGAATGTAAACCAGTTTAAGACCTGTCGATGTGGGGAGGGAGACCCGAACTCCACATCTGAAACTGGTGACAGCCCGCCGACCTCTTGTCCTAGTTGCCAGGTTTGTGTAATCTTACAACTGAAGGCTTTGTGCTGCAGTAAAGGAAATAAAAGAAATGACCTTTTTTTTTACTGACATACTGTGTCCTATAACTAATATGCTGACTTTATACAATTTGATGTTTTCACAAGTAGTCATCACTGTGCATTGCTGCCACTGATGCTTATATGCAACTTGGTTGGGCCTCAGCATATGGTCAAAGCGAGAGTTATTACAAACTTATCTTATTATTGCAAACTATATTGTTATTTAAGTCATGATAGACAGTAAAAATAGAGAAATATACCTGGTTATGTTCTCCATATCTTTGTAAGAAAACTCAAGGACAATGACAAATATTCTTCTAGTGCAGGTCCTTAAGAGTGGACATTTACTACTTTCATCTAAAGGTATGCTTTCCTGCAAATATGTATGATATTGCATAAATTCTGTGTTCTCCTTCCGCTCCTTTAATATCTTAGATAGTTTATTTATGCAATCCCCTTTGTGGTGCCAAATGGTCATATTTTGTTTAAGCGTCAAAGCTTGGCTGCCTCATTAGGTTGCCTTCCATAGTTAATCACATTTTAATCTCGAGATAGAACACTACATATTAAATCTTCTATAAACAGGAATTGGATGGACATCATGGAAAAAGCGCTGGTTTATTCTTACAAGGGCATCCCTAGTGTTCTTCAGAAGTGACCCTGTAAGATATACTGCACTAGTTCCTTCAATGTTCCTCCTTTTCCTTAAGTTTTACTGTATTATTTGTACCTTTTTGTGTTTATTTACATCATTATCCATGTTGGTGTAAATTGTAGAATGTAAAAGGGCTCATATATAAGAATGAGAAGATAATAGTAGAGAGTGTGGATGCTAGACATTCAGCCAGCCAGAAATTTCCACCAAATCCAATAATCCATACGCCAATCTGTTTCCAATCTGCTTTCTGTGATATCCTATTCATATGGTTGAGGTAAAATAATTTTTCTTGTAATGAACACTAAAGAAGCTTTAGTAATGCTAACCCTCTTCTCGCAAGGAGATCCTAACAAATACACTCCCAAACGACCATAACAATGTGAAATCTTCACTTTATTAATGAGATAATATTTTCTTCAAGTTTTACTTTGGCTTTAAGTCTCATTTTACTTAGTCATTACCAGGTAGTGGCTGGAGATATAGTATCTCACTGAGCTCTGTTTTTATTGGGCCCTCTCAATATGGCTATACCATGATCATTTACCTATACGCACAGCTACTTGTGATAGGGGCATATTGTTGCTCAGATACCTCTATAGATTGTCGAATTGACATTACTCTACTGTAATGCAAATCAGAATACAATTATCATTGTATACACATTTTGTCAGGGGAAACATACTGGTGAGACTAGTGGTGAAGTGGGTTATTTTTTTAGCATCAAGCCATAAGTACAATTGCTAAAGCTTGTTTTTTTTTTTTCGATTTTTTAAGTTTGGTTTCTTAAAAAAATCAACACAGTATTCACTCCCAATTTTGTGCTTTAATCAGAATGTGCCCCCACCCAGAGGAGCTGAACCAATTGTTACACTTGGTGGAATCGACTTGAATAGCTCCGAAGGTATGCAATGAAACCAAAACTTTGACGAAATATCGATAATTCTTCAGTGTTGTCTGATAAGCTTATAATGTTGGGGAATGGTGATTGGTGAAGTGTTGTCGTCAAAGAAGATAGGAAACTTTTGACAGTATTCTTTCCTGATGGCCGTGATGGACGAACTTTCACTCTGAAGGTTAGTTGTCCAGTTCATACAATGTCTGGCATATTGCTTCTGGTGTTCCAATTGGCTTTGGTTATTTATTGTGGTTTGCACATCTGAGTGTGGCTGGCAGTGACTGAAGTAGCAGCAGTGATGATTACTTGGTTAGATTGAGGGGAGGGCCATGCTTGTTCTAGTTCATTAGGAGCTTGCAGGGTCTATGCTGTAACACTGTAGAAATTGGCTCATTTTTGTTCCATTAATTCGTTACAGGTACCATACTTGTATGTTATTATTTATGAATTAATGGTATTAATTTTCACCAAGTAGGCAGAAACCACAGAAGATCTAAATGAGTGGAGAAATGCACTGGAGAGTGCTCTAGCACAGGCACCCAGCGTAGCAAATACAATGGGGCAAAATCCAATATTCAGCACTGATGTAGCAGCAGAACCTGCTGAAGCTCCAGCTGAACAGTGTAAGCTTTGTTAATTTTCATCACTTGCTCACCATTTGACATATTAGATGTTAAGAATATGCCTGCATCTTCTTTTACATATTGGAAAGAATCCAGCTCCATCCTCAAAATTGAAGAATCAACCACATACATTACAAAAAAAAAAAATTGGACAATCAAGCAACCATACAACCAAACTCTTAATAGTTCACAAGGTCATCCTAGAAATGAAATGCCATCTAGAGAGGCAAATAAATCAATTGCCACTGACTCCCGAGGATATAGCGCCGCAAAAGGGCGATGATCAACTTAAGAGACATCACTGCGTTAATTGTAAATAGTAGAATGAAACTGCTGCATTTTCTGATAACTGAACTTTTTTTTGTGGGAGGAATGGATTCCTTACATTTCATTATGCTAAGCAAGTTCAGTTGGTGGTGGTGCAGCTGAGGACAGCTCTGTTATTGGCAGACCTGCAGAATTTGCACTAGTAGATGCTGATGGTAGTCCATCATTTCTGGAGAAAGCCCTGAAGTTTATTGAAGATCATGGTAAGTTCTTTTTTGCTTGTTGTGGTCATTACACAATCTTGGCAAATTTTACATTATGGTGAGTAAAAGCATAAATGGCTATAAATCATTCAGCACAGTCCTAACACACACAAAAAAAATCCTTTATCTGTAGGGGTCAAGGTAGAAGGTATCCTGCGTCAGTCTGCTGATGTTGAAGAAGTCAAACGCAGAATTCGGGATTATGAAAAGGGTGATTTCTTTGGACTGAGCCTTTTCTTATCTAGGATAACTACTTTTGGTGTTTGGCAGTCTTTAGTTCAATTAATAAAATAATATGTCTTCTTCACTATGTTTTCATGAAGATATTTTATGAGGGCCATAATAATGTGTGGGAATTGTATTTTTTTTTTTTTGCTTTGACTGCTTTACCATCTTCTTTGTACTATTTAAGACATATTTAATTTATTTTTTAGGGAAAAACGAGTTCTCCCCAGAAGAAGATGCTCATGTTATTGGTGACTGTATTAAGGTATATATTTGGCAAGTGTTGATTACAATCTCACTAAAAAGGAATGCTCTTCACTGATATTTATCTGGTTTTCCTTTGATACAGTATGTTCTTCGAGAGATGCCATCATCTCCAGTTCCTGCATCATGTTGCACTGCCCTGGTTAAAGCATACCGTAAGATTAATTTGAAACTTCGTTTATGGTTATCTTGTATTTCTGAATTTATCAATCAAACTAAAATACAATCCAATTGATGTCATAAAGTAACTACATATAATTAAATCAATATATGCTCTTATCTACAGCATTTTGATATGTTAGAATCATACAATGAATCAAGCCTAGTGTTTTACAGGAAGTGACAAGGCAAGAAGACTTGATGAGATAAATAGGGTGATATATGAAGTTTTCCCAGAACCAAATCGACAATTGTTGCAGAGGTATCTAACTTATGTGCTTATATAATGTTTTCTTGCCAACCAAACCTTTATACTTAGCATATTAATTCCTGGTGCGTTGTACAAATGGGCTCCAGACTAATCAGGTTTCTTTCAGGACTCTTAAGATGATGCAAATTGTTGAGTCACACAAAACTGTGAATAGGATGTCTCAATCTGCTTTGGCAGCTTGCATGGCACCACTCCTTCTTCGACCTCTTCTTCTTGGAGAATGTGACATAGACAATGAATTTAGTATGGGAGGGGGACAGTTCATTCCAGCTACTTCAAGCTGCTGCAGCTGCGAATCATGCACAAGCTATTGTTATTATTATGATGGAGGAATTTGATCAGATATTTGATGTATCCTCTTATTACTGGATTCATTTGAAGTACTTCACGTAGTCGTTCATGAGTTATAATTCAACCAATTATCATACAGGACTTGGAAGAAGGTTCCTGTTCTTCAGATGCTTATACCGAGTCTGAGGATGATGATGTTGATAAGGAATATTCCACAGATAATGATATCCATGATGACGATGGTTCTTATGATTCTGGTGAAGATGAGATTGAAGAAGACCTGGACTACTCTGATGACAGTGAACATGAGATCAACGTTAATGTCAAGGATGGCAAGGTACTTCACTGATCATTGTATTGATTCCAAAACATTATAGATGAGATATTCTCATTCTGGCATTGGAAAGTCCTTCAAGACAGATGTTAGCTTTCTGTAGCCTTTCATGATATGATTCTTGTTTCAACGTGCTATATTTTATTATTTCAATTTCTGAGGTTACCCTGTTTCTCTTCCTTTTAGCATGCAATGATTAGCTCCTTGGCTCATATGTTTTGTCCATTAATATAGGTGCCTAAGTTATGTGTGCGGTTAAAATTTTCCACTTTTATATTTGCATTTCATGGAGACTTCTAAGTGCATCATATACTGCAAATCGCTTTGTGGTGTTTGTAACAATATTCTTACACAAGAAAACCTTGGTCACATTATGCTCTTGGATACAATATTGAAGAATAGTTTAGACTACTGCTCCAAACCAGAACACATATATTTTTTAGAACTGCAGCTTCAGGTATCTGACTTCAATTTTTCTTGGTCCATAGGTTAAAAACAATATCTTAGAAACTACAGGTAATGACAATAACCAGTATCTTCAACCTCCTATAAGAGCAACAAGAGTAGAAAATGGTGCATCAAGGAAAGGCACTGACAAAAAATTCTTCTCCGCTTAATTCATTTTCCATAGAAAGTGCAAAGGCAGAGGACAATAGTCAATCCAACCAGAAACAAGAATCATGTGGACCAAATGGATCCAAAGACCGTATACTAAGATCAACTTCTCGTTCATCATCTTCCAGAGAAAAATCTATGGGCAAAAAAACCTTATGGGGACGTACTTCAGTAAGTGAAAATGTTATGGTATAGTTCTTCATATTAATACTGGTAGGATAATCTTACAATTTTATGGGAACACTTGATATACAGGCAAGAAAAGACCTGTCAACAGAGGAGATTGAATGCTGCAGCGATGATGAGTAAGTGGCCTGAGCACCTTTGGCCTTTGGGCATTTCCTTTTATTGAAAGAACTGCAAACATATATCCTTTGATAGCACCTCAATCTTTTTCCAGTTTTTCTTTCTCAATACTTTATTTGTTACTTGTGATATTGGTCTTTGTTTAATACTATCGCAAACTTGCGATTTGCCATTTGCTTATCCGCTGGGAAGCTGTCCTTCCATTCGGTGCTTGCATGTTGACTTCAACTAGTAAAACTGTCACAAACAAAACTTAACAGCAGCTTGGAACGAAATATATATAAAAAAATGCTAGGAAGCTTTCACATTTCTGGCTGACATTTGAGTTATTTTCTGTTGTGGCTTCTGAACAAGGACCCTTATTATTGAGAAACTTGAGAGCCACAAGATTGATCTCCAATCAAAATTGCAAAGGAGGTAAAGCCCTTTCCTAGGATCACATGAATTGGGTTAAATGGCATTGGATACCTCCCGATGAGATAATATTGTTCCTTTTCTTTCACAGGCCAAAGAAAATGCAATCCTAAAGTCAAGTCTAGAAAAGCGGAAAGAAGAACTACATGAGCGCCGTTTAGCACTTGAAATAGAAGTAAGAACTGAAGGGTTGTCTTTTCTTTTCATTTTGGGTCAGTAAAACCCAGGATCACTTTGTCTCGATATGACATCGTTGTTACATCAAGAAGAAATAAAGGCCACATTGATTAAATAAGAACTTTTGCAATAAAATAATAATAATGCTGAAAGTGTTCAGTATTTAAAATTACGGCCACATAGTATGAAGGTGTTTGGGTGTGTTTTCAGGTCATACATTTCTCTTTTTGACAGCAAAAAAATGTTGATTCAATAGGTTGAAAATTTGAGGGACCAGCTGCTGCAGGAGAGAGATCTGAAGACATCCTTGTTGTCCTTGCCGTCAACAGTAGACAGCAAGGTAGTTTCCTAAAGGAGTGATTAGTGAGTTTATTCTCAATTCATTTGAGTCTGATATTATGAACTTGAAGCAAGAGGTTTCTGATCTTCGTGGGCAGGTTAGCGGCCAGCAGCTGTGCTGTGAATCATGCAACAAACGGCTCGGCGGGTAAGATTTTGGTCTGTTACTTTGTCACTGTTTGGCATCATTTCGGTTGTAGATTTTGTACTAAACTAGGCCCCTTTGTCCAGACCTGAAAGCTCATCAGTGGTAGCGTCACCAACTGTTAGGAGCGATTCTGCATCTGATATGGTAAGGGTGCCAAGTTCCTTTCATTCTGCTTACAATATAAGCGGGAGGAAAGTCTTTTTCAGGTTAAAAAGAACAGAAAACATTTCAGGGTGATATTGGGCAGTCAGGGAAGCAAACCGCGCAGCATTCGCCTTCTTCAACAGCCGTGCCAGGTCACGAGGCGGTAGGGAGCATCAGCCAGAGGGCTCCTAAAAGAAGGCAATCGATTGCCAGGGAGGGCCAAGATGGGTCGTCATCATCCTCCTCTAATTCGAAGTGGAATCTTGCGCAGAAACAGTATTCAAATAACCCATTGATAAGAGGGCTTCATGGATCGGTTTGTGCTTGTGATGAGATGCGATGATACTCCTTTCCTTTGTTGTCTATTGATGAGCTAGAGATGATATGCTCCTATGTTGTTGCTGATCAGGATTTCGGTGGAAGCATACCACCAGCAGCGTCAACGGCATTACTAAACCTGACTCACCGGCTCAACTTCCTGAAAGAACGGAGGGCCATGCTGGCGAGCGAGATGCAGAGCTTGGATTTGGGTCGCCCCCAGCTGCTGCTCCATCAATCAAATCCCCAACACCAAAAGGCCATGACAGGAAGAGTTGAGCCTGATGAAGATGAATCTATATTAGTCTGTCCCTGGTGTGCTCTTTTGAATGCTAGACCGTGCTAGTTAGCCTACGGTTGAACTAGCAGTGTAGTTTGTGTGCATCCCATTCTCATGCTGCTTCAAACTTGCAGATACATATAGATACGGATTGAACGTGTCTGCTGCTAGGTAGGCTGCTTGTTGAATAGATCAAATACTAGCTGTTCTTGTTGGTGACAGAAATGGTTTGCTGATACATAGGATCTAGAGATCCTGACACATTGTAAAGCTCAAATTGACATACTACAGGTTCACAGTAGAACATGGATAACATTGAAGGTACAACAAAACACAGAGATAGATCCCTCGAGGAGGAAGTCTCAATAAAATGCAGAGTTGTCTCAGGTCTAAACTTCTCGTAGATATGCTACTGCTACAGAGCTTTCATCAGGATTCAGGCATGATATCCTGCCACTAATAAGGCGGTGGCTCCCTCTACTCTGCATCACTTGCCCTCCTCGATGATCCTGACGGCCTTGTTCGCAGCAGCCATTTTCTCATCAGAGATGGCTCCACCCTCCGGGAGATCAAACTTCCTGCGGCTCAGTGATCTCTGCTTCCCTGGGGGCTGAGGGTCCACAACCTCCAGCATTGCTTCAAGCTCCTCTAGCATAGATTTCTTCGCTGTCCTCACCATGTAGTCAGGTCCCTGGGTTCACGGGCAAGCACCAAAATGGTCAAAGTCTGAGGCTAATGTCCAACACTTCACAAACCACAAAGAAACCCAGACGAACAGGTATTACCATTTTTACTGGTTATATGGAACCCCCAAGGGATAAGATGAGATACAAGCAGAGATTTTAAGAACAAACAGTTTGGTTAATTGGCAAGTACATTTTTAGTACAATATAGAAGGATAAGAAGGAAGCGGAGGCTAAAGTGATTGTCTCGCCTAATTTGAGTGCAACACTACTGCAGTAGTAGTGAGGGAAGGCAAGGCATACAAATGTATGCGACAGAGACCGAGGCCTAATGCTTTTTTGCCCTTTCTTCAGTATCATAGCATTATCAATAGATAGGTTCCAATCCAAAAAAAAAAAAAAAAAGACTTGAGAATTTCAAGCAGTGCAGGGTTAAAATGCTTGACTATCTAGAAACAACAACAACAACAACAACAACATAGCCTTTAGTCCCAAGCTAGTTGGGGTAGGCTAGAGATGAAACCCATATGAAAACAAAGACAAAAGAATGTAGAAAGGCACAAGACAAAAAGGATAAAGATTAGGGTAGATAGAAAAGGAAACAAAGTCATGGTTCAGGCACGTTAATAGCTAGCCTCCAAGCGCTCCTATCCAAAGCTAAATCCTTGGAGATATTCCACTCCTTAAGGTCTCGCTTAACCGCCTCGTCCCAAGTCGGTTTAGGCCGGCCTCTACCTCTCTTTACATTATCTACCCGCTCTAGAACTCCACTACGCACCGACGCCTCGGGGAGGCCTCCGTTGAACATGTCCAAACCATCTCAACCGATGTTGAATCAATTTGTCCTCGATAGGGGCCACCCCAACCCTATCCCGAATATCTTCATTCGAACTCTATCCCTTCTAGTATGCCCGCAAAACCAACGCAACATACGCATCTCGGTCACACTTAGCCAGTTGGACATGTCGCCTTTTTGTAGGCCAACATTCGGCACCACCATACAAAGATCGGGCGAATCGCCCTATAGAACTTCCCTTTTAGCTTCGTGGTACCCTCTTGTCACATAGGATGCCGAAAGCTTGACGCCACTTTAGCCAACCTCGCTGCGATTCTATGTCTAACATCTTCATCAATGTCGCCATCCTTCGTAGCATAGATCCTAAATACCGAAAAGTACCCTTCTTGGCCACCACTTGTCCATCCAGGGGTGACATCCCCATCCTCGTGCCTAGTCGGGCTAAAGTCGCACATCATATACTCGGTCTTGGTCCTACTCAATGCGAACCCTTTCGACTCTAGCGTGTGCCTCCACGGCTCCAACTTCCTATTTACCCCCCCGCTCTACTCTCATCCACTAGCACCACATCATCGACAAAGAGCATACACCAAGGGATATCACCCTGTATATCCCTTGTCACCTCATCCATCACCGAGTAAATAAATAAGGGCTCAAGTCTGACCCTTGATGTAGTCCTAGGTTAATTGGAAAGTCACCGGTATCGCCATCACATGTCCGAACACATGTCGTCGCATCTTTGTACATATCCTTGATGAGGGTAATGTACTTAGTTGGGACTTTGTGTTTTTCTAAGGCCCACCACATGACGTTTCTCGGTACTTTGTCATACGCCTTCTCGAGGTCAATAAAGACCATGTGCAAGTCCTTCTTCTGCTCCCTAAATCTCTCCATCAACTCGTCATTACTAAGAAAAATCGCCTCCATGGTCGACCTCCCGGGCATGAACCCAAATTGGTTTTGGGTCACACTTGTCGACCTTCGTAGGCGATGCTCGATAACCCTCTCCCACGACTTCATCGTATGGCTCATCGGCTTAATCCCCCTTAGTTAGTACAACTTTGAACATCTCCCTTATTCTTGAAGATTGGTACTAATATACTTCGCCTCCATTCTTTAGGCATCTTGTTTGACCGAAAAATGAGGTTAAAAAGCTTAGTCGACCATACTACCGCTCTCGCTCCCGGACATCTCCACACCTCAATGGGGATGCCATCGGGGCCCATCGCTTTACCTCCCTTCATCCTCTTCAAAGCCTCTCTCGATCTCTCGCCTCCCGAATTCTCCTCACACAAAGCGTCTACAAGTATCGTCAAATGAGTCGTCCAACTCAAAGGTAGGACTATCATTCTCCCCATTGAACAGACTTATCGAAATACTCTCGCCATCCGTCCTGATCTCCTCGTCCTTCGCCAGCTAGCCGATCTGTCCCATCCTTGATGCATTTGATTTGGTTTATGTCCCTTGTCTTCCTCTCACGTATCCTAGCGATCCTATAAATGTCCTTCTCCCCTTCCTTCCGTGCCTAGCCGTTGGTAAAGGTCATCAAAAGCGACCCTTTGCTACACTCACGGCTCGCTTTGCAGCCCTCTTCGCTATCCTATAGCCCTCGATGTTGGCTGCACTCTTGTCGAGATGGAGGCGCTTTGAAGCACTCCTTCTTCTCCTTAATAGCCTTTTGTACCTCGTCGTTCCACCACCGTGTGTCCTTCGCTTCCTTCTTGCCTCCCCTACTCACACCCAACACTTCGAGGCCACCTTCCGTACACATGTTGCCATCTTTAGCCACATGGCGTCTGCATCTTCTCCTTCTTCCCAAGACCCCTCGCCTAGCATCCTCTCCTTAAACGATTGTGCCGCTTCCCCTCTAAGCTTCCACCACTTCGTCCTCGTAATCTTGACACGTTTGTCGGTGGGCACGCACCCGAAAACGAAAAGTCCGCCACTACAAGCTTGTGTTGAGGGACCGCACACTCCCCGGTATCACCTTACAATCTAGGCAAGCGGTCCTATCCTCCCTTCTTGCAAGGATAAAGTCGATCCGCTCGAGTGTTGTCCACTACGGAAGGTCACTAAATGGGATTCCCTCTTTCTAAAGAGAGTATTCGCTAACAACAAGTCATAGGCCAAAGCAAAATTCAAAACATCCTCCCCCTCTTCGTTCCTACTACCGTACCCGAAACCCCCGTGTACTCGCTCAAACCCTACATTTGTTGCACCCACATGGCCATTGAGGTCTCCTCCTATGAAGAGTTTCTCACTAATAGGCACAAGATACTAACCATGCTATCTAGGTCCTCCCAAAATCGACTCTTGGCGCTCTCACTAAGACCTACCGAGGGGCATAGGCACCGATCACATTCAAGACCGAGTCTCCAACGACCAATCGGACTAGGATAATCCGATCACCTTGCCTCCTAACGTCCACTACTTCATCCTTAAGGCTCCTATCTATCGGGGATACCTACACCATTCCTACCCGATGTTGTCCCCGTGTACCAAAGCTTGAAGCCGGTGCCCTCCACCTCTTTAAGCCTTCCGGCCCTTCCATTTGGTCTCCCGAACGCATAGAATATTTACACGCCTCCTAGTTGCCGCATCAACTATCTCTCTTAACTTACCCGTTAGGGACCCTACGTTCCGGCTACCTAGAGCGAATCCTAGTTGGCTCGGCTAGCTTCCTTACCCTTCGCACCCGTCGAGGAAAGTGCAAAGACCCTTGCTCATTTTTCACTACACCCGGGCGGATGTAGCGCGCCACTAAGGTTGCGACGACCCGACCCTTGCTCACTTTGTTCATCGTGCCGGATCACGATACGACGCGCCACTAAGGGGATGGCGACCCGGCCCTTGCCCATTTGACACCACACCCGGGGTCCGATGTAGCGCGTCGCTAAGAGGGTTACGCCCCAACGAATTTCTTATGGGTTTCATATCCATTAGAGTGGCTGGTTTTTTTTGGTTCGCCAAACCTAACGCAACCCTCCTCCTTTTACCCGGCTTGGGACCGGCTATGTTGAGACGACTCAAGAAAGTCTTCCAATCAACATAGGCCGGAGTTCTTGACTATCTAGAAACAATTGAAATTAATTTAGATGGCTTCCCTTACATTTATTTGCTATGAAAACTGGAAGCCCGACTAGAATATAAAAGTTGAGAAGTTCTAAAGGAACAAAATAGCATGGATTTCTCGCTTACTAATCAATCGAATACATATAAATGCTGTAAGCCTATATCTAAAGTTCATTACAGGATCATATGTGCATACAAAAACATACACAAGTAGACAACAAAAATGATCCCCAATAACTTTTTAATATTGTACAATTGATTCTATTTTCCTAACAATGGTGATAATACCACATAAACGGTTTAACCAAGTAACTTCAGTCGATGGAAACTTATGCTTGCAACCCAACAAAGGTAACGAGGAAACACAATGACAAGACATGCAGCTCACCTCAAAGCGCATCGACGGTGATGAGCAATGACGATGATCTTCTCGAGAGAACCTCCGGCGCTTTCGTGGTCATGGGCGTCGCGGTGCCTGTAGGAGATGTTATAGAAGAGGGATCTGAGCTCCTTGAGCTTGGCTTTAGCCACAGCCAGATCACGCAGGCAGCGAAGCACCTGGGATCGGTGAGCAAGGTGAGCCCTGTAGGTCATCTGGATGAGCAATGCAAAGCATCCTGTGGGGAGAGATCCTTCCTCTTTCCTTGCCGTTGCCCTTAGCAAATGCCTAGTTCAGAGAGGAAAATGCAGGTCAGTACAAAAGAAGCCAGGCCCCAGGAATGCGGATCTAGAACGGTAGAGCATCATCGGACTCTTGTGACACAACAACTGTCTATGGATCTCTTAATCCTGCTAACCTTTTGTTAAGAATCAATGCCTAAAAGGGTTACTCTTTTTGGCCCCAACCACCTCCGTCCAAAACCCCTGTGATGAGGACCAAAAACCCAGCCAAGTGACCAGTGAGGGAGAATGGCGAAAAGGTGTGACCTTTTTGATGGCGACGCATCCAGCTTCATTGTCATCGGAGATCTCCTCGATCTTGACGGTGGCGTAGGGGCATTTCTTCTCCTTCTTGAGCGCCTTCACCGCCTCCTTCTTCTCCTTGTTGACGGTGACCTTGTTGGTCTTGGTCTTGGTCTTGATCTTGCCGCCGCGTTGGCACCTCTTCGTCGTCGCTGTCGCTGGCGGTGAAGTCCTCCTCCCAGGTGTAGGCCTGGGACCAGGGCCTCGAGACATCCCTTCCCTTGACCTCGGCGCCCCACTTGAGCTTCCTGGCGGCGGAGGGATCCGCCCTTGGCCTCCCACTTCCACTTGCGGTCGAATCCGTCGTCGTCGGGGACTTGACCTCGGCCTCCCACCTGAGCGTCCGCTCCCCGGCACGCGGCTTCTCGACGGAGGTCCACTTGACCTTGCGGCCGCCGGCCTCGGTGACGGTAGGTGCGCTTCCGGGTGGCGGGGGGCTCGGGTTGGCGGCGGCCCGCGGTGGCGACGGCGAGCTCGAGCGCGGCGACGCGGTCGGTGAGGGAGCGGAGGAGGAGCGGGGTGTACGTGGCGGGGAAGGCGAAGAAGGGGTCGAGCGCCGGCGTGGGGCGTGCAGGGAGGAGGTCGTCCAGGTCGGGAACGGGAGGCGGCGGGGAACGGGGATGGGTAGTCTGAGACGCCGTCGAGGAGGAACGGGCAGGAGGAGGAAGGTGGCGGCGGTGGGAAGGGGAAGAAAGGGTCGTCCAGGAGGCGGAGGAAGTGGCGGTGGGAAGCCATGGCGACGGCGACGGAGACGGGTGGAGGCAGAGCAGATCAAGCAGATGAGATGGATCGAGAGCTGGGAGTGGGAGTGAAGTGGGGATGCGGGGATGCGAGGACTGATGATCAGCAGAGGCGGCTCGGATGGTCGGATGCGGTGCACGTGACGTGACGCGGCAGCCGGCAGGCGGGCAGAGAGTGCGGCCACGCCACTCCAACCCCTCGTCCTCCCCTCCCGTTATGAATCCCGGCGACCGGCCCACGCGGCGGCGACTTTGCTCACAGCTTCACACTCGGCTGAAAACCAACGGGCAACGGCTAGTCCCGGCTTATGAATCATTGTTTGTTCTCTCATAAGTGTCATTTTTGCCAAAATGTTTTGAGTGCAAAGAGCAAATTTAATATTTTGGTCCATCTAGTTCTCTATGCAACGCAATAACGTGCCGCATGAATCCAGATGCAGCCATGCAGAGCGTGGTCATTAGTCCCACCTCGGTGACTCCAGGAGGCGCGACGGTTTTTGTCTTTGCCTATATAATGCGGCTACGATTATCGGTGCTCCACACTTTGTATGTTGCCTAGACAGTAATAATCCATAGCTAGGGTGTTCTGTGGTTTGCAACAACCCCTCGCTGGCGCAACCAAAATTTGTTATGTTATAGGTCTATTGACCATTCCTACCCTCTTAATAAAATACAGGCATGCATACTTACTCGTGAAAAAAAATAGACAAGTAATAATCGGCAAGGTAAATTCGAATTTTGAATTTGGGACATTCGAATCAAAAGTAGAAAACGGTCGAACCCGGTCGAAAAACTCCCCAATTGTTTTCTACTTTTACGTTTGAAATACGAAAATGGAAACGGAAATAGAAAAGTCGACAAGAAAGTACGAATGCGATCGGATTAAATACAGAAAAACCGATGGGGTCCAGTTCGATATTTCCGTTTAGTTTTCATCCTTACTCGTAACAAAACAATATAATGGTACTAATTTGGTATTATAAATCTTAGCACATTTTTTTTTTCATAAATAGATAACTATACTAAATTTTAAAAGTTTGATTTAAGATAACTCTAACAATTGATTTATTTAGAGAAAGTAACACTACTAGTTACTTAAATCTCGTTATTATATGTTAATGCATTTTCGCTGATGACATTTCTCCGCCTTCGTCTCTCTTATGTTTTCCATTTCTTAATTTGGTCACACTTACTCCTTTTCGTTTTAAATTATAAGTTGCTTTGACTTTTTAAGTTCATCTATTTAGTTTTGTATCTAGATATATTAATATCTAAATGGATGAACCAAAATAATTAAATTGACTTATAATTTAGAATGGAGGAAGTTTATGCTACTCAGCTCATGACATAGTTTGGTCACATGTAGGCCAAATTTGAGGAAGTAAAATTCCCTGCCGCCTTCTTGACGATGGAAATACGCTTTCTACGGGCAAAAGCGATCTCTTTGCTGTATCACTGTATGCAAATCAACGTTAGAGGATTACAGACAGGTGGGTCCAACTTGCAGTCACACGGGACATCCCCCGCTCTTTCTTCTCGCGCGCGACGGCGTGACCAAACAAACTCCTCATTAAACCCTAGACCTCCCGGTCGCCGCCACCGCATACGCCGCCGCCCGCCATGGATACTCTCAAGCGCAAGGCCCCGGACGGCCCCGGAGCCGCCGACCAGGCCTCTCCTCTCAAGGCGCCGCGCGCTGACGCCGCCACTCCGGAGCCTCCGGCCCCCACCACCCTCGCGGCCGCGGAACCAGTCGCCTGCGTGCACGACGTCTCCTACCCCGAGGGCTACGACGCGTCCGCCTCTACGTCCCGCGCCATTGCCGGCGGCGCAGACGCCTCGGAGCCAGCAAAGAAGTTCCCCTTCCAGCTTGACCCCTTCCAGTCCGAGGCCATACGCTGCCTCGACAATGGCGAATCCGTCATGGTACCATACCTGCTCCAATTGTTTTTCCCTTTCAGTGCATTTCATTTGGCCACCCAGCTAGGTGCATGTGTCAAATTAATTCCTTTTTATTTCAGCTCAAATGACCCTATGAATTGGATCAAGGAGCAACCTCCTCAAAATTTATTTAACTTTTTAATACTTGTTACTACCTCATAAATGTGCCTCACGGGGTTCGAAAAAAATGTGCCTCTCATTGCCCTGATGTCCATCCGTCTATCGCTGATGGCCAATTGGCAATTAGCATCCATGGTTGCTGAATGCCGATTGTAAATCTCTCAGTCCCCCCTATTGTATGACCTGTATGGTGTCAGACCACACCTAATAGTCCAACTGTTTTATTGCTAAATAATCATGTTTTGCGCTTCTGTATATACAGTCAAACAAGTTCTCCTTTCATCAGCTAAGTTTTTTTTTGTCACTTATAAAAATCTTTCTCTACTTCCCTTTTGGGGATTCCCAGGTTTCAGCTCATACGTCAGCCGGAAAGACAGTGGTCGCTCTGTATGCAATAGCAATGTCTTTGCGCAACCAACAGCGGGTCATCTATACATCTCCAATCAAGGCACTGAGCAACCAAAAGTACAGGGAGTTCAAAGAAGAGTTCTCTGATGTCGGTCTCATGACTGGGGATGTCACGATTGAGCCGAATGCCTCTTGCCTGGTATTGCCTCCTGTTTTCACTACTCTCTCAAGCGCTTGTATATTCATGCTTGGCACTCAAAACTCAGAAAGCATGCCCTGACAATGCAGGTCATGACCACAGAAATTTGGCGGAGCATGCAATACAAGGGATCTGAGGTCATGAGGGAAGTTGCTTGGATTATATTTGATGAGGTGCATTACATGCGAGATAGAGAGAGAGGGGTGGTTTGGGAGGAGAGTATAGTGATGGCTCCCAAGAACTCACGTTTTGTCTTCCTCTCAGCAACTGTACCTAATGCCAAGGAGTTTGCTGATTGGGTAGCTAAGGTCTGTTCCCAAGGTTGCCTATTTGTCTCCATGTTTCTATTACCATGGTTTTGGCTTTGAACTCATGTACTTGTTACAAAGCGTCTATAGACATGGTCAAGCATCCACATATGCTTTAAGAACATATGCTGTTTAGTTAATAATGGATGTTGTTCTATTTCTCAGGTACATAAGCAACCCTGTCATATAGTTTACACCGACTATAGACCTACACCTCTTCAGCACTATGTATTTCCTTCTGGAGGGGATGGATTATACCTTGTAGTGGATGAGAAGGGCAAGTTCAGAGAGGACAGTTTTCAGAAAGCATTGAATGCCCTTGTCCCTGCTAGCGATAGTGCCAAGAAGAAGGAAAATGGGAAGTGGCAGAAAGTTATCATGGCAGGGAAATCTAATGAGGAAAGCGACATATTCAAGATGGTGAAAATGATAATTCAGCGTCAATATGATCCTGTAATACTTTTCAGCTTTAGCAAAAGGGAATGCGAATTTCTTGCTATGCAGGTATGCTCTTTTGTAGATTATTATTAGTCAATTTAGTGAACAGGAAAGTTCTGTGGTCTGTAGGAAAACGAAATTTGAGTTAATTCAGTTGATTTGGACTATCTTTCATTGTGTGATAGATGGCTAAGATGGACTTGAATGAGGATGATGAGAAGGCAAACATCGAAACAATTTTTTGGAGTGCTATGGATATGCTTTCTGATGATGACAAAAAGCTTCCTCAGGTAAGTTCTCATTTATGTATCAGTTTCCTGATCTCAAGCAACTAACAAAGTGGAATTTAATACTGTAGACATTACAGTGAGATTACAGTTTATGTTTTTTATTAAGCTATCTACAGTGGTATACATTTCTATTTGTAATATACGAACCAGGAGCAGTACTGGTAGCAATGCTATGGGTTGGTAATTTATCTTAAAACTGAGCCACTGGAGCTTTCTCAGGTTTCAAACATGCTCCCTTATTGAAACGCGGCATTGGCGTGCATCATTCTGGTCTGCTGCCTATTCTAAAGGAAGTCATTGAGATACTCTTCCAGGAGGGCCTCATTAAGGTTAGCACGTTTTATGAATCTCATGATGCCTCAAGTTCCTGTTATTTCTTAGCCCCATAAGTAGCTTATTGCTAGTAGTATTTGAACACTCATACAGAACTTTTTATTGGGAGCAATGATAGTAAGACATAGATGTTCATAACTTCTTATATACATTTTGCACTTTTACATCAAGCAAGAATTTCGTGCATCAAAAGGTTAGGCTAGATTCTGCTTATTGCTACTGTATTCTAGTTCCATATGAAGACAATTTGTTGTGAACCATGAAATGGATAGATCAGATTTTAAGTGATTCTAGGCTTCTATGTTCAATTGCACTTCCAAATTTATACACAGTATGTGGGAGGGAGGTCACGAGGTCTGAAATAACAGATTTAATAAAGGGCACGAGGTCTGAAATAACAGATTTAATAAACTATTTTATTTAGTTATTTTTAGATCAGAGTGGTTCTCATCTCTGACTAATGTCATGGACAGTATTTATACCTTGAGAAATGGGTCCACATGTTCTATTATCCATATTCTCTCTAATGAAGCGCATATATGCTTTCTTTCTATCTTTAAGACTGCTGTGTGTCGTGCCTTTTATTTTTTGCTGTGATTAAAACATGGTGTTATAGTGTTTGTTTGCCACAGAAACATTCAGTATTGGTTTGAACATGCCTGCAAAGACTGTTGTGTTTACCAATGTGCGAAAATTTGACGGAGACCGATTCAGATGGTTGTCGAGTGGAGAATACATCCAAATGAGTGGCCGTGCTGGTCGTCGAGGTATTGATCAGCGTGGTATCTGTATACTGATGGTAGATGAGAAAATGGAACCTTCAACTGCCAAAATGATGCTGAAAGGAAGTGCTGATAGTTTGAACAGGTCAGTATAATGGCATCCTGACTTTTCTGGCACATTTGGAACAAAGAAGTTTTAACAACTTAATCCAGTTTGGTTGGGTGGTATGCATGAAAAAGAAATCCAGAACACAAGATTAGGACTGGGATGGACAAAATCCTCCCAGTGCAATAAAGTTCTTGGTTTTAACATTGTTTATAAATTATGCAGATAATGCTAGCCATTTGTGTTATGCCTGTTCCTCGCACCCTTAAAATATCGAGTTAGCGTACCAATGCTCAAATTCAGATCTGCCCTCTATTTCATTTTTTAAGTCAATATGTTTGCTGTCACAAGTGTGGATTATGTTCTTTTCTGCATGCGCTCACACAACTTCCTTTCTGTTTGTTAGTGCTTTTCATCTGAGCTACAACATGCTGTTAAATCAAATGCGATCTGAGGATGGGGATCCAGAAAAGCTCCTCCGGCATTCATTTTATCAATTTCAGGCTGATCGTTCTCTTCCTGATCTTGAGGTATTTGCTTTTCTTTGAAATGGAGGATTTTACTTATGCTCCTAAGTGTTTTTTGTGGTACGCCCTTATCCTTGACAGCCATGAACCACATAATTCATCCATTTATTAACTCGTTGCCCATTGAAACTTATAATATTACACTGTTTTCCTGTACCTGCGCCACAGTTCACACTTCATATGTTTCTGCGAACTTATTTTAATGGGCCCTTTAGGCTGTCATTGAGCAGGTATCTTAAGGGAATAATCACTGTGGGACTAAAGTTGATTGTTGTACTTTCTATATAGGCCAAAAGCAGGACATCCTTTCTCCAAAGTTTAAAATATTCCTTCACACCCCTCTGTGGTTTAGTTTTTCCCTATGTATGATGTTTCATGTTAAAAAAAAGAACATGAGCACTTGAGCATTATTTGATACATTCCAGAGTGCTTCAGAGATGCACCCATGCAGTAAGATCACTTTTAGACCATTACACGCCAGCTTAATAATTTGTGCTGATAGTCTGATAGATGGATGTTGGCACCTATATATATATTATTGACTTTTGGTCACCATAGGAACTTTTATAAAACACACACAGAAACCCCACCTAAAGCATTTCTTGAAACTTACAATAGCACCCCGTTTGAATTTTGTGCAGAAACAAATCAAGGAACTGGAATCAGAGAGAAATTCCATGGTCATTGAGGAAGAGGAGAGCTTGAAGGATTATTATGATCTCTTACAGCAGCACAGGAGTTTAAAGAAGGATGTCCATGATATTGTCCTCTCTCCAAAACATGTTCTGCCTTTCTTGCAACCTGGAAGGCTTGTCCGCATTGAATATAGTACAGATGAGCCAGCGAACCTTTCCATTGATGAAAATGTCACATGGGGAATTATAATAAACTTTGAAAAAGTGAAATCCCATGGTGAAGGTACATAAGTTAAAACCATAATCTCATTTCAATCTATTCCTCTAATATGATTCTCTATTTTGTTTATATGTTTAGAATAAATACAGAAATATTTACCTACAACTTTTTTTGGTAGTGCATTATATGACAGGATTCATGTAATTATATGTTTTGTTGTGGATTGGTTAGGGATTTCAGGCTTAAGCAACAGATATTCCTGCTCACTGTTCACTGCTGTGTTTTTCTGATAATCTAGGTTCATTCATGGTTGTCCTATGATCTGCTCATGTCCGTGAGTTTTGCCAATTGTGGCATGGGTATAACCCTTGTCAGTTTGTCTAGGTCTCTAGCTTCGATGATGAATTGACTGGCAGTTGAGTGCCTCTTCAGAGCTACACATAGGAGAAACCATTATGATCTCAAATGGGAGGGATTTTACTTATCCTGAAAAATGCACAGATATAGTTTACCTTTCTTGACAATCTTATCTAAATAAGCTTAATTTTGGTTTGTTTTGCACCAACTATTCCTGTAGCATAGCTTCATCAGCTTGAATTGCAGAATGTTTGGTGGTTTTTAGCCTGTAACTGTATGTTAGGACCTCTTTTATGGAGTGGATTTGTTCATCTCCAATTGTCAACCACTTGCAGCAAGTACACCTGGTTTTAATTCCTGAAACAGTCAGATTAACAGTCAGATTAGTGATGTTATTCATCTATGCCTCGCTGTTGAAATGGAAAAGTAGCTGTTCACCTTACTTTGGTTCTGCTCTTGCAGATAGGAGACCTGAGGATTCTGATTACACGGTTGATGTCCTTACCAGATGTTCTGTAACTAAGGACAACAACGGTAAGAAAACAATGAAGGTTGTTCCTCTGAAAGCGCGTGGAGAACCAGTTGTAGTTTCATTGCCACTTTCACAGGTTATTTTCTTTGCACATTTCACCACTGCTGATCATTGTGTCTCCTTGCTAAGCTGCACCTTTGCTAATGATGGGGCCCAACTAAATAAAACAGATTGACGGACTAAGCAGCATACGGATGTACATACCTAAGGATCTATTGCCTGTAGAAGCTCGAGAAAACACCTTGAGGAAAGTCGAAGAAGTCCTTTCAAGGTTTGCTAAAGATGGGGTGCCTCTATTGGATCCAGAAGAAGATATGAAAGTAAGAAAATGCTTAGGAATGTTGCCAGATTTCCTCTGTTTATGTTTTTCTAATAAAACCTTTTGTGTTTAGGTACAATCGAAATCATTTCGGAAAGCTACCAGACGAATAGAAGCTCTGGAGAGCTTGTTTGAGAAGCACGATGTCCGTAACTCTCCACATATCCAGCAAAAGCTGAAAGTCTTTCATGCTAAGCAAGAACTATCAGCCAAAATAAAGTCCATAAAGAAAACAGTGCGGTCTTCCACCGCTTTAGCTTTCAAGGATGAACTCAAAGCCCGGAAACGTGTTCTTCGCAGGCTGGGGTATTGCATTTTATTCTGACATAAAATAATTCTTTTTTCAGATTTCGCTGATTTGGTACTTTTAAGAATAAGATGAAGTTTCCTACTTACATATATAATCCTTGATCTGCTAAAAGTATAATATCTCTGTCAACAAAATTGCTGTTGTGAATTCAGATTTTCTGTGTAGAAGCATATAATCCATGGGCAAAGATAGACACAGCACATAACTAGTAGGATATTTTGACTAAATTGGAAGCATCTTCCACTGTCATGTCAAATTTGCTCTGGTTTTAAATAAAATAAAATATAATATGATTTTTTGTCTGTTCTGTATTGAGTTTTGAAAATCTCACTGTCTATTTGAAAGATAATAATTTTGTCATGTGTTCTTGTTTGTGTCCTCATAACCAAATCTTTCTGGGGAAAATTTAGGTGCATATGCTGGATGTTGCTTCTGTAAGATAACATGCTGCTGGTTTCCATGTGAATGTAGAAAATTTATCATGTATATCAGATAGTCCTTCCAAGCTTCCAATTTCTTAAGAACAGACATCTTTATTTCAGATATGTTACGAGTGATGATGTTGTGGAAGTGAAGGGCAAAGTGGCCTGTGAGATAAGTTCAGCTGATGAGCTTACATTGACGGAGCTTATGTTTAGTGGTGCTCTGAAGGATGCTACAGTAGAGCAGATGGTGGCACTGCTTTCTTGCTTTGTTTGGCAGGAGAAGCTCCAGGATGCCCCAAAGCCAAGAGAGGAGCTTGATTTGCTCTTCTACCAGCTGCAGGAGACAGCAAGAAGGGTTGCTAACCTTCAGCTTGAATGCAAGGTAGTTAATGCTACCAAACCATCATATAGAATTGCTGCCTCATGTGTGAATTGGATCATGATGCTGAAACCTCATATTTTTGTTCTCTTGCTGGTGATGACAGATCCAAATTGACGTGGAAAGTTTTGTGAATTCTTTCCGACCTGACATAATGGAAGCAGTGTATTCATGGGCCAGAGGGTCGAAGTTCTACCAAATCATGGAGATGACCCAAGTGTTTGAAGGAAGCTTGATCAGGGCCATCAGGAGGCTGGAGGAGGTTCTGCAGCAGCTGATTCTGGCATCCAAGTCCATTGGGGAAACCGAGTTAGAAGCAAAACTCGAGGAAGCAGTTAACAAGATCAAGAGGGACATAGTGTTTGCAGCATCTCTGTACTTGTAGTGTCTTGATGTATGTTTGTGTCAGGGGCTAGGTCAAAAGCTCATAGGAAATTAAGCAATCTTAATTTGCTGTTCTTGTTGAGTGCTGTTGGCATGATGAAGCTGCCTGATTTGCTGCTAGCAGTGATGTGGCAGTGAAAATTTTGTTAGGGTTGTTAACCATGTGGGTCTATCTGAAGGTCAAGAATTTTTGTAGGAAGAAATACAAATCTGGAAATGTAACAAATTCACAGTAACTGACTGAGCATACGATAAATAGCTATGTATTTGTTGGTAATAGTCCAGGGATGAAAATTCGTATGCAGAATTTCTAATGTATCAGATTGTATTTTTGTTACGGATTTATGGAGTATAACGGAGTTTAGGAGATATATAGTGCTTGTGTTGTACTGTAAGTGCAATTCAAAGTCGGTCGATGGAGCTGTCCCTGGATGGAAACCAGAATAATAGTCGTTTGGATGTTACCGGCCGGCCGAGGGTCACGGGCAACCGTTTGAACCTGGCATCCAATTAAGTCCATTGATTTTATCTGTGTCTTATTGTGACCAATCATCTGTGTGCAACTTAATTATCGGCGAAGCGTAGTCATCATCTCTTGACCTCAGAATTAATCGGCAAAACACCGGCCGGCTGCACACACATATATTAGTATCTTTGCTATGTCGTGAGTACGCAGTAGATGACACAGGTCATTGAGTACCAGATAGTATATTTCATACGTACAGTACGTGCTGTGTTAAGCCAAAAAGCTAACCTCCAAAAATCCTTGGGTATAAATACCCTCCAAAGTCTCCATGCTGATCATCAATCGCTCGATTGATCGATCAAAAGCCCCTCATCACTACTGTATTCACTAGTTTAGCTCGAACGTAGCAACAATGGCGAGGCGTTCCAGCAGCAGCACCGCGGTATCGCCGGTGGTGCTGTGCGCCTGCTTCTTGCTGGTGGTGTTTGTGGCGCCGGCGTGGGCGTGCGGCGGTCACCCGTGCCCGATCCCGGACGGCAAGTGCCCGGTGAACGCGGTGAAGCTGGGCGTGTGCGCCGACGTGCTGGACGGGCTGATCCACGCCGTGGTGGGCGGGCCGCCCAAGGAGCCCTGCTGCTCCCTCATCTCCGGCCTGGTCGACCTGGACGCCGCCGTCTGCGTCTGCCTCGCCATCAACGCCAACGTCCTCGGCGTCAACCTCGACGTCGCCGTCGACCTCTCCCTCCTCGTCAACTACTGCGGCCGCCGTGTGCCCGCCGGATTCAAATGCGCCTAGCTACTTCATTTGTTGCTGGATGCATGGCCTGTTAAATAAATAGGCAATTTCCAGATTAATTCCATAAAATAAATCATGATTAAAAGATTTACTAGATAGAGCATGTCAAGCATACTAGCATAGCATGAACACATAACACGTATCATAGCATAGCATAACCGCATATCATAGATCATGGCAACAAACGGTGTAAACACAACTAGCACACCGGATAGATTGGATTGACCGAACATGACTAACATAAAGATTAGATCTCGAGAATACGACCGACGTTGATGACAACGTAATGGAGAGGTTCCCGAAAGCGCCGAGTTCCTCCAGTCGCTGCCGCGTCGCCGATCGGTGGTCGCTGAAGACGTTGTCGACGAAGACGGCGCTGGGGCGGTCCTCCGCGTGTCCTTCTCGGTAGACGAGCCGTGACGAAGATTGGGAGCAGGTCGCGCGGAGCGCTTCCCAAAACCTTATTCGCCTTCTTCTTCCGGCAGATCGCAAAGACGACGGTTCGGAGACCTGCTTTCGCCGGCCGCCGTGCACGCGAACAATCGGGCGGGAGACTTGGCGGCGGCGCGGCAGCGAAAGAGGCAAAACCCTAAGCTTTGAATTGAATGCGTTTAGCGTGGCGGTGGTCCTGCTTATCTAGTCGGGTGAACCGACCTCGTGACACAATCACGATCTAAACCGGTTAGGACTCGCTGTTCGTATTTGATTAGAACTCGCAAACCAAAAGACCAAAAACTAAATCTGCAAAAGGAGACGAACCGTTTCGAAGACCATTCACGCGCCTTTCGCCACGCCACGGCCAGGCCACGGCGAGGCGGCGCGCGCGTGTGGAGTTTCATTTCTCCTTCTCACACTAGACTTGAGAAGGTAGGAACAACTTCCATATTTAAGTTGGTCCTCTCCACCTTCCACAAGCAATGTGGTACTAAAGGATTCCACCACTCCCTCCTTCCATATTCATGAATGTGCCTTTGAGATTTCTTTAAGAATTTCAGAATTTGTTATTGGGCCAAGCCCACTTAACATCTAAATTCCAACATGGCCTGCGTGCGTCCATCATATAGGTCTCGTCGTGCATATGCATGCATGAATAATTGTCTCTGTGTGGACGTAACGTGCTGCACATGATCAGCACACCTAGTATGTATGTACTCGTCGTGATGCATGTTAACGTATTATGTGGTTCTGCGTATGCTCTCAGTATACGTACGTGTTTATTTATTATTACTAGCAGATACATACTCGTGCTTTGCGATTCTGATAGAACGTCTATATCATACAATTTCGTGTGTCTACTTCGACGATTTCTGAATTCAAGATTATTCAGTGTTCGCGTCTCATCTGTTTCAGTAAGTTTTAGAAGGAGATTTAGGTACCATCATCGCGCTGGACGCCATCATCATCTAATAAGAAGAATATCGGGACGTACGGGACCTCTCGATGATCTCCCTCCCGGCCGCTTTATTAGATCTCACCACGTACTCAGCAGTAATTTGGGTTTGCCCATGGGGCCTATCAACGTCGAGTGCGTATAGGATAGGAAGGCCTACTGCGAGACACCCTCGCTCTACGTACGAGGCTAGGCTGAATGCTTTCCAACATCGAAGCAGTAATCCTTCAACTCATAGTGTTTTTCCTTAGTTTTTACCATGTTTGTGACACATCAAGAACCTTGGGGTGAGCTGAGGAGGATTGTTACCAGGAAAAAGAAAAGGTTAAGAGCATTAAGTGGTGTTAAATTAACCTTTTGAGTATTTATATATGTTTTGCTTTATGATGATAATCTTGACATTCTAGTAATGGATCATATCACTACACATCAAGAAGCTTGGGGTGAGGAGGAAAACGAAAAGGTTAAGAGCATATGCAAATTAAAGAATGCCATCAGCATTGTTGGTGATTTTACCTAACCAAGTGCCAAATATTGTGCAACTGTGCGAAAATCGAGCACATGGCTCGCATTTGTCGCCAACTTTCCCCTAAAGGGCAGCTATTGGTATTAAGTGTTGTTAAATTATAGTTCGAGAGTTGCACGCGAATGTGGAAACAAGTGTGGAAGTAACTACCAAAGATTATATTATGCGTCTGTTAAGTAAATGTAAGTGAAAAATGAAGAAATTTTCTTTGATATATATAATGTGATACAATATTCTTTTTCCCCTCAGTTTTCTACTGTTCTGTTCTATCTATACTGCTTGTATATATTTTTTTTTTTTGAGAATGACACAAGACAACGCAGACGCCACAACACGCACGCACACTCTGAAGACACGTCACGCAAACCCTCCCCTATAGCACCTCCCGGCGACTCTATTCTCGAAGTCACCATTGGCTGCGACGGAACGCCGCTTTAACGCATAACGCCGATTCCTACCATATATATGCTTATATATGCTTATACCCGATAGCTATCGGTAAAAATTTATCTGTTTCTGGGCCACCAAGAAGCCTGCGTTTACAATTATTTGGGCTAGACTTCGCGCCTAAGCTAGTTAGCCTTTCCTGGAGGCCTAGCTAGAAGCCCAGTTACCAATATATAGTTTGGGCCAGATAAGATTTTTTTTTTTTTTTAAACTAGGACGTTCTGTTTTTAATGAGCCATCTTATTTAGTTCCCAACCAGTAACCACGCATACAAATGCATTTTTAAATGCAGCGTATGTTTTGACCACCCAGATGAATTTCTATGTCTGACAATGTCGCCCGCCCATAAAAATCAATTTGTAGAGACAATTGATGTTCCTCCGAAAATTAATTTTTAGGGATGGTAAAGAAAACACCCCTATCAATTCTTATGTCCTTGCGAAACGGTTCAACAAGCACCTTTACAAATCAATTTAATCGTCTCTAATAACCAATTCCGTAGTATATATAGTGTATACTAGCTCATATGTAGCTAAAATCCTGCTGAAAAAAATATATTGCTAAGTAGGAAAAAAATATCCCTCAAAATTTAAATTAAAAAAAAAGGAAAAATGTTGATGAAAATGACAGGTTCGATGATTGTTTTGAGACAACGCCACCTGCTCCAGCGCGCTTTACAGTATTTAATATAGATATACAACTGCATGCGCCGGCGTCCTTAACTCAGCAGGTTCATATACGATATGATGGATGATTAAATTAATTGGCATAGGCTGATCAGCGTCCTTAACTCCAAACAGGCTGATTGTCAAGTCATCGGTCGTTGTTTCTCTCGACATGGATCTTTTTTCGAGACCGGGTATTTTCATTAACAGAAATGGCCAAAAGAAAGACCAAAACAAGGTTATCAAACTTACACACCGTTGATAACATTGAGTTGTTCCACGCCTGCTGGCAAGATGCTAGCATTCGGGGCCAGACAGAAATGTCAACAAACAAACTAGAGCAAGAGCCTAGCTACTACAATACCTTGTAAGGAATATACGACACTAAAATTACGACTGTGGTGCAACAAGACAAAGCGCTAGATGCTTGCCCATATGCATCGCCGGACCATGACAACGAAGTCTCTCCGGAAAGAGAAACTCCATCGCCTAGTGTCGTGGCGACAACATGCTGAAACTCCTCAAAGGACACCTCATCCGGCTTCTCAACCTCAATCCCGAGCTTTTTCATGAGCACCTTTCTTACCTGGGCGTCCGGCTTCGGTTGTCTGAACTTGCTCTTAGCAGCTAAACAGGCGTTGCATCACCACCTAGGCTGTGCGTCATCGTCAATAGCTTGAGGGCCCTTGGTGACGTGCATCCTAGGTGGTGACACAATAAGCGGCTGGTTGAGTGGAAGCTTGAAGGCGTTGATGAATGACTCCAAGGCTGACGCAGGCTCATCCACATGAAACGACGGTGACCCTAATGAGGGGGCGACAATGGAGTTCCAGTAGGCTGAAGGACAGGGAGAGGGCGACAGCCTCCACCACTGGTAGTTGGGAGGGCTCGCCCTCTGCAGCGTAAATAGATAGGTGATAATCTGTGAGACCTCTACATACTTCGTATGAGGCGTCAGAGACAAATTCCTTATCTTCACACCTATTTCGCTCAGAAAACAAGGTTATTTGTGGGCCTACTTATAAAGAAAGAGACATTGAGGAACATAGATGTAAATTAAATATACTCACATTTAAGGTTCACATGATCAAGTGGTAATGACATGGCATGTATAAGCTATCTACTGTTTCATACTCATACTGTTGAGGACACCCTTATAAGAATATAATCTAGCACCTATAAGCCAGATTATATATAATGGGAGAATAAACACCTTGCTCTTTTCTAGCATAATTTAAATAAAAAATAAAAAGCTTGCTCTGATATTGTTATGCTGGTGCTCAATATAATGGCGGTGGATCATACTAAAATTGACTTGTGACGATACATACATATATACATACATCAAATGAAGTATAGGCAGGCATGCATTCATTGGGCAGCGGTCGTGCACCACATTTGGTGGTGCAACTCAACTCCTAGGCCGCTTGGCAATTCCAATTAGCAACAGTGACGGCCTATTAATAATCAAATCCATCGTCATCCCTTCTTGTCTTGTCTCCCTCACCTTCACCTCGCTGCAACTTGCAACACCATCCATCCCCCACACCACGGTCTTGGTTCATGCTCTCCACTCCAGCACTGCTCTTCTCATAACAAGCGCCCATGTCGGACGACGGCGCCGGCGGAAATGAAGCCGCCTCGCCGGCCAAGCGCCTCCGCAGGTCGCCGGCGCCGGAGCCCACCTCCGTGCTCTACAACCGCAGCCCCAGCCCGCCCTCCCTGGCCTCCTCCTCCGCGCCCGAGCCGCCCCCATCAGCGCCGAGGAATGGGAGGCCGTCCTCTCCGGCTCCGGCGGCGACATGATGGCCGCGCCACCACCCGACACCTCTTTCCTCCGCTGGATCATGGACGCCGACGCCTTTGATCCCTTCCTGCCTCCACCGCCTTGCCAAGAGACAGCCGCCGTCGAGCCCCTTCTTGCAGCCGCAGCTCCCGCTCCCCGTGGCGGAGGGGGCGGCGGTGGACGAGCTCCTCGAGGCGGCACGCCGCGCTGACGCCGGGGACTTCACTGGCGCGCGCGAGATATTGGCGCGGCTCAATCACCAGCTCCCCTCGCCGCCGGAGCACCCGCACCCTCCTCTCCTCCGCGCCGCCGCTCACCTCCGGGACGCGCTCCTGCGCCTCCTCGTCACGCCCGGCCTCCCGCCCGTCTCGACCCCGCTCGACGTCGCGCTCAAGGTCGCCGCGCACAGGGCACTGGCGGACGCGTCGCCGACCGTCCAGTTCGCCAGCTTCACGTCCACGCAGGCGCTCCTCGACGCGCTCGGCGCCGCGCGCCGCGTGCACGTCGTCGACCTCGACGTCGGCTTCGGCGGTCGGTGGGCGCCGCTCATGCAGGAGCTCGCGCTCCAGTGGCGCCGAGCGCCCGTCTCGCCGCTGCCGCCGCCGTGCTTGAAGGTGACGGCATTGGCCTCGCCGGGGTCAGCGCACCCCTTGGAGCTCCACCTCGCGCACGAGGGCCTGACGCGCTTCGCCGCCGACCTCGGCATCTCGTTCGAGTTCAACGCCGTGGCGTTGGACCCCTCAGAGTCAGAGCCGTTGCCGCCCACGGCGCTGTCCGTCGCGCCCGGCGAGGCCGTCGCCGTTCACCTCACCATCGGCTCCGGGACCCCGTTGCCGACGACTCTCCGCGTCGTGAAGCAGCTCCGTCCCGCCATCGTGGTGTGCGTCGACCACGGATGCCACCGCGGCGACCTGCCGCTGCCGCACCACGCGCTCAACGTCGTGCGCTCCAGCGCGGCGTTGCTCGAGTCGCTGGACGCGGCCGGCGCGCCGGCGGACGCGGTGGCGAGGCTGGAGCAGTACGTCCTGCGTCCCAGGGTGGAGCGCCTGTTGGTTGGCGACAGGATGCCTCCGTGGCAGACCATGCTTGCCTCCGCCGGATTCGCGCCGGTGGAGCTCAGCAACGCCGCCGAGGCGCAGGCCGAGTGCCTCGTCAGGCGCACGCCCACGCCGGGGTTCCATGTGGAGAAGCGGCAGGCGGCGCTTGCACTGCGGTGGCAGGAATCGGAGCTGGTGACGGTGTCGGCGTGGCGGTGCTGATCGATTCCGGTACTGGGAGAGTTCTTGTTGTAAAGATATATTCAATCTTTTTTCTTTTCTCCTGCCCTGCAGTAAAATTAGCTTGGTAACTTGCTCATGTCAATGCAAGCTGTTTATTTTATAATTTTATTTTGTGGTGATATATCAATTGGGTACTGGGATGTAACCGTTGTTGCCTAAGTGAGGAATGAGGATATATAAATGGCAGCTCCAAGGCAAGTTATTTGTACAGAAGTAAGTGATCATCATATTGTAATTACAGTAGGTGTCTATTTAAAAAAAAAAAAAAGGTGCTACTCGTTTAAATTGCATGATGAAGTTATTATATATATTATATATGGTCGTTGAACATGAAGATGATGAAGTTGCGGTACGTACATGCAGCAGTACCTACCAGTGAACACGTACACGGTCGACCGGGGATGTACGTTCTGTTGGTGAGTCCTCATCATCTGGTCATCGATCTGTGATACGACAGTTAATTTGATACCGACCTTGGATTATATGTGAGCGATTTTCGTCCCTTGTCGTCAGTACCTATTTGAGGAACAAATTGCAAGCCACAAATTTGTAGTGACAGGTTGCTTGTTATTGGACGACTGTCAATATAATGAGGTGGTCACTATACATCATGCATGTAGCTGGATGCCTAGTGGTCATTTGCCATGCGCAATTAGTTGTTGCTAGGTCCATTAATTGTTAGGACTACTAGCATTAGTTGGGCATGCGTGTGCGTGGTCCATAATCTTGCATTCCAGATCTGTTCAGAGTTGGTGCAAAGGTAGTAGTTATCCCATGATTAGTGATAAGGTGCATTGTGATGTATAACGTTGGTCCTCCCTCCTTTATAAGATGTAAAAAACTTGTACGTGAATAGATATGATTTCTAAGATGTGAAACTTTGACATGAAATAAAAGGTATCCCTCAACCGTCACCTGCAGGTTTATAGGCTCATATTAGTCCCACAAATTCTCTCATTGCACATATATTCATTGCATAGGTCCACAGTAGTGAAAACTTGCTTAGCCTTTTGTCCAATAAAGTTTTTTTACCGCTTCCTTTAAAATTGCATGTGAAACAACGCGTCGTTGAACATATAGATGCGCATCATGCCATCGTGAACACGTACACGGTCGACCGGGGATGTACGTTCTGTTGGTGAGTCCTCATCATCTGGTCATCGATGGCACGACAGTTAATTTGATACCGACCTTGGATTATATGTGAGCACGCCGTGTCCCGCGCCGTCATGCCTATTTGAGAACAAATTGCCGAGCACAAATTTGGAGTGACAGGTTGGTTGTTATTGGAGCCACTGTCAATATAGAGCCGGGAGATGGTCACGCGTAGGAGGCATGCAGGGAGCTGGATGCCTAGACGGCCATTTGCCAGGAGCCGCGCCGTAGTTGTTGCTAGGTCCATTAGCCGCAGAGCCTCTCGCATTAGCGGGCATGCACGTGGAAGACCATAATCTGCATTCCGATCTGGCCAAGAGCTGGTGCAAAGGTAGTAGAGTCCCATGATTAAGTGACTCGGGCGGTGGCGTGGAGTTGCGGACTAGAGGAGCAGAGGAGCCGCCGCCGGTCTCGGGATTGGGAGGAGAGGGGAAAGTTAGGTTAGGAGTCAAACATTGCACATATATATGGATTATGGTGGGTCCAAAATTCATCGGGCCGTCGCCGTGCACATCATTACACCATGCCGCGCCCGTGCCATGCCACGGGCCGGGGTGTCGGCCCGTGCACCGTGCCTCGGGCGGGCCAAATTCCGCGCCCACAATGCCGCGCCGACCGCCTCTGGTGCGCATGCACATCTATACCCAAGGTTTCACCATGGTGAAACTTTTTCCTTCGTCTCTCTTGGGCGTTTCATGCAAAAAGTGAAGCTTCGTTGACTGGCGCTACATTTAATATGCATAAAACTTCTATTGAGACCGCCAAGTATTCACATTTACAACAAGTTTCAGGACGAAATTAAGGTACCATATTTTTACCATGAACTGGGTGGTGATAGTGAATGGCTACTTGCACCTCAACTTTGAGAAATAAATTTTCATTGCATCGGTTAGGGATGAAAGCGGTATGGATAATCCTCCGCACCGCTCCGCTCGAATCCGAATTTTAAGGATGTGGAGAAGTGTTTTTAATATCCGTGGATGGATGCGGATAATCCGAATCCGACTATATGTGGATACGGTGTAGGATATGGTATTGGCAAAATCCGCAGATATGGATTATCCGATAATTAAACGTGGATTATCCGACGCTTATAATAGGATATCCGAATATTTTAATCAGCCCAAAGACAACAATATTTATTTTTAAGTACATTTTTTGCTATATATAAAATGGTATTCCATTGATTACTCATTTACCTAATTTTGATGGTAGGCATTAGGCAACGCCACAACGGAGATGGCAGGGTGCCGTGTGATTCTCTATTTCCTATTTGCAATATGCTAAATAAGTAGTCCTATACTCTTGCACAGCATAGAGCCACGGACGTAGCAACATCGGTGGCCAAGCAATTCATGCTAAATAAGTAGTCCTATACTCACGCACCTTTACCTTATGACTTTGGTTAAAATATTGTATTGCCAATTTATGAGTTTGGTTACAAAATTGTTTGTCATTATAAAAACAACTTGTAAGCATATATTATCCGACTTCTAAAAGTCCGCTTCCTCTCGAGACCGGTCCGAACCCGCACCATTTCCGACATCCTAAAAAATCCGTATTCGCATCTGAATCCACATAATATCCGATCCGCTTCAAAACCGATTAGAAAAAGAGGATTAGGATATGGGAGAGCCATTATCCGCTCCGATCCGATCCGTTTTCATCCCTAGCATCGGTGACAGTGAGACTCTGCTCACAGTTTTTGAAACGTCGATAAACTACTCTTGTAGTACTAGTGCTCGTGAAAAAAAAAAAAAATGAAACTAAAAACCCTCTTGTAGTGCTGTCGTTACTTGGTTACATATATCCTATATCATTCTTTTGTTTTGTCCTAGAAGGTAGTAGTATTATTGTAGTAATCTTGAACAAATCTCCTTGCATCAACTGCTCGTAGTAGTATTTTAGTCAAGCATCACACAGTTACTTTGGCCCTATCCATATATACAATATCCAACACTTTTGTAAGCTTCAAGATTTGTGTACCAATTAAGTATCATTACACACTACTCTAGTGTTGTGTCTCGCAGCGAGTTGAATCATTTGTCCGTGTCACATCACATGCGCGTTGCCCCCTCACCACATGCAGCCATGAATTTTCTTTTCTAGCTAATTAATTAAAGGCACCTAGTTAGCATGACGATGCATCCATGCATATATAATATAATCCGGCCAGCTAACCCATGATTAGTTTCCTCTGGATTAGCATGATTATATATTATATTCAGCTGACCCAGAAAACTCTAAGCTGAAAAATATGTACTACTATCTATAGAGATCCAAATAGGATTCTTAATCTAAATTTTATTTACTGCAGGAAGAGATATATATACATATAGACACATATATACAATGCATGATGTCTGCATCTGATCTGTTGATGAGGACCACTGCACTGCGTGACGTTTCTTGAGTGGATTAGTAGGAGCTGCTAGTATTAGTATTAGGACCACAGACCATGCATTATATTACATCGGATGCCAACATCTCCTTCAAAAAAACTCAAACTACTAACAAAGTTACCAACCCAACGTAGTACAAACCGGTAGTAAATAGTACAGGTAATAAGTCCTCAATTGTATCCTGCAAATTAGTAAACACAAGGTGTCCGGCCGGATCGATCGGAGCTTTGCAGGTGAATGAACTCCTCACCAACCTACCTCTCACAAGACAAAAGATGGCTATGTATGTGCTTTACGGCTTATACTTGATCTCTTCTCTTGCCGCCCAGGAAAGGTATTTTGCACTTCTCAAGCAAAGTTCGCGCCTGTAGGCATCTTGTCAGTTGTTTTTGTTGTTCAACGTGTTTCCAGACAGGCAACGATAACACACAAATACTCTACGTATGAGCTGGTGCTTGGTCCTTAAAATAAATACGACCTTTAATTTGTCTGTCTAGCGAAATGATTTGCCGGTGCCAATATGCAATGATTTGTTCTATCATTGAGTTCAATTGTACTAGTATAGTATATCATCAAAATCCCAGGACAGTATGTATGTATGCATCTGATCGTGATCGGATTTAAGCATTCTATATATGTATGGCTATATATGCACATGCACATGTGTGTAAATGAAGAACAAGTCGAGTTTGAGAATGCAAAGGGCGTGATGGAAACAGCTAGATAGTCATATTCTCTCCTAATAATCTCATGATGGCGATGGTAAGTTCTCAAGCAGGAAGCTTTCGCTGGCTGCCTCTCCTTTCTGGGGATGCCTTTGCAACCACAGCCTCTGATATGAGGTTCGCCTTTTATCAGTCACATTCACATTGCCATTGGGGCCTACTCAAGTCACCAGCAGCAGGAGACCTGAATTCCTGAAAAATGTCATCAAGCTTATTCATCATCAACCGGATAGTAGCCAGTATAAGTATGAGATTTGTACTGAAAATCAATAATGTTATAGTTAGGGATGAAAACAGAACATGTATAGCCTTCCTTGTGAGTATGCCTAATTCCTATACTGCCCTTTTTATGCATGAAAGCAACACATCTTAATTATAAGCCCAATTTCAGCTTCACAAGTTTAACCATGAACCACTATGTCAACATTGAGTTCATCCAAGTCAGGGGCAAAGTGTATGGAGTTGAATCAAACACGGCTTAAAAACTATAAAAATGTTTATAGTTCACAGAGTTAACAATCAATGCAGTTCAATTCGACTAACATTGCAAACAAATGAAGCAGAGATATGTGAAGCTACCGGGAAGGCAAGATCACAAGAGAAACAGCGGTACGACGCCGGGCTTTAGATCGCAGGAAGTAGGGAGGGGAGTAGGGGAGACGAGGCTGCTGTTGTCGGCGACGAGTTGGAGCCGTGATCAGCGTAGTTCTCGCGGACGACAAAAAGAGTTACGGTGAACAGGAGCGCCAGGCGCCCAAGGGTGACTTTATGTCACAATCCCAGGCTACTCTTCTCATTAATCAAGATGGACTCTTATAGTCCCTTTTACAAACCGACTCTGACTCTAAGAGCAGGGCTAATAAAGTCGCCCGCTTGCCGGCGTTTCATGCTCCAGCTCACGCGAGCTGCTGAGGTGGTGGGTGTCGGGCCCCATAACTTTTAATGCTTTTCCTACGCTGGAACGAATGGGAGCCCAGGGATTTGCTATTCGCTAGCTTTGGCTAGCGACTCACCAGTCGTCCGTTCCTTTCTCCCTCTTCGTTTCTCTCTCCGCCCGGGTAGGAAAATTATGACGTGTACAGTCAGTTAAGCCCCGCCTACGTAGCTTTATTGTACTTGCTCTAACAAACTCTCCAACCAAATCTCTAACAACCAAACCAATCTCCTAACTTCTAGGACTCTAGATAATTATGCCAGATGGCAAGATAAGGCCACAGCCTTCCTATTCTAGGCGCAGGGACTCAGCCACTAGGCTTCCCCTTGCGCTGGTACACCTTCCTAGTCATAACAAACAGACACAGAATGCAAAAAAAATGTGGAGGGGTCATCAAAGACTTAATATATACTAGGAAATCACAGGAGAACGATATCCAATCATATTATTCCAGTTTAATACTTATCATCTGACCATGGATATAGGCAAGAAAAAACTAGCTATGCATCGCCAAGAAATATAGCAGCATGGATGTAGGAGTAGGACAAGCAGTGCTATGAGCTTCAAGTACAAAATGTTAGGATTTTCAAAGAGAAACAATGACAATCATTGTTTAATATAATGCTGCTCAGAATATGGCACACAAGGATAAAGATGGAAGTGTTGGGGTCGGTGTGGTTGGTAACCAGCGGGTTACCATTGTTTGTATCAAACTCTTTCTGCTTAATGATATCGCGCGTCAAGATCTAAAAAAAATAAAAAGATGGAATCATCAGAGGCTTGAATACTTGGAAATCAAAGGAGAATAACTCCAATCATATCGTTGGAGCAGTTAATTGCTCATCACTAGATCATCAGCAGTGTAAGCAGGCAACAAAAGTGTTTAAATGCCGTGCAAACTCAAAAAATGAGATAAGAAGCATTATGAGACAAGTGCAAACTGATTGAAAAATGTTCCAAAAGGCTCCAACAGAGATATTGTATGACACTATCACTGGTTAACTAAGAACACTTCAACAAGGTCCATGATCATGCATTTGGTTCAGAAGACATGGCCACTATCCACTGAGCTAATCAGAGGAGGCAATTTTTTTTTTAGAAGGGACGGCAAAAACTTTGATTTCTTATTAGAAAAAAAAGAAAAAGTGTCAGTTTTTTGGCCTGGAAACCCGGGGCCTACAACCGAGGAGGGTACCCTACTCCACATGTACACCTAGATACCAAATCAACTCAACTTGTGCCAAAACTAGCACCCACTCAAACAGAGGAGGCAATTTGAGGGCCCGATAGAAAAGATAGTGCAGCGCCTGACTTAAGACCTAAGGGGGGCTCTAGTCACCTGAAATCTGCTGCCTAAGAGGAGTGGGGTGGGGATGTGATCACTGACCAATGCCACTGTCCAGCATGATTACATGATATATATATATAATAATGAGCTGATCTTAGGATACTAGTACACCTTGGGCATCTGACAAAGGTCACCCATGAATGAAGATAGTATCAACTCCCTAATAACACAGCTTGTAGCTAGCAAGCGAACACAGATTCTACACCTCCTCCACATCCCTTTCGTCGTCAGTGATTTCGTACTGGAGGACCGCGTGTCCATTGGTGCGGTATTGCCTGAGCAGGTTGGCCTGGTTTTCTATGTGCCTAATACGAGTAGCAAGCCTTCTGTCTTCTGTGCCGTGTTCGTCGAAGGTATCCATTTCAGTGGCGAAGGCGTCCTCAATCGTGGACACGTGGATAGACATCACGTAGCTCCAAACCTCATTAGACAAATAGTGCCCCATATGAGCCTGGCTGTTGATCTCCAGTGTCACCAGCTTCATCTTGTTGTTCTTCTCCTCTGTCCCTGTCTCTGTCTTTTGATGATCTCGGCGTATGCGTATCCATAGGTGCGGTACTGGTACAGGACGTGGTTGTCGAATTCTTTGTTCTCCTGGAACTCAGCGGCGATTTCTTCCTTGAGGTCGGCGTCCAAGTCGAACAGCGCTTCTCCCATCCTTTTTGCCCAGAGCGGGAGAGGCGCCTCGGTCGCTAGGAGGCCCATCACCTCCTTGGTGCGCAGATAGTCTAGGAGCTCCTGGCTCAATTTCGTCATCCCGCCACCAGCCGCGCTGTCGTCCTCCGTCTCTCTCGTCACCTTCGTCCTCTTCTCCTGCTTCTTGATGTCGATGAAACCGTCACCGGCCGCCTGCTTCTCGAGATTGGAGGCAACCTTCTGTATCTTCTTCTTCTTCTTCGATCTTTTCTTCTTCTCCTCTGACCTCTTCTCCTTCTTGGATGGTTTGTCGGCCTTGCGGGGACGCTTCTTGGTGACGCTGACGGCGGCGCACATGGAGCCGTCGCCGGCCACGGTCTCCTCGGAACATCTCATTGACTGCTTGACCTCAGCAGCCCTATTCATCTCGCCGTGTATCCCGATGGCCGCTCACCAAACCCTAGCTAGTTATTTGATCAGCGGCGGCGGCGGCCACCGAGATGCGATGCGAGGTGAGGTTAGAGGACGGACATGAACATATAGGCCGGAGGCGAGATGGGCCGGTCAGCGCTAGCTAAATGGGCCATATCTACTCTAACCACAGGCCCAGATCATTCTTCAGGTTGGGCTTCTGCTTCTTCTTTTCCTCCTCTCAAGGGATTACATCTGTCCAATTATATGCAAATGATTTTTCAAAAAAAATCATATGCAAATGATTCTAAAAATAAATCAATTATACGCAAAAATGCAAAGTTATAAACAGCAACTTCACTAGTACAAAAGGACCTGTGGATCGGAATAGGGTTTCTTCCTCTCCAAGAACCAACACTTTTGTATTCTTCCACGTACACAATTGAACAACATCAACGTAAATCGTGAGCAAATAATTGACAGGTGGGCAAATGAATGTTCATGTATGTGACCTTAACTATACTATATGTATTTACAAATAACTTTGATTGTCTTATTCTGCGCAATCACCTGTGCAATTTAATCGGCGAAGCGTAGATCATCTCTTGACCACAAAATCGGCGAAACACCGGCCGGCTGCACACACATACTCCATCCGTCTCTAAATATTTGTTGTTTTTCGCTTTCCAAGAAACTGTTGTCAACAATTATATATAAAAATATATAAATATTTATGCTAAGTAATTAGTATCATTGGAAAGATCTTTTCATCTAGTTTTTAATAAATTTATTTAGAGATATAAATGTTGCATGTATTTTATACAAATCGAGTTGAACTTGTGGCACGAAAACCGACGACGACGATTAATTAGGGACAGACGGAGTATATTAGGTATCTTTCAATGTTGTGAGTACGCAGTAGACGCCACATGCATACATCATTAGCTATCTAGCTAGATAGAAATGGTTAGAGCAACGCAAGGCTAATGAATGAATTTCCATACATACAAAATATATAAGGCTTGGGTCATCTCGATAGTCTATATGTTCATCTATATCTAATATATAAGAAATTTGGCACTTATGCTAGCTAGCTTGCTGGAACATTGATTTCAGTATGAATAATCACTATATCATTTAGTACCAGTTAGTATTTCATATATATGTGGGAACAACTTGCATTGAGTACCAGTTATAGTATTTCATACTACGTATTAAATAGTTGCATGGTAGCAGTTGCCTGATGATAGTATGGAGCCCAAAAATGTTTCAGCTTTGTCAATAGGAGGATGAACACAAATCCCAATTGCACATCACACTAAATAAACGCAACAATCAAATAAAAGATAGATGAAATACTCCAAGGAATTCTACTGCAAGAAACTGATCAAAGACTGACAGATTATTGATGACTAAACAGCACATGAGGTTAAACTGAAAGAGATTGAAGCAACATCTAGATCTTACTTGTAGAGGAAAAATGACAAATACCACTACATGAAGATAGATTTCATCTAAAACAAAATAAATCAGAATTAAAAACAGGAGGGAATAAAATATAAAGAGAAGAAAAAGGACTACCATTGTTGATCTGTTGAAACTCTTGGATGGCGATAGGTTGTGTTACAAAAGGATAATGCACTATAAAGCAACAACAGATGTAAAGCTCTCAAAAACAAGTCAGTTGGCCCTAAGAGAGTGTTGTAGGCCTAAAAAGCGAATAACTCATTGCAGATTCATACAGCAGAAAGATTGCATTGCCATGATTTATGGGGCTATTCTATAGAATACTTTCAAGGTAAGATAAGAATATCTGGTAGTTGGCCTGATTGACTATAGAAGAATCCGCTAGTATCTTGTCTCTTACTACAGCTGGCATGCGGAATATCTTCTAGTAAGTAACTTATCCAGAATACAATATTGCGAACACTAAACAACCCTACCACGGAACTAAAAGACCACGATTGTGAGTTAAGTACTGTATCCAGAATACAATTACGCTAACACTAAGCAAATCAGCCACAGAACCAAACAAGGATTGTGGATTAATTAGTAAGTAATGCAGAGTACAACAACAATATGCTAACACTAGGCAACCCTACGACAGAACCCATTGGAGTGTTGCTCAAAGTGGAGAGTAGGAGATCTTGCCTTGGAATGTTGTTGTTTTGAGAGAGGGGTAAGGCCCTCTACTTATAGGAGGAGGGGAGGTGTGTGTGTATCAATTTCCACCCCTCATAATGTCCAAACCAACCTCTATACGTCGGATCCAGGTTCGGTGTACCTAGCCACGCACACAACCGCCTTTCTCACGTCGGCATGGGCCACCTAGACAAAGTTGGGCTATTTTGGCTACAGTATTGGCGCGCTTGAGCTGGGGAGCGCGCCCACGCCAAGAACTTGGCCAAATGGGCTATTATTTTGCAGGTGTGTGGGCCTCTGAGTAAGCTTTCCGAAAAGGACTGAAACTCCTCAATACGATTTCGTATGAGAAGTTATGCCCAAAACACTAGACCCTCCTCCTGTAGCCCGATATGGTATTGGATTGGATTTGGGCCTCCACTTCTTAGGCTTATATTTGGACATTTGTGTTCATGTTTCTTGGGGTTTTCTCCTATTTTCTCTTTGTCTTGCATTGGGCCATTTGGAGCTTGTTCTATCTTGTATCTTTTCCTTTACTTTCGGCCCACTTTACATGTGTTTTCATCATTACCCTGCAAAACAGGTAAACTCACCAAAACTATGGAATTGGTTAGTATAAACCCCTATTTCAATGCCGAACTGGGGATGAAGAGAAGAAGAACAAGAGGCTGCTAACGGTGGAATTGAGCCAGGCTCAGATGAAGCACTATTTGTTACATGAGGTCTTGGACTACATGGTGGCTAAACCCATGGTCACGTTTGGAGAATGCAACTTCCGGCAAGCCATAGGGACGTATGATGATCCCTACCAAGAGGCCAAATTTTATGCTTTCCGTAGGAGGTCCATAGAACACAAGGCGAACGTGCTCTAGCAGTACCACACCAAAGGTTCCGCGGTCCTAAAGTTCTATGCCACCGACGACGAGGCAGAATAATATATCTATGTTCGTTTGCTACAAGCTGGCCGCAGGGTACGTTTTGGTGCTAGGGATTTGACGCATGCTATCTTGATTCATGAGTTACCTTTGTCGATCAGCTTCCTAAGTTGTAGTAGTGTCTTGTTTGTGATGCACTATCCTAAGATCTGGTCATAACTATATAAGATGTAATCATGCATCCTGGTGTGTCATCTCTTGGTACTGGTTACTCGGATGTGTATCAAGTACAAACCACTCTATGTTATATTATTTTTCACCTCTTGGTACTGCTACAAATCTATATTATTATTGTGACATACATTTTGTATATGTTTTTTTTTTCTGTGCGCTCTATGTTTCATGGCACTTAAGAAAGGCTGGAGTTGGTTTTGGTTAAGTTGATAGGGATCGATGGTTATTTTTGGTACTTTGCAATGTAATTTATTGTAGCAACTTGTCATGAGGTTATATTGGTAAATGGAACTGAGATGCTGAGCATTGTTATGGGAAGCAAGTAATGAGGTTGTCATAATTGCATGGGGAAGCTAGCAAACCAAAATACTATTTTCTTTTTAACTTTTCGCCTTGTTGATACACTTGTTCTTAACTTTTTCCTTTTCTATATATGCTTGAATCTAGAGCTGGGGACTTGGGTCGTACCATTTGAGGCGGGCAGCGCACGGACTTTTGGCATGACCCAAAGCGCGGCACGACACGACACAAAATATTCTAGGTCATGTTGGCACGACACAAACACGAGGGCCGTGCCGTGCCTAGGATCTCGACACGATGGGCTACATGGCCCCGCCCGCATTTTGGGTCGTGCTTGGGCCGACACGACACAAATGTGGCACGCATACACACTTCTATTACTCTACAATGTAAATTTATAGCATCTACTATAGTACCTCTCATCTAATAAATAGACTATAAAATCATTAAAACTTTATTGAAATGGTATACACAAGATCCATATTTTTTATATCCCAAGCACAAAAAAGAGAAATAATCGAGATATTTTGAGGGTCGTGCTTGGGCCGGCACAACCGGAAGGCGTGCCGCCGTGTCACAGGCGTGCTTGGGCCGAAGAAAAAGTTATCGCGGCCATGTCGACACGGCACAACGTGCTTCACGTGCCTAAAGGGCACGATCCAAAGCGGCACGAAGCACGAGAGGGCCGGGCCGGGCCGGCACAAGTCCCAGCTCTACATGAATCTATATGTATGTATATTTCAGATGGACTGATAGTTCTTCATTTCGTGCTAGACCATTAATCGCTTTTTGTTGGGATTGCAATAGAAGGATCATGACAATAATTGTGTGATATGCTGAATCACCATTTCCTCTTGAGTCCAACTGTAGCATTTCTAGCCTCACAATGGCTGATGTGTGCATGATTATTTTGGTGAGTGTTGTGTGCAAGAAGTAAAACTTTGCTAGGACTGAAGGTCGTATAACTTCAGCTTTTGCTTGGAGTATATTAGCATGTGATTTATGCAGCTATTGAAGTTGTTGCAATGGTCCACAGTTGTTTGAGTCAACATGAGGAATCCACTTGCCCTGCCCTACAATATATGTTTTTTTGTTACTGACTTACTAAATAGAGCATACTATACTATATATAATTATCAGGTCCTAATAACGATTTTATCCTAAACCAATTTGCTAAAGCAGAGGTCCTGTTATTCACAGTTTGTCTCACGGCAATAATGAGTTGTGCACAGACCAATGAAAAGACTTTTTTGTTATAATATTTCACTATTCATGAGATTGATCCTCATATTCTACTGGAGATTTCGTATAACCACCTTCTAAAAATCTTGAACCCTATACCAGCAGCACGAGTGGCAATAAGGTGGGTGGTAGAACCATCATATCTACACACAGCATGAGTGTAGCAGCACATCGGTCAGCTCATTATATCAGGTGCTGGGCCTGGCTCCGTGAGGCTGTGAATGGGCCCATCGGAGCCGGGCTTCTCTCACCTCTCACTGGACCGCGCTGGCCCATATGTCCTGTCCTGGAGCATCATCCACGTCCGTTCGAAAACCAACGGCCCCGATCCGCTGTCGCCAATGCCGAGCTGCTGCCTCCTCCCCGGCATCGCGCTACGCCCACCGCCGGCCGCTCTCCGCCTCCTCCGCCGCCGCCGCAGAATGGCCTCCTCCGGGCCGACCCGCGCCTTCCAGCTCCGCCTCAACCCTCTCACTGGCGACTCCGAGTGGCTCGTCGTCGACGAGGCGGAAGCGGAAGCGGAGGCGCCTGCGCCTGCGCCGACCCACCACAAGCAGCTCCTTGCCGCCACCTCCTACCTCGACATGCTCAACGACGCCTCCCGCAACCGCGCGTACCGCCTCGCCATCGACGCCACGGTCACGGACCCCACTTCCCGCGTCCTCGACATCGGGTGAGCCGCCCGTAGCGCCTCTCTTTCAGTTTCTTTCAGCCGCCTGCCACCACCAAATGTTGGATTGGATTTGGCTGCCAAGGATGCTAATGCTCAGGTATGGTATGGTGTGGAATCCAGAGCTGGGACGGGTTTGCTGTCCATGATGGCGGCGCGTGCTTTGGCAGCTGCTGGAGGTGAAGGTAGGGGAAGCGTGTCAGCATGTGAGTCCTACCTTCCAATGGGCAAACTAACACGGAGGGTACTCAGAGCCAATGGGATGGAAAACAAGGTCAAACTATTTCACAAGCGTTCAGATGAGCTCAGAGTTGGGGTCGAGCTTGATTCTCGAGCTGATATACTGGTAACCTCTCTATCTTGGCTCCACTGTCATAGTATTATTCTACTGTAGAGCCATGCTCTTATAGCAAAACGCAATTTGACTCGAATTGAGCCATAGTATTGTTCTGGCAAGTATGTATCCTATATATGATGCTTCTTCAACTGTCCACTTATACCTGCTAAAGATTTGAATTATCAGCCCCTCTGTCACCCCAAGAAACAGATCTCAATTCTCACTAAAGGGCAACAACATTTCATAATCGTTCATGCAGTTACCGATACCCAGTCATTTGGCACCTCTCTGGTTTGGTTTGTGCAGGTAAGTGAAATTCTTGATTCTGAGCTGTTGGGTGAAGGTCTCATACCTACTCTACAGCATGCGCATGACATGTTATTGGTGAAAAATCCAAAGACGGTTCCATATCGAGCAACTACCTATGGAGTGGTTAGTACTTCCTGCTGCGTTTTTGTTTAGAATACCATATAAATGCTTCCTGATAATACCTATGGTGTTAATTCAACCTCAACCTTTTGGTGTACTAGTTAGTTGAGAGCACGTCCTTGTGGAAGATGCATGATCTGCACAGCAATGAAACAAATGCAGAAGATGGTGTGTGGCTTACTCCCAGTGGAACACAAAATATTCTTTCTGTGAAGTTGCAACAACATGCAATGCAATGTGATGCGCTGGCAGATGAAATACGATTGGTATGGAGTTTTTCTTCGCATGCTGTTTTTTAATATAATGTTGTTCCAAGTCCTAATTCCTTTGCTTTAGCTGTCAGAACCCTTCAAAGTTTTTGAATTTGACTTTTCGAAACGGCCAGATAGTCATCGTGAAACAAAGATTGAGATAAAAGCAACTGCTGATGGGCATGCTCATGCTATTGTTTCATGGTAAGCACAAGGTCTTGTTGTCTGTCTATCTCTACTCTCCTAAAATTTATCTGAATTTTGCTTGTTTTTTACTGCAGGTGGGTACTTCAACTGGATTCTGCTGGATCAGTCTTTTACTCAACTGCTCCTAGATGGGTGAGACAATCCAGCAATGTGGATTTACCACAATATGCCAATGGTTCGAAAAACTATTGTGAGTCACACCTTGTGCACTATTTCTTCTTCTCCATTCATTTAAGGAATTCCCCTGGATTAGTTCTTATACCATGCATGCAGAACTAGTAATCTATTGTTACTTGTAAGTAAAAAAATTATTGACACAGCAACACAGTGCTGAAATGCAGTAAATCATATGCTTTGTTTTAAGGAAAAAGCACAATGTTAATGTGGCTGCATGGCAATGATGCTCATATTGTAAACTGTGCTGTTCAACCTAGCATCTTTCGTGAGGAAAATTGATTTTGGCATATTATCTTTTGATGCATGATGTATTGTTTTAAGAGTTTGAATGCTATTTTGATATTTTTTTATTATGTAGAAATCTTTTCGAAGTAGACTGTGGAAGTGGCAGTTTCAGCTTTCAAGGCTTCACCTAGTTAATTCCTTTACCTAGAAACTGGAATAGAATAGCCTTCCAGAAGGGTAATAATATTAGGGCAGGGACCCTGCCGCAGGGTGCTTGGAATATTGTAAGCTTATTTACACCATTTGTTCCTTTATTTCCTTTGCTAGGCACAAAGGATTGGTGTGATCATTGGAAGCAGTGTGTTTGGTTTGTACAAGGGACAGGGGCTCCTGCAAAGAAAGATCAAGCTCTTTCTTTGAGTGCTAGCCATAACGAAACTAGCATCTCATATCAGTTGAATTGGAATGGTGAAGGAAGTAGAAGCCCCAAAAATAACCATCTCACATTGTTGCCAGAAAAGGTAGCACTTTATGGTGATAAAGGTTGGAGATCAGCGTTGATAAGTGTAATCAGGAATTCTGTAAGTAATCCCACGATTTACTTGGTATAATATGTTCTTATCCAACTAGTATTCCATGAGTTTTTCCATCATACTATGATTGCCCACTGTAACTTCCTAAGGATTATAATAAGTATCCCAATATTCAAAAGCCTGTGCAACCGTACAATCTGTGATGCAGTTTCCTCATTTTTAAGAGTACAGAACCATATTGGTCATTGGTCAACTCTGTGATCTGACACTATTTGTAGCTATTCTATCCTGTGCATCTCCCCACCTTAACTTTTTCATGTTTAACTTTTCTCTGCTCAGATGAGTGAAAGATCCTCTCCGACCTGCATTGTGGCTGATGACAGCGTGTTCCTAGCTCTCATAGTTTCGTCTCTGTTACCGTCTTCAAAAGTTTTTACAATGTTTCCAAGTCTTAGAGACAGAGGCCTCAGCTATCTTCAAGCTGTTGCAGATGCAAATAATTTATCCATGGACCGGATTAAAGTGATTGGTAGAAAAGCATCATCCCTTACTATGAATGACTTGAATCATGAAAAGGTAAAGACTGTTGAAGTCCGATATTTGTCATCTTCATTTAATTCCAAAATCCATACTATAGTGTTTTTGAATCATGAATAATCCTTGTTCCTTTATCACTCTAGGTTAATCTGATAGTGGGGGGGAGCCTTTTATCATGGAAGTGAAGGGATGCTACCATGGCAAAATCTGCGTTTCTGGTTCGTATAAGATACTTTAACTAATGGCTACCACTTTTTATTTCCCCTACTTTCCTTCCCTTCCAGTTATATGCAACAGGGGTCACCCATTGTAACACCCTAGTCCAAGTTGGTCCATGTTTGGCTGGAAGTAGTGGTCTGAGTCCCACATGGTTAGTTATAGTTGCATATACAAACCATGTAGAACCATCCATACTAACTGGTTTAACCGGTTTAGGAGAAGCAAGAGCTAAAGTTTGAGATTCTGTACGAGCTGGATGAAGTCAGGGTGTTACACCTAGTTTGTAGGGTTCACTCGTCCACATTGATGAAATTTCTTAACAATTCACTTTACTAATATGGAATTTCCCCTTCAAGTCAAAGGGCAACCTGAAGCTTATTTATCTTATATGAAACTCCTTTTTGTGTTTTTTAATTGTTTTTAGTTTTAAAAAATACGTTGTTCTGGCACTAGGAATGAAAGGACTCTGCTTGATCCATTGCTATCTGAGGATGCATTCATCATGCCTTGCAAGGGAATATTAAGATTCTGTGCCATGTCACTTCCGGTTAGCCTATCATATACCTACCTTTCTGTTTCTATTGGCTCTATTGTCTTTGCTTGGGCACAAAATTCTGATGTCTCCTGAGAGTTATGATGCAGGACTTGTGGAGAAGCCGTCGTGGCCTTAAAGATGTTGAGGGTTTTGACCACGCAGTTGTTAATGATACTTTAGGAGCCTGTGGTGACCTGCCTGGAGAGCAGAAAGGCCCTTGCCTACCTTATTATGTGTGGCAATGCGGTTGTACCAAGGTAAAGTCACTTCCACATTTTAAACACATGACAAATATTTGTTCACTAAAAGCAATAATAATTTGTCATTCTTTTGTACAGAAATTAAGTGAAGTGTACTCTCTCATAGACTTCAACTTTTCTGAGCCTATTCACTCTTGTTTTGGTGAAACAAAGGTATCATTTCAATTTTCGGGGCAAAGTAACCGTTCACATTTCTGGCTGTGCTAGTCACTTGAAATATGCAAGATATTGAGTACTAGCCTGGGTGATTCTGACGGAATTGATAAAATTGTGAAAATTGAGTGTACGGGATTTCAGTTGTTTGGACCCTAATGCTAACAGTCTGCTCGTTATCTTTTTGGTGCAATTCTGCTGTAATTTTTTTTATAGGAAAGGTGCAGTCTTACCAGTGAAACCAGGACTGATATATATTCAGACAGCAAATCATAATGACACCAAACCTCAAGGCAGTATGATTAGTAGAAAAGTGACCATTCGCAAATTTGATACAGGAATGATATTCTTCACATTTTCAGCAAGCATGGAAGCTATTATTCTGTCTTTTCTCCTTAATACCAAATAACTGTATCCTTGGATGCAGCTTTGCTCTCTCAACTGAAATGTGCATGTAGTTTTCTTGCTGTTTTCTCCCCCCAGTCCCCTAACCCCATTATACATACCATCTTGCAGATTGAGTTTGCCCACGATGGAACATGCCATGGTTTCGCTATTTGGATCGACTGGGTACTTGACAAGGAAAATTCCATTGTGATAAGCACCGGACCAGGTAAAGATGATGCACATAAAAAATGAATAATACTATATGGCCTGGGATTTGCAACGGTCTGACGGCCACCTTCTATTGACGTGTGGATGTTGAGCTCAGAGAGCAGATACTGGAAGCAAGGAGTGCAGCTGCTTAGCAGGCCTGTACAAGTGAATCGAGGGAATTCGGTGATGCATGTGGAGGCCCATTTCGATGCTGATATGGGTGAGCTCGCGTTTAAATCCACCACCCTCGTATGATGTGATCTTGTGTGAGCAACCAATCTCATGCGTGTGTTTCTTAGCGTGAGTTAACATTTGTCGTTGCGTTTTGTTCGTCGATGCTCCTCAAGGCTCATGATTTTACCGGGACCTTGATAATGTCTACTATGATAGACAGGAATATAATGTTGTGCCTTCATTATCAGCTGCTCCATATTCTGGCGTCGCCGGACGTTCTTTTTTTTTTTTTTTTTTTTTTTTAGAGAAACAACGTTCTATGTTCTATGTTATTATGTACTCGTGCCAGCACCAACTACTGCTTTCTCAATGCCTCTTACACATGATCATCGTACATAATCCAGCAACAAATGCTCCGTCAGTCAGTTCCTGGAACAAAGGAATGAAATCGCTAGAAGAATTCAGAGTGGACTGGAATTGCTGGATGCAGGATGTCAGTGCAAGACCGTTTGGAGAAAAAAGAAATACAAAATGAAAAAAAAAAACAAGAATAAAAAGTAGGCTGATTTTTTTCAAAAAAAAAAGAAAAACTACATGATAAGAGTGTGGACCTTGGCCAAAACGCTATAGTGGTGCTATAGAATTTAGCGGGATCTTGGCCAAAAGGCTATAGCGGCGTTATTAGCGTGCTATAGCCAATTGCAACAAAGATGGATGAACATTGCACAGAAGACACAAGAGATGGCCATGATGATGAAAATCACCCTGTGTGGACTGTTCTTTTAAAGTAGACCAACCAACATATTTGTTGCCATAACCACATAATGAAATTAGGGAAGCAGTAAAAGAAAGTTACCTTGAGCCATCTTGAGATATTTGGATATCTTACTATGCTGATAGGCAATACGCAACATGGAGCATCTACACCTCTATCAGCCTGTTATTCTTCATGTCTACAGTAATCACCCAAACTTTATCATCATCTACCTCAATTTTGGCCATGAAGCAAACAGTATGATCAGTATCCAAAGCTGAGCGTGGGTTGCGATACGTGAAAATTGAGGGCTGTCTTGAGTGTCCATCTTGATGGATTCCATGCAGCAGACCATTTCCCAGTTGTCATCCAAAAGAGAGCAAGAGGACACTGGCCACTGCAGATACCCAACCAAATCATCATCATATTGTTTACTCTTGAGGACGTACTTAAAGCGACCTTCGACAACAGCAATGTCTCGAGAAAGGCAGGCATCCCTCAAGATCATCGCGGCTTCTTGTCGGTATGGCAGAAGCCAGGGCTGGTCTTGGAGAGACAAGTCACAGAGGATGATGCCCCTCCAGAGATCGACAAAGGCTATGGTAGCATCTTCCCCTCCAACCGCAATAACCTTGGTGTTCCTATGCACAAAGTAACCTTGGTATTTTTGGTAGTGTTGATACGACAGCGAGACGTTGATGGCGGTCCAGGTTTGGAGTTGTAGAGATGAGGATGAAGCGACTGCGTTCGCTGGCGCATCAAGGCTCTTTGCTCAATCTATACATGTCCATTGATTGATTGGATTTGATTTTCCCCCCACGATTTATTGCTACTAGATACATACGAGAGGAAAGGTCAGCTGCGGCGGCGGTTCGGTCCGTCAAGTACTGCTAGCGATCGGGGAGATTTACCGTTATTAAAAAGAATAACACTCGTTCGAATATCATCATGAGAATGTCACTTACAAATTTATGAGATGAAAGAAGTTTTAACATCGGATTTCATTCCAAATATATTCCGCTCATTTGTCGATACAGGGAAAAAGAAATAAGCATACACAAGCATATGAACAGGAGAGTTTCATCGAGTACACGAGGGTGGACGAACAGGATGCGAACCAACATTATTGAGGTTATGGGTTACTAGCCACAAGGCCTTATTTGTCCAAGTTTTTCCATCTTAACAATGATGAATCATCATGGTTTTAATCTTCAAGTGTTTAGCACAAAACAAAAGGTGTTGTCAGCCTTTCTACAACTTTTTTCCTATCTTGAACCTACGTCTCTTCTTATACATTTTCCATCTGGTGAACGAGTGAACTATCTGTACAATGTAGCGGCATCCACAGGCTTCTCATGTAAAATTGAAAAGGGACACCACTCTTTTTTTTTCTTCCTTTAATTTCCTTTCCTTTGCTTTCTAGACACACATCCAGCTAGTAATAAATCACATGATGGTCAAAAAGGCAAAATCAGTGGCCAAGCGTCAGAGCTCCACCTCGTGAAGTTCCTCACCCAAACCATTGAACTGGGCAGAAGAAGTGCTGCTGGAACGGCTGTGCTGAGGTCTTTTCCCAGGCATCGATGGTGACTGCATGATCTGCCCATCAGGTGACCTGGTAGCAGCAGTGCTGCTCAACTGCTCTGGTAATGTTCCGCTCCATGACGACGCTCTTGACCTTGACATTGCGCTGTTAACGCTGCCTGAGGGGGACACAATGTTGTCCATACTTGGGTACCGCTGAATGTTGTCACTGCTTGGGCGCCAGCGGAATGTTGTCACCGCTTGGGTACCGCTGAATGTTCTCACTGCTTGGGCGCCGCGGAATGTTGTCACCGCTTGGTACCGATGAATGTTCTCACTGCTTGGGTGCCGCGGAATGTTGTCACCGCTTGGGTACCGCTGAAGGGTTGACTGCATCTGTATCAGTGGTGGCGGCGAACTGAATGCTGTCTCCATCGCTGGTGAGGATGATGGTTCATCCTGTCGGGTGGTTTCACTGTGGGCACCTGGCTCAGCCCTCTGTTCTGAAGCAACAGCAGCAGAAGTTGGCACAAAGAACTTCGCACCAGACATTGGATTCATAGATTGAGCCGCTGGTTTGCTATATGATGTCGCTGCTCAAAGGCATTTGCACCGCCGCCGCCACCACCCTTGTTAAAAAAGTATCCACATATCTACAGAAGGAAATGTTATACAGTTGTAACCAGATGATACAGAGAGGAATTAGGGGAAAAGAACTAAACAAATCACCTTGATCGAACACCGATTCTTCCACGTGCTGAGAACTGGTTCTGGGTGGGTGGCATCGGTGGCATCCCAGAACTAGGCTCCGGGGATTTGAGGAATAACCTCCACCAGTGGGAGGAGCATTCGAGTTGGGATCTGGAACACTGCTCTGGAATGGCACTTTTTGACGGAGGTGGGGGGGTGGGGGCTGCTCAGCAGGGATCTCAGCGCCTTCTTCCACCCACCGCTTCAGCTTCTCATCATAGTAGAACTTGTTCTGTTCCCCTAGCTTTGCCTTTTTAGAACATCAAAGGAGGTTAACCATGGAAGCAGAGAACCAGAGGCATAGACGACAACAAAACCTAGTACTTAATGTGCTAACAAGTACCTGGCGGTGAGATTTCAAACAAGCCCCATTGTCTTCTGCACCAACCATCCAAAGCGTGAACTGCCTGAGCCTGATGTGCTTTGTGCCTTACTTGATACAGCACTCTGCTGCATTATCATATGTATATGTATAGGTATAAAAAGATTCTTTTTTTTTTTTTGTTTTGACAACAGGTATAAAAAAAAGAATTGAAAAATCTTCAGAAAACAATACCAAGAGACAATTACCTGTTGGGGGGTTTTGCCAAAGTCTGGCTCGAAATACTTCTGTTATGCGCAACTTCCCTGCCATAGCCACTATTTCCTCAATTTCACTCATAGACTGCTCTGAAGCAGAAGACACTAAAGGTGCCATGGACATCACTGACTGACTATTTACAACTTTTTGTATTAGGAGGAGAATAAACATCTCTCTCGTTTGCCACACCCTGTGGCAGTTGAGGCAATGGTGCAGCTTGTGTACCCATCATGCGGGACAAAGATTTATCAAGTGATGTGAAAAGCTTCCCAACAATCTTTCCGGGGCAAGATTTGTTGCATATCCACCCTAAATAGCAGTGAGTCAAACCATCAGTGAAAAAAAAAAAAATGCTCAATTAAAATAAAAACAACTACACTATGCAAACCTGTTGATGTGTACGTATCCGGTCCTCCAGGGTCATAAACAATTGCTTCCATGCTTCTAGTTCAGGTGCACGACCAGAGGACTTCAGAACCTTCAGAGATGCTTGACAATACCTTCATAATGCAATTCATTAATTCAATGTCAACTAAGAACCCCAGGAGAGATAAGGAAATGAACCAAAGGACAAATATGGAAATGATAATTCAACAACCTACTTTAGTGAATCAGAAATCTTCCCAACCTCCATAAGCATATATGCATATATCAGCTTGTATGGTTGAAATGGCAAGAGAATATACTGAGAATTACCAAGAACCTTTGCATACTCATAAACCTCTGTTCTCTGTTGGTTGCATAAGGAGGATATTAATCAGGGAATGAAAAAACAAGAAAAAATACAAGAGTATGGAAAGGAAACCAGTAATAGGGCAAAATAAACATATGGCCAAAAGCAGAATCCCAAAATAGAACAAGAGTAAGATTAAAAACACACACACACACACACACACACACACACACACAAGTTATTGGAGTACATGATAAATCCTATTTGGCAGATCTGGTAATATATCTGTTTACACCTATAGAGAATTTGAATTTTGAAGCACATAAAGTAATGCTCATATCACATTATGTCATGAAATATCCTTCACATGCATCTGCGTGATTGCCTAAGGGCTTGTTTGGCTGCACACCAAACCACCAATCCACATGGGTTGCCCAAACCATGTGGATTGGGTGGACTGGTGTGCAGCCAAACAAGCCCTAGGGGTTAATTTGATTCATGCCATTAAAATTGACACCAAAGCATGATGTTATCCATAGCATCCTCAGTAGGAACCTAACACTTGCACTACCAGAATTAGATAATCTTCAGAGTAAACTACGAAATAAATGGTCCAGATTCGATATTGAAAAAGACCTGGATTGCTTCAGGGCTAGTAAATGTGCGTGGACATCTCAAGTGGTCTGCACCAATAAGGCACATCCTTGCATTTTCAGAGTATGAATCAATATTTAGTTCAGCAACTAAATAGCATGAGTGAGCAGATGCAACCTGCATAAAATCAATGGTCCATTAGACTCAACCTAAAACTGAAAAGAGGCTGTATTCGTTACATCACACAAGACGCTAACCTCATTTTTCTCTTTCCAAAGGCAATCCCCAAGGTGGGTAATTACAAGGTCATCACCTTTTTGTCCTGTTTGCTGTTATAATAGCCAAATTCTCTTGCCAGTCATCCAGCATACCTTTGGGAGCAGCCTGTCCAAACCCAAAAGTAAGTTACAAATACTACAATGAAAAAAAAAAGGGGGCAAGTCTAATGAGATTTCTCAAAATATGAGAATCAAAACAAAAGAGCAGGGGAGTGGTGAATAAAAAAAAAAATCATTTAAGGATACATACAAGATGTGACTATAATTTTAGATAACAGCACATGATATACAGAAATGTAAGTAATGTATATCATGGTACAAAAAATGAATGTTGATGCTCCTGCTTCAAAGTAAATCACTAAAGTCATGAATGAAAAATTTATTTTAAATTGCATCATTTATTTACTCAAGACTTTCAATTACAAAAACTCTGTATGCAAATAATTGGTCAAACCACTCTAACTCTGTAATTTTGAAAGAACAGTTCCAATAAATAAATGGATTTGTAATTAGAAATTAGTTTTATGATAAAAGCAGCTTTACAATCTTTGAGAAAAAAAAAAAAGGTCATATAAAAAACTAGTGATCAAAGTAGAGTGCTATAAACCACATTGATGCTCAAAACAGCATTTATGGACAGGAGGAAGCATTAGTATGATATTACCTCTACAGGCTGGTGGGGAGAATACAAAGAACCACTGTTAACAGGATTATCAGAATTGAAAACATCTGCAGGTTGTCCAGCAATAAGAAGGCACAATGTCCTCAAGGGTGATCCGAAACAAAATGGCGGTGAGCCATTTTCTTCACAGTATCCGCATAAAACTGCATTTTTAGGTAGCAAGACAATGAGAAATAACTCAGGAAAGAGAAACCTACATGCCATCCAACTAACTAGAGTGAAGATTTCAACTCTCTGCAGCAGACCTTATCACCAAGTTGTAAAGCAAGGATCAGTGCAGGACCCCAAAGCTGACCTTCCTGTGCATGCTGAAGAGCCTCTTTCCTTCTACCAGAAACCAAGAGATTTTGAACCTCCTGGGCAGTAGTCTGCAATAGGGTATTTGTCTAAATAAGGGTACACAGCTATACATTGCTAAATAACGCACCACAGATGAAGAAAAAATTAGAATTACCTGAATCTGGCTTTCCGAGGGAAGATTTCTCATGCAATGGACAACAGCTCCATATCCGTTCATATTAGCACTGCTCTTGCAAGATGAAAAAAGTTTCGTCACTGCCATCTCTGGGCCATCTATACCCTTTAGCAAATAGTTCAAACAGAATCAGTATTCCATTAGAAAATAATCAGAATAGAGTGAAGCATCTTGTTGAAGAGTCTTTCCCACCACATGATTGATCAGGCTGGATTTAATTAAGAGAATAAAGAGAGTAATATATCTTTTCGTTTCTGATGTCATAATATATGCATAAACACATTATTATATGACTTAATTTGCATACATGGCAATATCATACTTTATATGACTTAATTTGCATACATGGCAATATCATACTGAATTACTGATTAATAATCATCTTCCATAAATATTTCTGTTATTTCGCTATCATAGCTCAATCAATTTCTATTTAATGGTCAGTCAATAAACAAAGCACAATCATGATACAGAACACATTAAGTATTTCTCTTACGCGGCCAGCTTAAGCATCAAGATACTGTCATTAAAGCAAGAATGCAAATCCCAGTTTAAAAGATTAGACTAAAAAGAGACGCAAAAATGCATTCTTAAAAATGACATCGAGTAAATCTTCAAGTATCTAGGAGTGACACCTTAACATATTAATGTTGAACATACCTAACATGTCTCCTTTCAAGTTATCAGAAACCAGAGTATCACTGATGTGCAATCATAGAGAAGCACTGAGAGTGAATAACAGTGGTGTCTGGTATATATTTCACTTATTGGAGGATTTGCAATACAGCAAATGAAAAATGTTGTTCTAACAAAATATTAATTCCAAGGAAAGGATCATTGATAGGCAGAAAATACCTCTTGTGACGGGTCAGACCCAAAGGGTGAACGAAGCTTTCCATAGTGTTGACACAATATTTTCAACAACAAAATAAGCACCTTCTGAACATCCCCTCCCTGGAATTCCGTCTGAGAAGATTCATATACTCCAGTCATATCATCAAGCCATTTATTCACATCCTTTGATGCAGCACTTCCACCCGACAAGAGGGCCAGGAATAGGATGGCGACACAAAAGCATGGAAGTAGCTAAATGCACCACCATTCGTGATGCTTGAGTGGCCAACTTTATCAGCTACGATCTCTGGAATATTAAGAACTGATACCGTTCGACCAGAATTGCCCTTGGATTGCAGCAACAAAAGGCTTTTAGTTACAACTCATTACAACAAGAATATTAAAAGGAAATAATTTTGTGGTACCTGATTTCCGCTGTCAAAGTTTGCAGCCATGGAGCTGGTTTCTTTAAGAACTACAAGCTTCCCCAAATCCAAAGGATACCACAGTGTGTGGTGGACGTCCAGCTGATGATCTCTGCTCATGTGGTGAGAAACCAAACTGTTGGGATGGACCGTTTGTACCAGTCATTTGTTGCTGAGCAATGCCCATTGAGGTCTGAGTGCCCCAATAGTTGCTTGCCGCATGAGTATGTGCAGTGGAATCATCATGCATTTGTGTCTTGTATATGCTTTCTTTTGGTAGGAAACTTTGTGTATTGGCAACCCCATTTGAACTACCATATCCATCTCTTGTCAAAGGTTCATCTGCCATGCGGCCAGCCTGGTGATCTTTAGGAGGCTGGAATTCCTTGCGACTATTCTGGAAACCTGTTGAAGGTTCAAACCCTTTGTACCTTAACTCCTTACTTGTCGAATGCTCTAAACCCCTGTACCGACTCTGGTTCCCTGTAAAAGGTTCGAACCCCTTATAGCTAGCCTGATTTCCCTCACCACCAGTGTATTGACCAGTAGAAGGCATAAATGTCTGTATATGAGACTCATAATTTATTGACGACTGCAAAGACTGGCATTGGCCTGCTGCCCAATCTGATTCCCAGCCTGCTGAATGGAACTATAGGAACTATCTAACAAGCTATTGCCCCCCGAAACATCAGGCTGCATGGTGTTACCCAACAAATTTGGTTGCCACTGGCTCTTCTGGTTATAGCTACTTGCATAGGAATCCTCGGTGTAATTAGCTACACTATGGCCTGCCCCCTGCAAACCCATCTGAGGCTGCTGCAGTAGTTGCAACCTGCGCAACACTTTGCTGGTATGACTCAAGTGTTTGCCATTGTTGAGTGTTGGTGTCAAAGAACCATCCTGGGTATTCTGCATAGAACAGCATGCTCGATGGGTATTCTGTGGGTCCTGGGTTGGTCACACCCTGGGCCCAGCTCGTGGCATTGGTGCTGCTCTCCTCCGCAATGGTCTCAAGTGCTGCATGTAAATTGTTTTGCAAGTATGATGCACTCAACTGCTGTTGATGTTGCTGGGCATTATCGCTCCCATCGGCTACAGCAGCACCAGTATTATCAGCAACGTAACTCTGTGCACCGTGGGTGTCTACCTGATACCACTGCTGCGCTTGCCTCGTCGTACTTCCACCCAGGGTAGAGGCTCTCCAGGTATTTGGGGTCAGTGGAATCCAGTTGTGCATTAGTGCTCTGATCCCCTCGTATCCCGCACTACTTCCACTGGAACTGAAGTGAGAGTTGGCATTTTTATCGACTCCGCCAGAGAAGTTGTGTCCAGCACTAATCGCTGCACTGTTATCCAGTCCTGCAGAGAAGCTGTGATCTGGTGCGCTAACATTTTTAGCACCTACCAAGGATGACTGGATGCCTTGGTTGCCAGGGACAGTGCCCCGGAAGAAGTCGCCCTCAGCTCCATCCGGCAGGAGGTCCCCAAACAGATCCGCCTCGCCACCACCAGTGCTGACACCAAAATCGTTCCACTGCACCTGCTTGATGGAGGTATGGACGCCTTTCTCTGACCCTGGAGACCCACCCTCTGTCGCTACGGCAGTGTCACCAGAATTGGCAGGAATCTCCTGAGCTTCAGGCTTAGACGGCACGGGTTCATGCTCTGCCTGCTCCTCTTTATGTGGTGGCACTGCAGGCTGATTATCAGCCTCAGTTTGAGGAGGGCCGCTGAAGGCTCAAGCTGAGTCTTGGGCTCAGAAGTCAGCTCTGTAGGTTGAATCACAGGCTCTGCTTGTGAAGTGTTTTGTAGGTACAAACCGCTAAACTGTTGCTGCTGCTGAAGAGCATCATCACTCGCAAGGTCTGCCACAGAAGCACTAGTATCATGAGCAGCGTAAGCCTGTGTGTTGAGAGTATCCACCTGATACCATTGCTGTGTGGCCTCGTCGTACTTCCAGCCAGGGTAGAGGCTCTCTAGATATCTGGGATCGGTGTATTCCAGCTGTGCATTGGCGCTCTGATCCCCATATGCCTGAGCAGATGTGCTGGAATCGAACTGAGAAGTGGCATTGGTCGCCCCATATCCCACCTCTGTATGAGCCGGCACGGGTTCATGCTGTACCTCCTCCTCCTCTTTCTGTGGCGCCACTGCAGGCTGATTGTCAGCCTCAACCTCAGGCTCAAACTGCTGCTGCTGTTGCTGAAGAAGAAGAGCATCGTCACTCCCATGTCCTGCCACGGCCACACCAGTACCTTGAGCACCATAGCTCTGCGCGCCGACCGTACCCACCTGATACCACTGCTGCGTAGCGTCGTCGTACTTCCAGCCAGGGTAGAGGCTCTCTAGATACCTGGGATCGGTGGATTCCAACTGCTGCACATTGGTGGCGCTGTGATCCCCAGACCCCTCCTCCGCAGCAACTGTGCTGGAATAATAATCCAACTGGGAAGAACTGGCATTGCTCTCCGTGTGACCAGAGACGGTGTGATCCGGCGCGCAGACAACATCGCCGGTAGTACCTACTGGAAGCGACGGCGACGGTGACGCCTGCAGGCCCTGGTGATCCCCGGGCACAGCCGCAGCAGCCCCGAAGAAGGCTTCTCCGTCTTCCGGCAGGAGGTCCCCGGACGGATCTGCCCCGGCGGTCGCGGTCGCAGCTGGGTCGGGGACCTGGGCCTCCTTCGATGCTGCGGCTCGGCCGCAGGGTCAACCTCCGGCGAGCCGGGCGAGGGCTCACGCTCCGCATCCTCGGTCGGTGCCGCCGCCGCAGCGGCAGCAGAAGCAGCAGGCTGGTCACGAGGCTCGGGCTCGCGAGGCGGCGCCGCGTCGGGTTGGTCGGTCAGCGATAGCGCGGCGAGGGCGGCTGCGGCTGCGGCGGCGGGTGGGGATCGTCGTCGTCGTCGTCGGAGTTGACTAGCTTGTCGAAGAAGGCTTCGTCGGTCTCGTCAAAATCCGAGGCCATGGGTAGCCCCCTAGGGTTTGGTTGGATGGATCTGGTCCCTCTCTTGGTGGTGGTGGTGGTGGTGGACTTGCGCTCCTCCCCTGCTGCTTCCCTGCCTGCCTGCAGTGGAGAAGATTGGAGGCGACGCGTACGATGCGATGCGATGCGCGCCGACGTCACGCGCGCCTTCCACAGTTCCACGGGTTCCCGGGTCGGGTTTTCTTCTGTTTTTCCTTGTTCCACTCGAATACTAATTTTGTCTAATAATCTAGTAGGCTACAACAGGATATACACACTAATCACCCTAAGAGGATGACATATATACACACTAATCACCCTAACAAGTTGTAACTCATTTTTGTTTACTTGAGTATATGGTGCTGCAATCACAAGATAAGAAGTTTTGAGAAAGTACGTGGTTAAGATGTTGAAGTGTGCCTCACACTACTATAAAGAAGAATAGTTCCGTCGAGTTACGGTTTTCAGAAAGTATATCACAGACATAGAGTGTTGGTTACGGTTATCGAATGTTTCATCTAACAAAATGTTGAAGCACTCTCGAGGACGCGCGTTGCATCAAAGTTAGTGATCTCGGTATATAGGAGCATGATTACCCAACGGCCCAATTCTAAAACGCCATAGAAGTAAGGGTAGAGCAAAGAGGACATACACCGATAACTAACATTATATTAGGAAAAGTACCGGTCTCATTTTTCATCTAATAGACTACACCTTTATTATATATGACATGGATATAGTTACGCATACAACATTAAGGGCTGATATAGACCTCTAGACTACTCTAACTTACCTATGTGATCTAAAGTTTTATGAGATGACCTAAACTGATAACACTTTAAACCTCTTATGGAGCCTCAATAACTTAAGCGACCTAAACTTTAGACCATAGGATTCAAACAAAAGCCTAACACTTACTATTTCAAGCCTCAACAACTTAAGCTACCTAAACTCTAGACCATATGATTCAAACAAAGCCTAAGCCATTGTCGCTCATCCCCTACAATGGTCACTAAGGCCTAGTCTTTCGGTGTAGCTACGGAACATGAATGCAGTGGAAGGAGTGGCATAGCGCCACACGCATGTTTAGTAAAGTCAATTGTAGCTCGTCCAAGCTCTTGAAAAATTCTAGGTCTGCCATTGCATCGCATGCTTTTTTGCACTTATATCAGTCAATGTGACTGTCCTTTTCATACACATACACATTAGACAATTAGAACAATGTTATATTAATTAAAGTAGTTGCTCGTATAGTCGTATAAATTATTAACGAATTTAGCCGTGGTTTTTTTTCTCTCTCTCGAGTATATTATGTATACACACACTGAAATTGGCACGTAGACACTGTAGTATGTATGTCATACCTGTTTGGGGTAAAAATTTTAAAAACCAAGCCCTTTTACAAATATAGAGCGTGATATTCACTACTACCAGTAGCTATATACAAACATTTGGAGAAAAAAAGAAAAAAAAAAGGATTTTGCTAGGCCAGCAGGGCCTTCTCGGCGTCGTGAGCGTCGCCATCTTGATCGTCGTCAGTCGAAATCTCGTTGCTCTTGGCCCATAGCACAACGTAGAGGCCAGTGAACATGAGCACGATCCCTGCCAGGCTTCCTCCGCTGAGTTCTTGTCGGAGGAGAGCAGCAGAGAGGACGGCGGTGCAGACGGTCTGAACGGGGCCAAAGACGGAGACGAACAGTGGTCCCTTCCTGCCAAGGCACCATGCCTGGAACGCCGTGCACGCGCCGACGACCCCGCCGCCGAGGACGACGATCCCGGCGACGAGCGTGGCGTCGATGTCAGGCGACCCCATGTCGAGGAGCACGGCCAACTTGCCTTCCAGGACGACCCGCAGGACGGCGGTGAGAACGGCGCCCGTCGCGGAGGTCACGCAGCACATGGTCAGCGGCGTCGGGAGGATGGTCAGCGTCGCGGCCTGGAGGATGGTGACGAGTGAGTAGATGGTGACGCCGCCGACCAGGCAAAAGCAGCCTAGGATCCAGTCGTAGTAGCCGTCGGCACCGCCTGCTGATGCTGATGATGTTGATGATAGAGATGACGACGGCGAGGAGGAGGAGGGGCTCTGGAGGAAGCTCATGGCTACTGCTCCTGCCAGGCACACCACTGTCCCTGCGATCTTCGCCTGCGTGTACTTGCACGCCTTGTCGAACCTCTCCAGCCTTGTGTTTGGTTTCGGTTTTGTCAAAAGGAGTAGCAGGAACAATTCAGTTTATTTTCCAAAAAAAAATGTTTCCAAATGTTCACTGAGAGAAATTGAATTAAGCTGCTCTGAATTATTCAACGAAGCTATCTGCTTACCTGAAACAAGCTGCGACGATGAAGATGAGGCCGGGGCAGAGATTGGGCATGGCGGAAGCGATCGACGGCGTCGTCTTCTTTATCCCCAGGAACATCAGCTCTTGGAACACGGTTGTCCTGATTCACGAATACACAATCAATCAGTCTGTTGGTCAGCAGCACAGTCGCTTGCGTATGTCTTGAATCCTAACTGACTGAATTGCGTACGCGTGCACTTGTTGTGCAGGATTTATGTTGCCATTTTCAGGCTTTCAGGTAAATGTTGCCATCGTCACTCAACTGCCACTACGTACTAGTTGTGCAGCTAAAAAGGGAGCAGCCGATGGCGACGGACAGATTGGATTCAGCTAAGCCTGTTAAAGTACTGAATCAATCAACTGACCTGTCTGATTTTATAAACTTACTTGTGAATCCACAAGATATATGAGGGTGATCAATTCGCAAGAGTGATAGTAGTAGTAACTACTGTACTAAAAATGAAGGAAAGCTCAAGTTGAGCATGGCACTGGCGGCATGGGCATGGATGCCATGAATCTTTTTCTTCTTACCCTCCAAGACCAATGAGCAGATATTGCGCCACCAAAGTCCCCGAAACCTTGGAAGGCCATCGCTTCCTGTACCAGTAGTTAATTATTATAAGTATAATATTATCAATTCATGCAAGAACGACGACGGAAAACAGAGGAGAGCGGCGGTGGAACCAAGAACAACAACAACAAATGGATAGAGACCTCTCGAAGGCGACGGCGAAGGGAAGGCAGAAGGCGGCGTAGGAAGCTCCGGCGACGACGATGACGGCCAGCGGGTCGGCGCCGAGGGCGAGGAGGTGGTCGGTGAAGAGGACGTAGCCGGAGAGGAGGCACTGCACCAGCAGGAGGCCGCCCACGATGAGCACCTCCTCCAGCAATCTCACCCCGCCTTGCCCTTGCCGCCGCAGCATTTTATCTCGATCGGCTCAAGAACACGGATCGGAGGAATCGAAGAAGCGATGGAGCAGGTGGATGGTAACGGCGAACAATACGCACTAGCTTGTTCCTTTGCTTGCTCAAGAGAAGAAAATGTGAAGCCTTTCTTGGCTTTCAGTTTAACCTACCTACTCTGCTTCTCTGCTAGTGCACGAAAGGTATAGATCCATTGGCTCATTGAAAGCCGAAAGGGCGTGATGCATGTACGGGTCTAGTTATAGCCGAGCACCGTCCATCCATCCACCATGCACTCTCTCTTAGTAACTCTCAAGTAAGTACTCCTCCCGTCCCTAAATAGATGCCATTCTCGCTTTTAAAAGTAAGTCAACGCGTTCAAACTTCAAGAATTATATATTAAAATATATAAATATTTATGCTAAGTAATTAGTATCATCGGAAAAGATCTTTTAAGTCTAGTTTTTTAATAAATTTATTTAAAAATATAAATGTTGCGACGTTTTTCTACAAACCTACAAAAGTAAAGAAAATTTGACCGCACGCACCCCATAGTGACATCTAAAAAGGGGACGGAGGGAGTATAGTGTACTAGTAAATTTGAAAAAAAAGAACTAGCTGTGCTACAAGGCTAGTATTGAACGTACTAGGTAGCTATACCACATAAATAGATAAATAAAATGATTATTACAGCAACTCCAATCTGTCCATTCATACTTAAACCAGTATCAATAGTATATTTTAAGAGACAGAGTGGAAAAAAAAAAAAACTCACCTCCGTCATGTTTCTACTTCCAGAAAACATGCAAATTCTCATGTTCCAAGGAATCAAACATGACGAAATTTTTGACTAAAATTATATGAAAAAAAAATACTAACATTTATGAGACAAAATAAGTACTTTTAGATTAGTTTGAAATATATTTTCATATAAATTTATTTTGAGACACTAATACTAATACTTTTTACCATAAACTTGGTTAAAAAAATGACATAGTTTGATTAGCAGGCTTCCTACAACGCCTCCTTTGATTTATGATGACGTTTATTTCTACTCAGTACTAGGTCGTACCACTGTAGGCTTTTACTTTTTCTATCTACTGTGACCGACCGTTTGAGCTTGGTCTTGCCATTTCTACTTTGACCGTTTGTTTGTGCCCTTTCTTTCCTCCTATCCTGTAGCAGGGTCGACCTTAACTTTCACGCGGCGTCTTTACGTCAGGCTCCAATCCGGCCGGCCGCCGGCCAAATCGGCTCCGATCCGCTACCGTCCTCCACACGAAAATGGAACAACCAAGCTAATACAAACCCTAGCTAGCTCCTTTATCGTCATCATATTTAATCCGTTGAATAGCTAATGGTGAAAATCCAACGACCAGACTTGTGTTTCTCTTTTCTGCTACCTTTACAACAACAAACAGAGATTAAATACTAGTTTATAAATCTCGTCAAGGTACGGTGGTGCATATTTTCGTGACAATGAGAGGTATGACCGCCACACCAGAGCTTGTCAACACACACTGCATTATGACTTTATACAGTTTATATTCAAATCTGACCAAGTTAAATAAATCCATAATTTAAGTGGAAACTTTTTAGTTAGATCTAATTAATCTATATTTGCACGCATTGTTTATTTAAGTAGTATGTTAACATTTGAAATGTGTTATACCATTTCCTATTTTAGGACGGAGACTTGGGAAAAACCCCCCAAGTCTGTCCATCCATACTTAAACCACTATCAGTAGTAGTGTTATTCTCGCTTTCCGTACTGGTAAAGGATGTCGTTTTAGGGCAAGATTTAAGTTAAATATTAAGAATATAAATTATTAATAACTTAAAGTTTGCAAATGTGAAAAATTATACACGCCGCTGTCTTAAACGACGTACTTTTGCAAAATATAACTTTATACGAAAGTACAAAGGAATCTCTACCTATCGAAAACCGAGAGCTCAAGCTCGGGCCGGAGAGCCGTGGCCACGTCGCCCGCTTTTTCCGCCGTCGGATCGGGCCGCGTATGACGGCCCAAATCTGGTAAGGCTCGAAATTTTTTCAAAAGAGCCCTCAAACTTTCCGTAAATCAACCCGTAGTCCAAATCCTCCTCTCGCCTCCAGAGATTTGCCGGCTCACGAGATGGGAACAGAGCGGTCGACGGGGCTCGCGATTTCCTCCCGTCGTGGTGCTCGCCGGGCGACGAGGAAGCGAGGGGGAGCATCACCACGCCCTCAGCGCGCACCGTGGAACGTCGCGGCCCGGCGCGAGACGGTGCGGGGCTTCCCTGCCCACGCAGCAGCGAAGCGGCGGCAGAGCTTGAACGGCCAGTGCGTCGCGCGGCGCGCTTCGGCTCTGCCGTCCCCGTGGCGTGCGTGGACCAGCCAAGGGCGCTGGCCGGGCGTGGGCAAGGGAGAGGCGCGACGAAGAGGAAGGAGCAGTGCGTTAAGGTACGCAGCTGCGCGCTTCTCTGGGCTCGCTGCGCTCATGGCCATGGCGAGAGACGAGAGACGACGGACGAGATAACGTAAGAGGGTGAGGGATGAAAGCGAGTTCTCGGCATCCTCACACGGTGCTACGATTGCGCCGCCGCCGGCGACTCCGGCGACCCCCAGCTCCCGAAAGACCGCACCGCGGGCGGGCCGCGCGACTTGCGCCACCACCACAGCATGCGCTGCGTTGCTAAAGCGAGAGAGAGAACCGCCGAACCGCCGTCGCCTCGTGGGAGATAAGGACGAGCGTGTGAAAGACAGAGCAAGAGACAGCAGCTAGCACATGCATGGGTCCCACGCTGGAAAACGCAACCACGCTTACTTGCCACGTCTTTTCTTTTGCCGCACATCCGTTTGATTTTTGCTACTCTATCCGTCCCAAACAATAAAATAAAATAATAAGATCTGTACCTGTGAAACTAAGTCAAATTAAACTTAATTTATAGGAAATAGTGCTAACATTTATGTCTCAAAATAAATCTATTATAAAAATATAATATACAACTACTCCAACGATATTTATTTTTTATTACAAATATTAATACCTTTAATACTGGCAGAATATTACGATTATTTGTATTAAATATTAATACTTTTAATACTTGGCAGGAATATTACGACAACTACCGCAAGACACCGATGGATTCCAATCGAATCCAGACGCAATCGAATACAGATAGCAATATTAACCGTATTTAAATTCCAATTCAAATACGAATACAGCTATTATCGGACACGAATACAAAACAAATGTCTAGATTTTGACGACAACTGGATTGTATTTTATTTCAGGGCCCCAGACTCCCCTGACAATCCAGCGTTATCACTGCCGGTTATGCTGCTGCTTCTGTTCGGATAGGGAAAGTTTCAAATCGCCATCGCAATATATTTTCGGTTCGTAACACATTCGCCTACTGTTTCTTCAATGCTCACAATACTGTGTGTATATTTCGTAACTAAGCACTGGACTAAATAATTAAACCTAAAAAAAAAAAAATGAGCTAAATTTGGTTGAAATTTAGACAACTATACCTATACGGCACAAGCAGCAAATCACATGTTACATACTTTAGATTCTGTAAGTAAATACATTCAGCAAAAGAGTACCATATTTTTTATACAAATAAGCACTACCAGATTAACCAAACCATACATTACTACGGTACGCATTTGAAGAAAAAAAATCCTGAAAACATATTTAAAACATAAATTAGTTAACTCCTCGAAATACGAGAACTATAATTATTATCAAACAAACGTGCTATTCAAGTTAGCTAAAAACCTAATCACCTATCAACACCATACATTTGTAAGCAAAACACATAAAAAAAATAGTTAATATTCAAGTTAGTTGACAAACTAATCGGCTACCAAATGAAAATATACAATGTGTCCTTACTTACAAAATCAATGTATAACGCCTCAAATTTCCCGAAGGTAATTTTAAAACGCCAAGTAAAAAGTATTCCCTCAAACAGATACAACATGTATATACATACGATCCACTAAAAAAAAATGGGCCATAAGAAATTTGGTATATCTTCTAATAAAACTTTTCACTGGCCACCTACCACAAAAGGTTCGGCGCAAAGCCGCGGCCCTCTGTTTCTAGTTATATTTTAAGAGCCAGAGTAGAAAAAGAACTTCTACCATGTTTCTACTTATTACTGCTAGTTAAAAAAAAAAAGGAGGACGTCCTTTTATTTGGAAATCTTCCCACAACGCCTACTTTCATTTACTACTAGGTCGTACTCTTACTTTTCTACTGTGACCGTTTGTGCTTGTGTCCTAGCCCTTTCTATTGTGACCGTTTGTTTGTGCCCTGTCTTTCCTCCTATCCTGTAGTAGGCTTGATCTCACTCGCGCATGGAAAGCTGCTGCTGCTGCCTCTTAGCTTCCACGGCGTCTTACGTCCTCAAATCCGGCCGGTCGCCGGCCAAATCGACCCCGACCGGCTACCTACCTCCACACCGGCGCAGTAGAAAATGGAAAAACCAAGCCAATGCAAACCCCTAGCTTGAGGGCAACTAACCTTATCGGCGACGATACACTAATTAATTAACTTTCCTGACTTGATGATGAACTCCTGTATATTTTAAGAGCTCCGGAGGAGAGCAACTCCACTGTTTTTCACAACCTTTTAGAGAAGCCCTACCAAACAGACCCCTGCCTTTTATTAACTTCTCTTTTGTTTAGCAAATAATATATACCGTGATAATAGCAAAAAAAAACATGTTACAAGCTAAGCACATATATATGGCCATATTTGGAAGAGCGTTTTTATTATGAGATAAAAATTCGCCCATATACCAATTAGAAAGACTAAACATGGGTTAATTCTATCTGAGCTAATAAGAGCTACCTAGTGGTTAGAGTCAGTTAGTTCTTATTAGCTCAGAATTATCTAATAAGAGATCATAGCTTAGTCTTTCTAATTGATCACTTATCCCTTATTTTTCGCAAGATGAGCTGAGACATACTGTAGTAGTAAGAGCTCATAGCATTGCGTGTGTGCACACGCACAACACCATCTTTCTTGGCTACTTGTTTTCCTCGGCGCACCTACATGCATGCCACGCACTCCTTTTTCCGCTCTATCGTCATATTTAATACTTATGTTGACTAATGGTGAGACAAATTGGACAAAGCTTGTTTTCCTTAATTTTCTGCTAGCAGGAAATAGAGATAATTTAAATCTCGTGAGGGACCGGGTACGGGACGGTGGTAGTGCATATATATTTTCGTGTGAATGAATATTTCCTTTATCTAAAAAGTGCATATTAATTACACGAGACTTGTTAGCGGTGCCAAGAAAGTCACGGTGTTACTGTTGGACCGGATTGTCGTCGTAGCTGCTTTTGGAACTTTTAGAGCTGCTCTCGTGTTTCGTATACATGTGTAGAAGCTAATAATTAATTATAGATAATTTGACCACTCTTGAGCTTGTTAAACATACAGTATCCACTACTACACTACACTAGAGTGTGCTGGGCCAGGCTGGGCCCCTACTTGCTGTCGCAATCCAATCCATACATTGCTTCCGTGCTTGGCATATGTGAATCCATCTGTTGCTTGCACTCCATGCATGGTTAGGCTTATCGTCACGCTTCTGGCTGCCCAAGCTAAGACATTGTGTCACTCAGTCTCAGACAGGTATCGATCCAGTGAGCCACACGGTGTGACAGACAGCTACCTCCAAGTCGTCTTCACAAGACAATGATTGGTGATCTTGCCGGCAGGCATTACTTACAGTTACTTCCATTGCAAGCCAAGCAACCGCCCGCAGGCACAGATGCAGTATATACTGCTTGCTTCCAAGCAAAAGCAATCGCATCACCCATGCACGCATTCGGTATTACTCCATGATTGATTTCATGATGCAGCCAATTAGTCACAAACAAACCATATAATACTAGTATTAATGATGATCGCACTACAGAAGTACGGCGACGCCAATGGAAGAGTAAAAGTAATAATCTCAGATTGGCGTGTTCGCGGTCAGATCTAGTTCAAATATACCAAGGACAAAACTCCAGATCGATTAACAGCTACCGCAACCATCGATCGGCAAGGGGCAACTAAATTTTATTCCCTCATCATATACAATACAAAACGACAGTATTTCCGAGGAGTTACTGCCATGACCTGCTGTAGCCGCCTGCTATATAAACTACATGCCACCGATTCATCTTGTGAGGGGAAAAAAAAAGACAAGAGGCGTCAAGCACGCATATAAGTTACAATGGGGCAAAACTAGACGGGCAAAGAACCAAAAGGCGCATAATAAACTACAACATGTTGAGCAAACCTTAGCCTAAGGTGGCTAGGGGCATTACTAAGAGAGCCTTCCGCAACCCGTAGAGAGCCTTGTGCTCTGTTCCCTTCTTGGTGAAGCCCGTCGCCTGCTTGGCGAAGAAAAGTCTCCGCGAGGCCCCCCTTTAGGAATGCCGATTTGACGCCGAGGTGGTGGACTTGCTGGTCCTGACCGCTGCCTGCGCCACCAACAGCCGCACAAACTCCATCGGCACATCGATCCCCACGCTGGACAAAGCCACAGAGTCCAAAAGTACTTATGTGCATGACTCCTGATCTGTTAAAAATCAGCAACCGATTCACGTCTTGGAGTAGCAAGTTGACAGTGGTTGGGGAAAATATTAGTATCGAAAAGATCAATTTTTTTAGTCTCCCAATACCACAGGAATTCGGTGGCAACCAGTTCAAACTCAAGACCCAGTGGTATAAAATCTTTGCAGTAACATAAAAGCAGCATGGTTGGGATGGTATAGAGAAAGCATGAGGTTTAATGTTGCCTGAATGATCCCTTATCGTATGTTGGTAGTAGGTATTTCAAAAATGTAAATATCCCTTATCCCTTCTTTGGCCAGATGCTTCTGGTTAGATTCTAAGGTCAGTCACATGATGCATAAGAACAAAGGACATCATTAGCATCAATCGACGCCACGTTGACTTGCATTAAGTATAGTGAGTTATTAAGGTCCGACTTCTGGAACAGGTCCACAAGGTTGCTTTAAGGGGTGGTAGAAAAGATAAGGCTAAGGAAAAATAGCCAATGGACAAGGATGTTAGTATGCGAATCTTATATCTCTATTAGACTTGATAGAAAAAAGTTCAACTAAAACTTGATATGAACTGTGCAGTGCAGGATGCAAAGACAGTAAGTTCCTCAACCTACAAAGCACTTTAATTCTGCTCCACTATCGTGACTATGTCCATGATTTATAGCATCATATAATGGCATAATGCACATCAGCTTCCCTATACTTAGTTTCATTGACCTATGAGAACATATGTCATGCGTGGGTTTGATTGATCAAGTCAATTGCAACATATAGGACTCATCAGTCAAACATTGTGAATAAATCATAAATTTGTATCTACACATGGCATAGGTAAATAGGTAGTGGAAATTGAGGTGCAGAAGATTTTTCGTTATTATGGAACATGAAACTGAAATGCATAACCTGCCATAAAGTAAGTAATAAAGGGAGACGTGCGCCGGCATTTTCAGAGGTATACTGTTCGATGAAATTTCTCACATGACAACAATCAGTAGTAAAAGGAAATGATTAATAACCACGTTCATATACCAATTTTCTTCTTTACTACTTTTTTTGTCGTAAACAAACAGTAAAGAATGTGATTATCAGTTGAAGAAAAATAATCAGAGAGTATAGAGTTGGTGTTATAAGACAGGCAGCTAATAGTACCTATTTTTTTGCGATAACTTCCTTGTGAGCTTTAAATGACAAAATCACATTCCATGCAAGGGATACAAAATTAGCAGCAAGGACCTGAAAAACAAATGGTAGTAAGTTGGCAAGGGCAACAAACGCAACATGCTAGTATAACAACTTTTTGAAAATGAGTGTCTTCAAAGACCTGAAACTTCTGAGGGACTAAGTAAAAATTCAAAAAACTGAAACGGTATCCATAATTGCCAATTTGCCACCACTGATGATAACCACTCCTGCAGATGTCAGAAACAAAAATTAAACGACAAGAAAAGAGCAAATCCATGTCATAGCAGGGAGTGAAAGAGTACAGATTGGTTGACCTCACCTGCTTAAGCTTTGGCACTACAAGAGAGGGTTTTCCCTCCAAGGTGACTAGTATGCTCATAAAAACACCGATGAAAATGGGAGCAAAAATAAACTGAGAAGATAAAAAAACAGTCAAAAGAAAATATGACAATTGTAGACAAAAAGAAAGTGCAGGACATAGAAACAAAATTCAAGACTATAAATCTGTCCTTGGGGTTGCAAGGGAGAGAGAGAAAATCCAAACCTGATCAAGTATCAGGCGAGCAATGGCACCTGATGCTCCACTGATTGTCACTAATTTACTCAAATACAAGTACCTGCACATGGAGGCTAATTATCAAACAAACAGCAATGGCAGAGAAAGGTAGCTACACTACATGGTACTGATAATAACTCTTGAAGCTCATAAGAGATTACCAGACATGTAAAGTTGGTGCCACAAGGGCGAGGCCCAAAAATGTGAATACAAATGTTCTCCTCAAATCAAGCTCTGGAACTCGATCAATAACAAGCTGGAACAGAGAGAAAATTAAAATTAGGACTACACAATGCAGGTGTCTAAGTAGCAAGCAGCATCAATAGGTTATCAAAGGCCATCGATGACGATGTAGCACTATTTATTGTTACAAAAATAAACTTCACATACTTCAGGGCATATCATGCTTGGGAACAAATCCAATTTCAGTTCTAAGTCAGATTTATTTAGGATTGACACGACTGAATTGCACTGGAAAATAAAACAAAAGTGTTTGGATTCCAGTCCATGAATCAAATGAAGCAAAACTTTGACAATAGTTTCGTGGCCTACAAAACAAACAGTAACATACTAACATAGTAGTACTAGACTGCCCATTACTGACTAGGAAATCCTTGCTGCATTGCACAAGGACTGAAGCCAAATGCTTGCTGCACCTGCACTGCATAAAGACTGAAGTGAAACGGCTCCTGCAAGTATACCTGGCAGATGAGGTCCCCGGCCAGAGTCAGGACCGCAGACGTGACCGCCTTAGTGGCAATCGGGTTCTTATCTAGAGCCATCAGGTACCTGTCACAAAGCACAAGAGCAATCTGAAATTTCTGTACACTTGGATTCTGAATTAAGCTGTCAGGGAGCAAGCACAAACGGCAGAGAAGAAGCACAGAGCGCGGAATCGAATTACCATGCCAGGAAGACGCGCCAGTCCTGGCGCCTCCTCCCGTGCTTCCTGCAGCGCTGCAGTAGGACGCGGCGCGGGGCGGCTGGACGCGCCCTGCCTCGCGCGGCAGCACGGAGGCTGGGGCGGAGAGGGCGGCGGGTCGCGGGGAATAGGGGAGACGCAGCGCGAGGCGGCGGCAGCGGAGATGAGGCGAGACCAGCCCCGCGGAGGTGGAGGTGGAGACGGCGCGCGGCACGAGGAGGTGGAGCCGGAGTGCGGACGCCATGGCCATGGCTCCTGCTGCTGCCTGCTGCAATGGAGGATGACGTGGCTGCCGAGGAGGTCGCGGACGGGGTGCGGGGGAAGGCCGGCGAGGTCGCTCGTCGTTGCGGGTGAGTGGCGCACTGGCGCGGAGTGAGCGACAGCGAGCAGGAGCAGCCGAGCGTAGGTAAGCGGCGCGGGGTGACGGGTGAGCGAGATGCTTCCCGAGGAGCCGATGGGAATTCTACAATTATGAAAACTGGGCTAAATATAACATTCCTCAACCTGACTTCGTTTACCACTCGAAAACGTGATCCGTCCGCTAAAATACCATCGGGCTGCTTTTGTTCTCGTTTATTCCCTTCTTACCCTGTCCGATTCCTTTCTTTCTTTCACGCCGCTTCGACGCGGGAACGAGCCCGAAACGGATCAAGAGGCCGCGGGTCTTCTTCTCCGACTCCACGCTCCCGTCCGCCACCTCCCCATTCCCGCCGACGCATCGCGCCGTCGGCGCCTCCGTCGCCGCGCTGCCCCCGCCGACACGACGGCGGCGCACTGGCGGCGCCGAGAGGTCGTGAGGAGCCCCACCAGGCCGAGCGGCAAGTGGGGCGTGTACTCGTTCGGCGTCTTTGCTGCTGGAGCCGGTGGCCCGGCGCGCCGACGCCTCGAGCCGCCCCGCTAAGTGGCGGAGGAGAAAGCGCAGCGCAGCGCAGACGCCCGGGTGGTGGACCCCGGCCGCGCCGGGCGGGTGGAAGGGCGGAGGAGGCCGTGGGCGAAGCCGCTTCTCTGGCCGGCGCCGTGTCTTCTTTGGCGCCCAAAGAAGAGGTCGCCTATCAGGGACGCACTGCAGGCCATGGAGAGGATACCTGCTCTAGCTGCGGCTTCCAACTCGTCCTCAGAGTCCACGGCAACACACCATCATCACCAGTGAAAACAAGACACGCCGTTGGTTGCGGTTCTTGGTCGATTCGTGCAGTCAATTTTATTTGTCATGGATGCATGCGTGCTTGCTTGTAGCTTCTCTTCTCTGTATCATACCATCGTTCACGGTTTTGTAAGTCCCAGCTCCTGAAAGGAATTGGCTGCTTTGCATGGTTACATCTCGCTCGGATTTTGTAAGTTGAGTCCCAGCTTGTTCATCATCGATCAATCAATCGTGCACTATAGTATATACTTCCTGCGACAAATGTCATCAGTCTCGCAGTAAACAAGGTTAGGCTCAGAGCGCCCGTGATGGATTCCTTTTCGAGCGCGGGAATGGGGAGGTGGCGGACGGGAGCGTGGAGTCGGAGAAGAAGACCCGCGGCCTCTCGATCCGTTTCTGGGCTCGTTCCCGTTCCGTCGGGGAAGCAGCGTGCAAGAAAAAAGGAACCGGACAGGGGCAAGAAGGGAATAAACGAGAACAAAAGCAACCTGATGGTATTGGAAAAGTCTACTTTTAGTCCCCTCAACTTTCACGAAAGTCTACTTTTTGGTCCTTAACTTTAAAAACCGGACAAAAAAGCTTCTAAACTTTTGAACCGCAGCAGATTTAGTCTATCGGCGGTTTTTCCGGTGGTTTTGCTACAGTGAACACGGATTGGCTACAGTACATGCGGTTTTGATTTTCCTTTTTTTAATTTATTTTACTGAAAACTTTGAAAAATCATAACTCTTCTAGATGACATCGGATGAAGATGATTTTTATATGAAAATTGTAGCTCTCGATGAGATCTACAACTTTCTAGTTTTAAGTTTTTTTTATTTGACGATGTTAAGGTGCTTAAAAAATTATACAAAAGTACAACACCGTAATAATCGCTGTACTTTTTGCATGTCGTATTAGAAAGTCAAGTAATTTTTGTTTGTCGTCAAATGAAGATAGTTTGTATACCAAAATTTTTGCATTCTAAAAGATCTAGCTAGATTCTTGTAGTTTTGAATTTTTATATTTAAAATTGTTAACATGTCGATAAAATAGTATAAAGGCTCCACAAAGATATTAAGTTGCCGATACTTTTATGTTATCTTCTTACTCCGTAGATCTACTCATGTGGAGTCTAATCAAATTAAAAAAAATTTAAAACTCTTGTCGAGGGCTACAATTTTTTTCATGGTGTTGTACTTTTTATATGCGATTATATTTTTTGCTATAGTTAAGTACGCGATTATTAGAGTGTTGTACTTTTATATAAATTTTTTAAGCATCTTAACATCGTCAAATGAAAAAAACTCAAAACTAGAAAGTTGTAGATCTCTGCCGAGAGCTACAATTTTCATATAAAAATCATCTTCATCCGATATCGTGTAGAAGAGTTATGATTTTTCAAATTTTCAGCCAAAATAAATTTGAAAAGGAAAAAAAAATCAAAACCACATGTACTGTAGCGAATCCGTGTTCACTGTAGCAAAACCACCGAAAAACCGCCGAGGGACTAAATCGCACGGTTTCAAAAGTTGAGGGCTTCTTTTGTCCTGGCTTTTAGAGTTAAGGGACTAAAAGTAGACTTTCGCGAAAAGTTGAGGGACTAAAAGTAGACTTTTTCCCATGGTATTTTAGCGACGGATCACGTTTCGAATGGTAAATGAGCGAAGCCCGGGCCATGCGGAGTGTTATATTTGGGCGGTTTTCATAATGGTAGAATTCCCATTGGCTCCTTCCCGAGCGGCCGTGTGCCGTGTGTGAGTTTTTTTTTTTTTTTTTTTGAGAATTACACAAAGACAACGCAGACGCCACAACACGCACGCACACTCACCCCTATGAACACACGCGACGCAAACCCTACCCCCTATGAAGCACCTCCGGCGGATCTGGGCAAAATGGCAAGAGATTCGGAGATTCTCGAAGTCACCATAGGCGCCTGTCGCCGACGACGAACGCCGCTTACCACTTAATGCATAACGCCGGTAAATCCTTGGGAAAATCCCGAAAGGTGCGAGCACCGATTTGAACCCCACGGTGGGTAGCGTCCACCTGACCGGCCTACCATCGGACTACAAGCCACCGCGCCCGTGTGTGAGTGAGTTTGACATTATTAGGGTTACTAATAGTGGGCCGAACAATTTTGGGGCTGATGGGCTGTTAGTGGCCCGAATAATTTTGGGGCTCCGTTGGTGAATCTTGGGGGACAATGAGAATCTGCCCCAAAACCCAAGTAATGGGCTTTCTCTTTTTTTTTTTTTTCTTTTCTTTTTTGGTGCGGACAAAGGTGAAATGAGCGTCTCATTGCCTTTATACTATCTTGGCACCAACTCCCCCAAACTTTTCAAGGTGATGGGCGAATAAAGGCAAAGCAAGCCCCTTGGCTCTCTTATGTTATTTCGACGTCACTCCCCCAAACTGTTTGAGGCAAGGAGGGAATAGAGGCGAAGCAAGCTGCTCAGCCCTTTTATGTAATTTCGGCACCAACTCCAAACATTTTTCTTGTCAAAAAAAAAAAAAAACTCCAAACATTTTGAGGCGAGGAGGGAATAGGTGCGAGCACTCTCCCAACCTTTTTGAGGCAAGGGCGAATAGATATGCGAAGCGAGCCAACTTCAATTGCAAGTCAAGCAACCGCAGGCACAGCCATATTCTCTCCCCCTCATGTATACAGTATACTCCTTGCTTCCATGTAAAAGCAATTGCATCACCCATGCACGCGACAAAGCATTCAGTATTATTGAAGCATACGAGATGTACTCTAGCATATTACTACATATAATATATGATTGCACTAAAGTATACCAGATTGGCTTGTCCGTGTCAGATCGAGTTCAAATATACTACTCCAAGGACAAAACTCCAGACGGATTAAGAGCTACCACAACCAGCAGGGCGTCCATCGGCAAGGGCAACTAAATTTTATTTATGGTACACGTGCCCTCATCATACAATACAAAACGACAGTAATTCGATTAGGTATCTGGCATGACCTGCTGTAGAATAGAACCACGCACTATCAGCTTATGCCTTACAACAACAGTTTGCTATAGCCGGCTGCTATATACACAGACAGCAAAGAAACTACATGCCACCCATTCATCCTTGTGAGGGAAAAAAAAGGTAAGAGGCATCAAGCACACATATAAGTTACAATGGGGCAAAACTGGAAGGGGCAAAGAATCAAAAGGCGCATAAACTACAACATGTTGAGCAAACCTAGCCTAAGGTCGTTAGGGGCATTACTAACAGCTATATACAGATGCCGCACTACAACAGGTGGCTAGTTAGCAAGCACCCCCAGGGACGTCGCCATGCTCCAGACTCTTCCAACGCCGCTGGCTTGAGGGCAGCTCCTCTTACTTGCTTGTTATCCTGGATTGTGGTGATACATAGTTTTAGTGAAACGATTGAGCAGATATTTTGGAGCACAGTTGGAATTGAGAAAGGGAACTGCTAGAATTACATGAACGGAAGATGAATTGTTGAAGAGCCCATTTCTTGATCCATGCTTGAGGCATGTGAAGAGAGCAACCTCCTCTGCAGCAGAAAGGGGCAGCCAGTAGGTTAGAATCCAAGGAACACCATTTATTTCAGGGAAATATTCTACAGGACTGTTAATATGTGCACTTCGTTACTAATGGGTTAAGTTATTATGCTTTCCAGGCATTCCACCAGGTTAATTGGATCGGTTAGAATTATGGGATGGAAGTACTAACCGGATACTGGGATTAGAAATGAATTATGCTCTAGCATCAGATACTATACATTCAAAACTTGTTGGGTACACAACAATAAATAAACATACTGAGTTAAAAAGAACAGGTACTTACATGTTCCTCAAAGTTTGGGCTAGTTAGGTTGATTGACAGGTTTTTCATCAGCAACAGTACCTGGACATAAAGACCATCAAACACATCAAGTTATATCCTTAGGTGAACTGAGAAGATCAACAAATGCTGAATGTATGTGTCAATAGAAGAAACTGTTTCACTAAGTAAAAGTGTAATGCACAATGAGAAAACCAGTCCAAGATAATATGTTTGGGACAAGTCTACACAAACCAAATAAGTTAATTAATAAAAATAGCAAGCCTATAAACTGCATGCCTTACTTTACTATGAAGGGTAATGAGAGAGGTAAAAACTTTGGTCTCAGCAGGTATATACAAGAGACGGCAGCATGAAAAGTGCAGTGATGTCCAAAGATGAGACAGACATCCTTTGTTTTGTGGTAGAACGATATCCATTTGCCAATGATTTTTATTTTTATTCCTACACTGTATACTAGTACGCACAAATTACAATATAGATGGAATGTATTAACACAACACTAGACTGCATATGTAATAGATCAACATATCTACTGCACAGCTCATTTTTCAAAAAAGAATAAGAAAAAGAAACTGCCAGAATGATGGTTTTAAGAGGAGCTTATGGATAATTTTGCACTAGAACCGTAGCCAGGTCTTCATTCAATATGTAAAACAAGATTAAGTATGCTGTCCATGTAAAATGTAAAAAAGAGATCTATACAGAAAAAAACTATTACAATATGAGCTTCTGTCCATGTAAAAAGAGATCTATACAGAAAAACTATTACAATATGAGCTTCATGCCTTCAGACAAGAGTAACAAAAGGACATCTGGGTTGATTTTAAAACGAAAACTGAGTGAAGAAAATACCGTCTCAGCATCAATAGGATCCATTTCCTTCAACTGTTGCAAATGACCATTTGTTTCTGGATCAAATATGCTTCCCAGGAAGTTGTATACACGAGCAAAGTCTGGCATGGCTGCAAGTTTCACCAGAATCAGGAGGGGAGAAAGAAGTCAGTATGTGTCAGAATTAAGGGGCACAAATGACGCAACTACAGTATCAGGGTAAGTATCCCATTCGCACTGTGATGTAATAAGGTCATAAGAGCCTGTAGACCTTTACCAATCAAACATCAAAGCATTAAGGTCACATCTAAAATTTAAGGACCCATTATGGTTATGATATGCAGACAGAAGATGGATCTAACATAATAATTTTTTTTGTTAAAGCAAGCAGAGCAGTGAAGACGGAGACTGCATAAAGAAAGCTATTTTGGCGTAATTTAACTTTCCTAAGAAGACCTAAAGGTTCTGACTGACAAGTGTCTAATATGCCAATAACTAAATCCTAATAATGTGCACATGCCAAGTTGCCAACAGTTGTCATCAACCAGTAAGGTAAGAGTGAGGATTGAAATAGATGAATGTACAAATCTGCCATGTTAATATACGCAGAATGAAAAGAAAATCTTAAACTCTTCAAACTTTCATGGTTGGTGGAGATTAAGATAGCGGCAAGGCTGCAATGAGTGCAGAGGTTAAAAGCTACACTGCAATGAGTGCAAAGAGTATAAAGCAAGGCTGCAATGAATGCAAAGAGTTTAAAGCAAGGATAAAATAACTTATGGATACAACAGTGCATAGAGCAATAAGTCCTTAAATTAAGCACATTGTATTCACATCTGAAGTAATGATACATTGGTTTAACTTTAGATTATAGACCTTAAAAGTATATACCAGCAAAAGAAGTAACAAGCTCAAGTAGTACATTCCATTTAACACAAGAAAAAAAGGAATTAGGTTTGTTCTCATAGGTTATCAAACACAAATTATACTAAACCACCAAGTCAGGGTAAAAATTGAAAACCAATCTGCACTGAAAATGTGCAGTGTGTCCAAGATATTTAGGAAGTAAGGATCCACAAGATATTTAACTGGCACAGAGTTGAAAGAGAAGCTCACCACTCAGTGCTGGATGCCTGATTTCTTGTTCTGTGCCTTCAGAAGTTGGCCAAGTTCCAGATTGGCTACCTATGCTACTAGAGTTATTATATGTTGCACCTGAACATGTAGCATCTGTGATAAGTATCTCTCCTATAAAGAAATGATCCGACATGGAGTTCACAACAGGAACAGTACAAACCTTGTGTATGCCTTGGACTGAAATGTTGAACAGGAAAAGCATCACTTGCACTTGAGTCCGTAGCAACAGTAGCTGTATCCATAGGTGTACCACAGCCCTGCTCCATTATGTGCGAAGCTTGTTGTGGTAAGATAACTTGAAGGGCTGCATGATCCCCCCATGTTTCTAATTAGGTATATAAATATAATTTCATGGCAACCAGATGCAAAACAAAGAAAAATGCTTACCCTTTTTTGAGGCTTTGTGTGGATATGGATGGGCAGCCTTTCGTTTTGGCCTAGGCGGGGGCAAATGCTCACCTGTTCCATTCCTTTGAACCTTCAAAAAGTACTTCTGTGCATGACTCCTGATCTGTTAAAAGAGCTGTTGTTTAGATCATGCACAGTTTGTCAGACAGCATAACAAAAATCAGCAGCCGATTTACGTCTTGGAGTAGCAAGTTGACAGTAGTTGGGGAAAATATTGGTATCGAAATGATCAATTTTCTTAGTCTCCCAATACCACAGGAATTCGGTGGCAACCAGTTCAAACTCAAACCCAGTAGTATAAAATATTTGATGTAACATAAAAGCAGCATGGTTGGGATGGTATAGAGAAAGCATGAGGTTTAATGTTGCCTGAATGATCCCTTATCCTATGTTGGTAGTAGGTATTTCAAAAATGTAAATATCCTCACCTAAAACAGTGTGACTAAAAATGGTAACTAACCTATAACCCTGTTTGGCAAAGCCAGTCAACTACAAAGGGAAACAGTGGCACAGATTTGAGGATCCAAGGGCAGATAGATTTAACTATACCTGTATTACTGTCTTGGAGCCAACATATGCTTCGATCTTTTTCCAGTCACGGTCAAAGCTGTTACAAGAAAAAGAAAGGTGGATTTATAGCATATAATATGGAAGAAAGCTGCTCCAGATGTACAACACGAAGGCACTCCACAAGTATGAAATGTCCTTGACTCCTAAAGCATCTGCTCAGGTGATAAGTCATCTATGTGACCAGGATCCATATTCCATAATGGATTAGATATCATGTGCCCAAGATCCTAACATGTATCCTTAGGGTAAGACATTGCCATTCAGAACAACTTAGTAGGGTGAAATCCTAAAAGGCAACTAGGCAGAATCTAACTATGGGAGACAGTTTAGGATGTCTGTCAGTCATGTTCCACAGTGGGATGAAGAGAAATTGCCCCCAAAAGAAGAGACTTACTAGGCAACAGACATATCATATAACACGAGGCACTTGGGAACTCAACTGCTACATCAATCCAACAAGTATCCAGAGCGAAAGGAAGAAGTACCCTAACTACTCCTACAGGTGGTACAGAACTATATACGGTAAAACATATACATGGATCCAGTAACAGTGGAACGGTGCATAAGGATCGAGTTCTTTTTTTTTTTTTTTTTTGAACACCGCCAGGAGCACTGGCATATCATGTAAGACTCATATTGGACACCTATACTGACCGCACGCTCAAGTACAGATGAGACTGCCCGAGATTTCTCGGAACGTGTATCGCAAAAAAAAAAAAAAAGAGAGATTTCTCGGAACGCATCTACCGAGCACACACGCACACACACTACTCACACACACACGCTCGGCTCCCTCTGGGGAAAATCCCCCGTGCGACACCCACCGTTCGCCCAGACTGGGATTTGAACGTGGGTGGGCAGCCTGGCCACTGCCAGCGCTACCACTGAGCAAAGCGCTCGTCCGCTCTAAGGATCGAGTTCTAATAAGATTGGATTCCGACTATATTTATTTATACAAATCCAACAGCAGCTACTGGGAACACAGGTCTCACTCACCTATTAACCAGCCACACTGCAGGATTCAATCAGTGAGGAACCTCTGATGTATGTATCATAACGATTTTGGATGAGCTCAAATTAGCTGAGGTCAGCTAGCTATTTGGCTTACAACTGGTTGAAGACGGACTTGGGTAAAAAAAATAGCCCACCCCAGCTATACGGATGAACTAGAGCTAATTTTGGCTATTTTTTTAGCGAGCTAGCAACTCGCTCTTGTATCCAAACAGGCCCTTAGATCTACCAATGACCAACGACTAACCAACAAAGCACAGGAAGACGCAAACGTGGGCTCAACTCGCAGATTAACGAACCCAACCAGGCTCCAGCGATCTCGAGGCAGGAAAAGCGGACAGTGAGACGGAAGCAGAGGTAAGCGGCCGCGGGAGGTGGGGCAGGAATAGGATGGGAGGACTCACAGCTGCAGCGCCTCGAGGAACTTGTCGTGCTCGGGGTCGGTCCAGCTCTCGCGCGACTTGGTGATGGTGTAGGGCTTGCGCACCCTCCGGGGCCCTCGTCGTCGTCGATCCCAACCGGCGGCACGGGCACCGCCGTGGGCGCCGTGGCGACGCCCGGCCGCGCCTCCTCGTCCTTGCCGCCCCCGGCGACGGCCGGGACCGACGGATCCAGCGGGTGCGGCGTCGTGCTCATCGACACCATCGGCTGGCGCTGCGCTGCTCCCTCCTCCTCCTTCCTTCCTCGTAGACCCAGCTAGGGTTGGCGGCGTGGTGGTCCGCTGCTGGTGGTGTGAGACGTGAGGCAGGCGAGGACAGAGGAGGAACAGTAGTGGTGGTGGGGAAGAGAGCAGAGCAGAGAAGATGATGACAGCCGGCGACCATGACTCGCGGCTCTCCTCCTGTCCACAAGTTTCTACACACACTGCTACGCGGGTCCCACACAGCCTTTGCTTCTCTCTCTTTCCCGGCCGGGCCGGGCCTGCCTTGGGCTTGTCTCGTCTGGCCACGGATTGGAATACTCGGCCCATCACGTAGCCTTCTTCTCGTTGCTGTGGCAGCCAAGCAGCTGTCCCCACCTGGTACTGAAGCATCGGCCATGGTCGCGGCCGCCGCCACCACCTCCGCCTTGGACTGACCTCCCAGCCCCCACCTCCACCTCCCAGACAGAACCCTAACCAACCCACCCTTACCCAGCCGATGGCGTTCGCGCCGCCGCGCCTCCTGCCGCTGCCCCCCACCTCGGCCGGCGGCATCCACGCGGGCCGTCTCGGCGCGGCACCACGGGGGCCGCACGGCGCCGGAGCTCTCAGGCCCGACCCCACGCGTGGTGGTGGTCACCTCCGGAAAAGGCGGCGTCGGCAAGACCACAACCACCGCCAACCTCGCCGCCTCGCTCGCGCGCCTCGGGCTCCCCGCCGTCGCCGTCGACGCCGACGCGGGACTCCGCAACCTCGACCTCCTGCTCGGCCTCGAGAACCGCGTCCACCTCACCGCCGCCGACGTCCTCGCGGGGGACTGCAGGCTCGACCAGGCGCTCGTCCGCCACCGCGCGCTCCAGGACCTTCACCTACTCTGCCTCTCCAAGCCACGATCCAAGCTGCCCCTCGCGTTCGGATCCAAGACACTCACATGGGTCGCTGACGCGCTTCGGCGCTCGCCGAACCCGCCCGCCTTCATCCTCATCGACTGCCCGGCAGGTCTGTCACTTCCTAACCCCGCAGTTTCTTTGGTCTGTCTTGCATTGCATTGCTCGCATCCGATGCTGATTGTGATGAATTATTATTATCTCGATCCAACAGATTAAGGAGCCATTGGTACGGGTTTAATTGACCTTTTCACCTAATTTTACATGCTTAGTAATTCCTGCACCCAAGAATGCATGTACTCTTGTCTACCATGTTAGTAATTGTTATACAATGAACTGAATTGGGATGTTCCAGTAGTAGTAGCCTTGCTATAATCATATTTGGACATTTGATAGTTTCCATTTGTTCTAATCAAACGTATGGTCCGTCTAGGAGATAACAAAGCCAGGGTACTCATCGGCATCATAGTTTTCCCACATTTTTTCATAATTCAGAATTAGGATGCAGGTGGTGTCCTTTCCAGGGTTTCACAATGCTAGTTCATGTTTGTGATGTTGTGTTCAGAGCCACAATAAAGTATTTATGATGGTCTAATTTTAGATACTTGGCAATTTTCTATTGAAGAAAATCTAGATGCTAAGTATCCCTTACTTTGCTTGGCATGTTGATGTCAACTCCTTTTCCCCACACATTTTGTTCCTGTCCATTGCCACAGATTAAGAATTCTGAGCCAGGATGCACGTTGTACCCTTTCCATGATTGGAGTCCATTCTTATAGTGGGACGTTCCAGTCCTATTATTGTGTAAAAAAATATTAAAAAAATACTGTTTAGACCCATTTGACAAGATTGTAGTCCTAGCCTTCTAGAATGATGTGCATTTCTGAACCGTGGAGCATGAACTTTGTTAGTATCAGGCTATCAACGGTGAAGATGATGCCTAATTTGGTTTTTGATTTCTGCTCACTGTCTTAAAGTATCATCTGTGTTCACAGTAGAACCTTAAGCACTCCCATATTTATTCCAGTCATACAGTGTGCTGCCTAACGTCATTTGTATTCCCCCCTCCCTAAACAAGTGATGGTGTTGAAATTAGTAGAATCAGCTACATGTTCTACTTCTGTTATGTAAAGCTGCTTGCCATTTGTCTTGTAGGTGTTGATGCTGGGTTTGTCACTGCCATTGCACCTGCAGAAGAGGCGGTGCTCGTTACCACCCCTGACATTACAGCTCTCCGCGATGCTGACCGTGTTGCAGGACTGTTGGAGTGTGATGGCATCAAAGATATCAAGATTATTGTCAACCGAGTGCGACCAGACCTGGTGAAGGGGGAGGACATGATGTCAGCACTTGATGTGCAAGAAATGCTGGGGTTGCCCTTGCTAGGCGTGGTGCCAGAGGATGCGGAGGTGATCCGGAGCACAAATAGGGTGTGCCATTGGTGCTCAACGATCCACCCACGCCCGGGGCCTTGCTCTGGAGCAGGCTACTTGGCGATTGGTGGAAAGAGATGCGATGACAGCAGTCATGGTAGAAGAGCAGGAGAGGCCCAAGAAGAAAGGCGGCTTCTTTTCGTTCTTCGGGTAGGTGAGTCTAGAGTTCAGCTGTGGAGTTTAGGCTGTAGATGGTGTACAGGCTCGCGATCTGGAGTTTCTGAATGCTTTAGGCTTTTGCTTTGCTTTGCTTTGTTCTAGGTTAGATCGATTAATTTGTTGTGATGGTGTAGAAGAAATATGTAACTCTGGATTGATGGCTTGATGCTTCTAATATTGGAGGACCTCATTCGACGTAATGTGTCAGACCCCAAAATAGACTTTCTTGAATTTAATTTTTTTTGCCACCTTTAGCGATAAATATTATTTTCCAAATCGAACTAAAGAGCCATAGGCTATATGAATAGTTGATGCACTGATGCTGCTGCCCGGTCGTTTTTAATTGCCAAGAATATTTTTTTTATTTGTTTTTGTGCGTAGAGAACGTTAATGCATGCGGCTATGTAAGTGTCTGTCTAAAAGAGGTTTTTGCTGTCCTTGTGCAAACTATTCTTTTCGTTTTGCCTGTCTGCTTCTCTTTCTAGACACAGCTCCTGTTTTTCTTCTTCACAACTTTGATTTGAAATCATCTTGTCAAGGAAAACTACGCTTGAATTTTTAAATTTTGTAAACGACCTCGGATGGAGAAACTATCAAAATAAAAGCTATATATCCCAAAAAAGTTATGAAATATTATCGTTGAAACTTTTTATTTGAAATCATCTTATTGAGGAAAACTATGTTTAAATTTTCAAAATTTGAAATTTGAATTTTTTAAACGATCTCGAATGGACAAACAACAAAAACGGAAGTTGTAGTTCTCAAAAAGTTATGGAACTTTGTAGTTAGCAACTTTTCGATTGAAATCATCTGGTCATGAAAAACTACATTTAAATTTTTTTAAAATTCAAAATTCAAATTTTTGTAAATGACCTCGGATGGAGAAACTACCAAAATGAAAGTTGTATATCTCAAAAAGTTATAAAACTTTGTAGTTGACAACCTTTTCAATGAATCGCTTTAGGTAGCAAATACTCATTCAAAATCAAATAAATATAAAACGGCTAACATGAATACCCCAACTAAAACACAAACAACTTAATTTTTTCATAAATAGATGATTTTGAATGAAAAAGTTGTCGACCACAAAGTTCTTTAACTTTTCAAGATCTACGACTTCCTTTTGATCGTTTTCTTCATCTGAGGTCCTTTGAAAATTTCATTCACAATGTAATTTTATTGTTCGGGCTTCATTTTTAGATGTGGCTTTAGATCTAGCCGCCTACAAATAGGGTCATTTGTAGAGGCGACAGAAAATATCAGACATGTATATGCGGCAAGGTAATTAATATGTATAGAAACTACCCCGGTTGGTGCCTTAGAGTGCTCTTAGGATCGGATAACCTCACACTTAAATGATAATAATCTAAACTTTATTCATCAGTTCTCCTTGATTGATTACATGACATATAAAAGGGAGCTGAGTAGATAGTTATTCCTGGGCTTCATGGTTCTTCCTCGGATATCGGTTGCCTTGACATACGCTCGTGGTTGGCCTTATATGGTGGTTGAACCTCGAAAGCTGATAAAAAATAGCATTGCATCACATTATTATCAAGGAAAAATTCTTCATTTGTTACTTATGAATACTGCACAAATATGAAATATGTCTAAAATATTTCTTAGCAAAACAAATAGCATTTAGTAAATACCTCCGCATTTGCTTCCAACTGCAACTGGATTGTGGCATTCTCGTGATACACGTATTAGTCTGGAAACACTTAATACTCTCAGCTGCTCGTCGGCGGAAAGGTTACGACAAATGCAGGCCATATTAGATTTACGCACAGTTGCACAACATTCGGCGCTTGGTTGGACATAATGGCCAACAAGGCTGATCGAATCCTTACATTTGCTCAGAACTTCTTTTTTTATCTTCGTAACAATCCTCCCTCACCCCAAGCTTGATGTGTCGCAAGCATGGTGAAAACTAAGGAAAATACCATGAGTTGAAGGATTACTTTTTGCATTCATCATGATTATGTTAATGTTTCCAGGTCTACAATGGTTTCTCTTAGAACTCTCTGAGCCTACAACGCACTACATGCTTCTATTTATAGCATTGATGGAGCGGGTCTCATGACAAATTAATGCCAAGGAATCCTTTACCGCCTAGAAAGTTAGGTTCATACTAAAACATAAATGCTTAGAAATCATTGAACAAACCAACAATAAAATACTAGTTAGGGAACAAAAATTAATGTAAAGAATCCTTGCGATTGATAGGGACTAAGGATTAGTAGACTATAGGATATGGTTCATTTATTTTTAGTACTTTGGTAGCTCCGACGACAACAAGTTGTATGTGGCGTGGGTGAAGGCTATTGTGGTACTACACAAAATAGATACGGTGCATTTATTTTTTATTACTTTGGTAGGCTCACGCCAAGATGGTTAGAGTTAGACCGGTCAACATTGATTGTCGTACCAACCAAATCACCCATTCATGGATGTACACGCTACTTTGTTATTGTTGGGTTAAAATATGAATAAGGGCTTAAATCACTCAACAACATAGGTTTAGGGGTTAAACTAACAGAATCCCATAGGTTTGTGTGAATCTGTGTTTCTACAGGAGTAATCAGAAAAAAGAGCAAAAAGAAGACCCACATGCGAGGTTAAAGAGAATATCCCGCACGGGCACTAACTCTAGAAAGTTATAGAGGATACAATAGGACATCACAACGAAGCTAAGAGGGAACGACCACTAAGGAGACCCCACCTATCAGCCATTGGCTTAGTATGTTGGTTCTCCACTGCCTTAGGGTTTGCATCTACGCAATTGACTAAGGTCGGTTTCATTCTAGAGTCCAGGATGATGCTCTGCCCTATAGAATAAAGGGACTGCCCCCTTCCCTAAAGGAAATAAGTCATTAAGTCATTTGATCAAGTCATCAGAGCGAGAAACCCTAATCTCCTCAAAGCTCCACCATATTTTAGGGCATACCTTGCTAGGAGAGATCTAGAGGGAGGCAAGCTTCGCCTGGATTGCAGATTGTGTCAAGAGCACGGCATGGTAAAGCCTTCTCTAACATCTCTCCTATGTCTTTTATTTTTAATATGTTTTCTACATTTGATTCGACATTGTTCTATACAATATCTATATTCTTGTTCATCATGTTCATTGTCTACTTTGATTATATACTTAGTATAGTTACCTTATTATTCAAGCATAAAATCGTATAGCGCTCACCTAGAAGCACAATGGGTGAGTGGTCGACAACGTGTAAGCGTGATGCTTATACATTCTTTACCTGTGGGTTCACCCTATATTTCGGGCCATGTGGTAGATCGCAGATGCGACACTCCCATTGAGTCATTTCTAGTACACTCCCTGAGTATATATAGGTCAAGTAGGATGTGGTTAAGAAATATATAGGTCAAGTAGGATGTGGTTAAGAAGGAAGTCATGCTTTCTTGATCTTCCTTAGTAACATCCCTGATGTGTAGATATGAAGTTATCTAAACCATGATTGCTAGGTGTATTGCACTAATCATTGTATGCTTTAACATGTAATTAAGAATGACTTAGGAGTATTATTCTTAGTTTTACTTTGATGTTTGCACCCATGTTGCTCCGCGTTAGTGTGTCCATCGGCCATACATTGCGCCATCGTCGCCCTATCTCCATATGTGTGATGACCCCCTCGTCACGTGCTAGGTGGACCGTACTGCTACCTCTATCTCTCTCCCTCTCTTTGTGCACGCGCTTGTTGACCTACTCCCACTACTCATAGAGGAAGCCGCAAGGGCGTCTGGTCACACTTTCTTGGCCATTTGGTATTTGTAATGGTGGTTAAGCATTGAGCAGCCCCTACAAATCATTTTTAGAAAACACAAATTTGGACCTAAAAAATAGCAAAATTTGTTTTGATTAGGAGACCTCAACCAGGTAACCACACGTGTACCTATCATTTCAAGCAATTTTTTTCATGTGAAAAATTTGAACTTTATAATGTGCCGAGTCCAGTCGACTAAGATCCACTCTACACACTAAGTGAAGACCACACCTACCACTATACAACTTTTGTTTTCATCCTTGCTTCATGTAAAAGGATTAACACGAGGCCAAGATCCACTCAACATACTAAGTGAACCACATAGACCATGACAACTCAGATCCACTCTATACACTTAGTGAACCACACCTACCACCATCCCACTTAAGTTATTATCATCCCTTCGCGTAAAAGAAAAGTAAAACAGGGGATAGTAGGATGGACCCTAGAATCCTTAATTTTTGGTGTAACCCATCTTAGCAAACACCACTGTCCCACCTACCCTTTCGTCCCCGTTTCACGTAAAAGAAAAAATTAACCTAGGGATGGTAGGATGGAGTCCATATGCCTTATTTGCTGGTCTAACACACCTTAGCACACGTGACCATCTGTTTGGAGCCCCATGCGCCCATGGTACCATTTGTATCGCCACGAGAATCTAAACAACTCAAATCCAGTCCACACGCTAAGTGAACCACAATTACCACCATCCCACTTACGCTTTTGCCCTCACTTCACATAAAAAGAATTAACCTAGGATGGTAGGATGGATTCTATAAGCCTTATATATTAGTCTAACCCACCTTTAACAACCAAGGTGGGACTGAAACCCACAATATCTATAAAACATGCATGTGGGCCACCATGGCCAAATTCTAAACTAGGCCTAATGCACACACATGTTGCCACTACCTCTAGAACCTTCGACCTCGGCCCCTTGCACATTTCTCCCCTAACTACTCCACCTATAGGACTTATATCTATTTAGGATATTTGTCCTCCCCATTTTATCTTCGTGCGATTTTTTTGAAATGAGTATTTGAGACTCTAAACAATTCGAACAAAAAAGTTATTAGCTACTAAGTTTTATAACTTCTTGAGATCTATAACTTTAGTTTTGGTCGTTATCTATTCAAGGTTGCTTAAATTTTTGAATTTCAAATGTTGGAAATTCAAATGTAATTTTCCTAAATAGATGATTTTAAATAAAAAAGTTGTCGACGACAAAGTTAGGCACTCTCTCTCCCATGTTGCAATTGCATGTTTAAGTTGTTTTAGACATTTTAGAGGTATATTGCCGTTGAACTATGTGGATGTTTACAATAATATGTTTCCGCATGTTTCGGATGTATGTTTCCTATGTGCTTTATCCAGATGAATGTTTCAATTGTGTTTATTGGATGTTGTATTTATCTTTATATAGATGTTGCATATGGTTTTGCAAGTGTGTTTTTCGGGGTGTTTTCAAGTGTTTCAACCGACTTTGAAAAAATGTTGTAATAGTCCTTTTTGATGTTTCATTCAAAAAGTTGATCGGGTGTTGCATCTCTCTCTCTCTCCCAGTTGCATGGCTAGCTGAGTGCACGTGTACTTGGTGCACGGTTGGGGCGTGTTGCTGTCGGTGCGGGGCTGACTACTGCTTGTGCCGTGGTTACTGTGGCGTGCGTACCTACGTGCTGTCATTGTAGTCAGTCAGGGTGAGGCTACTGGTAGGCAAGTCAAGCTGGAGTTTATGAGTTTGATAGGTGCTGATGTATGGAAGTGGCGTGCTAGACGTACAAGTGGTTGAGAACAAGTTCACCATGAGATTCCCTTCTGCGAAAGTGGTTACTGAATGGAGCAGATTAAAGAGTCATACCATGAGGAATGATGATGTGATCAAGATTGAAACCTGGTCTCCCTATGTCAGTTCTAAAGGAACTTTACAGTCAGCTTGGTTTTAGGGTAAGTAACAGTGGCGATGTTAGAAGAGATGTTAGAAGATTGCCAAAAACAGCAGAAGCGGTGATGGGAAAACAGTCCATTGTCTTTGGCTTTGAGAGAGAGATTGCAGAGGAAGAAGGGGGAGGCGAAGTGTTGAAAAGTGGTATTCAGACTAACTGAAGAATCCCAACCTCCTCCCCAAGAAATCTAAAACTGATAAAAGTCAAAGAGAAGGATGTCAAAAACGATGAAGGAAAGGATTGTACACCAATACAACTTCTTCTATAAAGCTAGGGTGGGAAAAACAGGTGCAACGGACGTATCTTGTTGTTCCCGAATGCCGCGTCGGCATGCCATCGATCGGTCACGTCTCTCACGTCTTTCGTGTCGTTGCTGTGGCACATGCAAGAAGTAGCAAGCTTGTCTTGCCTTAGGCAATTAGGTAGTGGCTCCGAAAAGCGCAAGAATTATCGAACCGCCGCGAGCACCGACTTCCTATGGGAGCTAGCTAGGTCACCACCACTAGCTAGTTGAGTGTTCCATCGGCCTGATTGATCGACCTGATTCTGTTTCCAGTTTGAGTGCGGTTGCGTCGTTATTTAGGACAATCCCATCCTAGCTAAAATCAACAACAATGCTAGCTTGGCACTATTGCTAATCCACCTTTTCTGACGACTCAAAGGTGGATAGAATTTTGTCCTAGGGAAAGATACGATTACGTCCTAGTGTGGATGGAATTTCGCATCTCCTTTGGCTTGGACCTCTCCGACGTTGTTGCATCATGCAGCTTCACCAGACTCAAAGGTGGGCGGACGTGTAATCGTATCTTTGGCTTTCGTCCTAGGGAACCATGCACCTTTAATTTGGCTTTCATCTCCGACTCAGGCAGCTTGACCAGACGCAGACGGGCGGGCTTGCATTGTCGACCGACTTGCATTGCCGTCGTCGGACACCAAAAGCAGATGAATATAGTCACACCATCCTAAGTGGCGATCCGGTGCTCACTGATGGTCATGCTGAAAAGCCATGCATGCCGTCTCTGTTCTTTTATCTGACTGCCTGCGTATTGGATGCTTATAGACCCCCATGCAACAGGTGAGGCCACTACTGTCAACGGTGGTGCTGCAAACATGCGCCGTAGCGCAAGATCGAATTTCATTACGATATTACTGCGGGGCTATCTTTGGATGGCCATTTGGGTGGACACCATGATATCGAACCACCGAGAGCACCGGCCACCACTAGTACGTTGAGAGTGTTCCATCGGATTTCATCGAGCTGCTAATTTTGTTACGAGTTTGAGTATGGTTGCATTATTTAGGACAATCCCAACCTAGCTAATATCACACGTGAAGGACCGAAACGGCGACCAGAGGGGGGTGAATGGGAGCCTCGATTTTCTTCTTCAAATTCGGGTCATCGGCTCAACCCCCAACCTCAACGGAGAGAAAAAAGGCGAGATTCCCAACTTCTATCGAAAAGAAGTGGGTTCCCGGAACTAGATTACCAACGTCAACTTGTGACGAGAACTACTAGACAAAAGCCTCGACTTGATACAAAATCGTTGCAAAAAGATAAAAGCAAAACTAAGCTTTGGAAGATTTTGAGATTTTCTATTTAGCAGGAAATAAAATAAACACTAGGACAAGAAAAATACTCTACTAAAAATCTACAACTAAAACAAGCTGTAGGAACACAAAAAGAAACTAAACTAGTGCTTAGAACAAATCTAGCAAAAAGAACGAAGAAAAACTAGGAGAAACAGCTACTTAGACATTTCATCGAACACCTACTGGGCACGAGGAAAACAAGAACTAGAAGAGTGGAATTAAAGCTGGAATTTTCACAAGCAAAACTTCGATCTAGCTCCCCTGCACAAGATGAAAGATTGGCTCGATGGCCAATACCACAGATCAAGAGAAAATTCGAACCTTGGATGAGGAAGAAGCCGAACTGGAGAGCGCCTGCTGCTGTTGTCGAACAAGGGAAAGCAGGGGCGCTTGCTCGTCCTCGCTGTGCGTGCCCAGCCAAGCAGAAATCAGTTTCTGCTCCTGGGAACCGGCCGGCAGGGCTCCTGCCACAGCTGCTTGCTGTCCCCAAGCGCGTCCGTGGCCCAGGGGCCGGCTGAGTGCCGCTGCTGCTGGATGGCCTCTGCCTGCTGCGAACGGTGACCAAGCCCTGGGTACCGTGTGTGACCGGCAGCAGGACGGGCAGCAGCTGCTGCCGAGCGATTGCTGCAGGGTGAGGGGCGCCTAGACGTCGATCTTGACTAGCAGCTGCTCGGGGGCGCTCGGTTCTTGTGCCTAGCGCCGGTCGCCTCCCGTGCCTGCTCAGGCGCGTGGCCGAGCGATGGAAGCCGGTGCCGCTCCTGTGCGTGGCCGAGCTGAGTGCTAGTGCTCCTGCCCCTGAGCACAGCTGCTGACCTGCACAAAACCAAAGAACACAGGAATACAGGAAACTACGAGATCCAAAATTTCTCAACGAAAATCACAGCAAAACATGAGAAAATTGATTCAAATCGTCGGGAGACAGCAGGGGAGATTTGGAGCTCCCTTCCCCAACGAAAATCACCACAAAATCTCCACAAATTTGTTCTTGGACCTCTAAACAAAGAACCCTAAAATTTGGGGAAAATAAAAACGAAAATGGAAGAGGCGAAAGGGGAGGATGGCTGCCATCCTCTATATATGGTCCTTATTTCTCATCCCTATTTTGCCCCCTCCGATACATATGAGCCAAACCACTAACCCTAGGGCTATTTTGGTCGACTACGGATATTTTTTTCGATCCGACGGCCACCGCGCCTCCTCATCGGTAGCCTTGCATCCACGCAACCTCCCCGATGCCGCCACGTACCGTCCCTTCCGTCCACCGGAACGTCCCGCCCCGGTTTTGAGGCCCAAACCCGCGAAACCCGCCCGCCGATGGTTTTGAGGCCCAAACCACCAAACCCGCGCCGATGGTTTTGAGGGCAAACCACCAAACCTCCTCGACACGTGTCATCGCCGCCGTCTTGATCGCCCGTCGCCAAGTCATCCGAGCTCCCCGCTCTCGCACGCACGCTTCGCCGTCTTGACCCGATCGACCGCGGTCCCGCCACGTCCTCTTGCATCCGTCGATGTCCCGGATGTCGACCACCATGGCTAGCCGCCCGGCGATCCGGTCCCTCGGTCCAAGCCTCACGTCCGTCCTTCACCTCCCGCGGTCCGTCGGCCCCAAGACGTCCTCCTTGGCCCCTTCACCTCGCCGTCGGCTACCATCTCCGAGCTCCACACCCGCACAACACGAACCAAGAGATCGTCTTGACACACTCCACGTATGCTTAGGTGAAACATAGCGAGCGAAAAAGATAAAAGAAAATAGAAGGAGAATGTTGATTTGTTGACAATCACTACATCACAAAACTAAACACATGCGACCTAAATCAACCATGTGTTCGCAATCTCCCCCTTGATGAGTGCATTGTCAACATTCAACACAAAAACAGAATAAGATAGAAGAAAGCACATCCAGTGAACAAAAGCTAAGACAACCTCACTGGATAGCAAAACATGGAGCAAAGACTTGGTTTCCAAAGACATGGGCAAAAGGCTCGACACAACCAAGCTAAGCAGGGCTAGTCCTCAAGAAGAGGTAGAACAGGCTCAACACCACTAGCAAAGCTCCAAACCAAATACTTTAACACACAAACAGATAGACCCTCAAGACGAGAGGCAAAGGCTCAACACATCTAGCTCAAAGTGCTACTCCCCACGGACAAATGCAATCACCGCCTTTGGATCTTTCTCCCCCTTGTTGGCACATGCACTAATCAAGCTATGAAATGCAATATGTCACAATGCAAAGCTTCAAGATTATATTCAACCGAATGAGAGAGTGCTCAAAGTGGTACCATAGCAACAAATTACAAGTGCTAGCCAGCTCAAGCTAAACAAGTGATATGAAATATGGCACAAAGCATTTTGAGCAAATTTTAGTATCTTACAAAAGGAGGTTCACCATCAAACATAGCACCTAGCACAAGTAGATAGGAGATCAACTAAGTGCTCAAACACGTAACCGGGTGAACTACCCCAAGCGGCGTTCGGACATCATGCTAGACATTATGGCATAAACTTGTGTTCATTTTAATTTAGAGTTGCAAATGGTTCACAAGTTACAAGAGAGCATGCGAGTGGTTATCCACATTTGCCTTGCCTTACTAATCAACCATGTCAAGCCTATGCGTGAGCAATGATTAGCTTAAGACAATGGTGCGGGTCAAACACAATGAAGTCCAAGTTCATTCAAGAGTGCAAGTGAAAGCGGTCTCGAACTTCAAAGTGTGGCAAAATGGACCCACTCGATCTTTTCATCACTTTAGCTTTAGACTTCATGTTTTAGCATGGTATTATCATGAAAATCTAAACAAGTGAATGAATCAAAGCATGAGACATAGCTACCAAGTATACACATAAAAGCTCAAAGGTTCTCAACACTCTACTCATGATAGAAGCTAGCTCAAAGGTGAACCAAGATTTAATTTCATCATCCATTAATCAAGTTCACATTTGGAAAAGGTTGCTCGACTCATAACATACATCACATGATTAAAAAGAGCTCAAGCTAGAAGCACCATCATACTCATACTACTAAGAGCACAACCTCATTCAAATCAATATAAAAGTGAAGCTCATGATATGCAAGTATGATACAAAAAGCAAAAACAAACCTAAAACTACATCGTACATCAACTACAAAGCTACCCCTCAAAAGGGATAGCACACGCCCAACTCTCCACGAAGCTGGGCAAAACGGACTTGGTCTAGTGGTTTTAGTGAAAATGTCCGTCTGTTTGCTCGTGTGTACACATCTTTGTACATCTATGTCCCCTTTCTCCTGGTGATCTCTCGGGAAGTGGTACCTCACCTCTATGTGTTTGGTCCGGGAGTGAAGGACTGGGTTTTGGCAACACTCACGGCTCCCATGCTATCACACAACAAGGGTACACGAGAAAAACTCGGGCCAAAGTCTCTCAAAGTGGCAACCATCCACGGCAATTTGGGAACAACAAGCGGCGGCGGCAACATACTCTGCTTCAACGGTCGGTGAGCGACACCGCATCGAGGGGATACCAAGACACAAGAGAAGTACCAAGAAACTGACAGGTACCAGAGGTAGACTTTCTATGCATACGATCACCAGCATAATCAGAGTCTGAATAACCAGTCAGGGAGAGGGTGGAAGAGGCCGAGTACCATAGGCCAAAGTCGAGGGTAAACCGCAAGTACACGAAGATCCTCTTCACGGCCTGAAAGTGAGACGTCTTGTGGCGGGATCGAAAACGTCGCAGAGGCACACCGCAAACCGGATGTCGGGCGCGTCGCCGTCGGTGCAAAGACGAACCGATCATGCTTCTGTACTCCCTTTGGTCCACAGCTTCTCCATCCTTGTCCTCGTCCAGGGCCGTCGTCGTCGACATGGGCGTCGAAAGAGGCTTGGCCTCACCCATGCGAAACTTGCGGATGATGTCCTTCGTGTACTTGCCCTGGTGTACGAAGATCCCGTCCCCGGTTTGCTTGATTTGAAGTCCAAGGAAGTAGGTCAGCTCGCCCATCATGCTCATCTCGAACTCCCCGCTCATAATCTCTCGCAAAACTTCGATACCATAGCATGTGAAGAGCCACCAAAGATGATATCATCCACATATATCCGGACTAGGAGTATGTCATTGCCTTTTCTAAGCGAAAACAAAGTCTTGTCTACGCCCCCATCACAAAACCCTTAGCTAAGAGAAAAGCTTTCAACCTCTCGTACCACGCTCACGGGGGCTTATTTCGGGCCGCATACAAGGCCTTGTACAACTTGTACACATAGTCCAGGTGTTTAGGATTCTCAAACCCCTGGGGCTGCCTCACATACACCTCCTCCTCTATGAACCCATTTAGGAAAGCACTCTTAACATCCATCTGAAAGAGCTTAAAGCCCTTCGAAGCTGCAAAGGCAAGCAAAATCCTAATAGCTTCTATGCGCGGGCTCTGAGGAGCGAAGGTTTCTTCGTAGTCTATTCCCTCTTTTCGACAAAACCCCCGGGCAACTAATCCGCTTTGTTTCTCACCACCACACCATCCTCACTCTGTTTGTTTTGAACACCCACTTAGTACCTATGGGATGACACTCGGCCAGAGGTGGGACTAACACCCAAACTTGGTTCCTCTCAAAGTTCTGCAACTCCTCATGCATGGCATTGACCCAGTCCCGAGTCCGATAAAAAGCGGTGTTAACATCTTTGGGCTCAAGAGTGGAAACAAATGCGTAATGAGCGAAAATGACACATGGCATAAGCTTTGGAACGAGTTACCCTCTCGATTAAGTCCTCCAATCATGGTCTCTCAGGGGGTGGCGACGCCGAATGTCTTGAGGCGCCGTGGCGCGAAGATGTCGCCTCCCTCGACCGGAGTGGGAACCTCCTCGGGTGCATCTGTCTCCCGAGGGGGCTGCTCCACGGGACCCCGGGAAGTAGTGGTAGTAGGGTCCGGTCCGTGAGCGGTCGTCGTCGCACGAGGTCGACCCGGGGCAAGCGGTGGAGTAAACCGGGATCACCCCCACCAACGTCTTCTGCTCCTCCTCCACAAAGATGCTCTGCTCCATCTCATCCTTTCACGCACACTCAAACACGAAGAGGAACAAGGCGCAGTCTCATCGAAAGTAACCTCACATGTCTCTACAACGCGGTTAGTCTCAAGATTTAGAACTCAGTAAGCATGTGAGTGCAAAGCATATCCAAGGAAAATGCCATCGGTGATCGAGACTCAAACTTGTCGAGATTACCTTGCTTGAGAATGAAACACCGCATCCAAACACACGGAAGTGACTCACCTTGGGCAATCTCCCAAACCGCAGCTCATATGATGTCTTCTTGGTAAAAGCACGAAGGAAAATGCGGTTGGAAACATGGCACTGCCGTGTTGATTGCCTCGGCCCAATACTTCCTCGAGTCTTGTGTTCATCGAGCATGGTCCTTGCCATCTCCACAAGCGTCCCGGTTCTTCCGCTCAACAATCCCGTTACTGGCTGCGGAACATAAGGGCTAGAAAACCGGTGCTCGACACCCAAGTTAGCACAAAGAGACTCGAATCGAGAGTTCTTGAATTACGTGCCATTGTCCCTTTGCGAATCGCTCGAATGGTCGTCTCTCGTAACTCGGTTCTCGCCTCAAAATCGGATCACGAGCAAAACCAAAAGCCTCATCTTTGCCCTCCATGAAAAAAGACCCAAGAGTATCTCGAAAAATCGTCAACGATCACTAGACAATACCACTTCCCACCGACCGACCTCACCCGAGATGGACCAACGTGTCCATGTGAAGGATCTCTCCGGTCTCGAGGTCATAATCTGAATAACCGGGTGGTGGGAAGCGGATACCATCTTCCCGTGGCGGCGACAGGGGTGGCAAACCAAATCCTTCTCAAATTTGAGTTTAGGCAATCCTCGGATCGAGATCCATTGAACTCAACCTCGCGAGGAGGTCGAAGCTCAAGTGACCTAGTCTCCTATGCCACTTCCACAAATCGAGGAGGACCCGGCCAACAAGCAACAAGATGTGCCAAAGCCTCGAGAAAAATCAAGACGAAAGACTTGCCCAAATGGCACAATCCAAAGAAATGAGATCATCGCGAGAGTCCAAAACTCGAGAACACCCAACCTTAAAGCGTACCTCATACCCATCCGCCATGAGCCGAGAGACGTATTGGGAGATTGAAGTGAAGGTTGGAGACGAGCGCCACATCCTTGAGCACAAAGTGGTCATTGATTCTGATTGACCCTTGAGATAGAATCTTCCCTGTTCTTTGTCCCCGAAAGTGATGTACTCTTTCGTCTTCATGGGGGTGAGGTTTGAGAACCACTTGGAGTTACCGGTCATGTGTCGAGAACAAATACCGAGTCAATGAGCCACATGTCCTCCGACCTTTCGGCTGTATCAACGATAGAACATGGGATGAGCATATGGCACAACACCTGGGTTAGTAAACTTGGAAGAGTACCGGTGTTGACCATCTTGCCCCGAATAAGCCTTAGGCAAAACAAACATCCCACGCCCCATCTTACCAAAGCGCTCACCACGCACAACAAAACGTGGTGCACTTCTCTTGTCAACCTCAAATCTCCCAAAGCGAGGATCTACATCCACTTTCGCGAACACACGACCACCAAAGGGTCTCACAAACCGTGGCCCAAACCTATGAGGCCTCCTACCTTCGAGGCCTAGCAAATCCGCCTCCTCGAACCGATCGCACACCCCTCTCATACATGCCAAGTGGTGGGTGATACATGTCACGGTTCTCAAACTCCACTCGACGCCTAGCATCCCTCTTCCTCCTAAAGCAAAACTCAACCAAGTGACCATCTCTCCGGCAATACTCACGGTGATACCTCACCTCTCTCTTGGGTGGTGGTTGGTTCACTCTCTTGGGTGGATGGTTCACTCTTGTTGTGGTTTTGGCCTTAGGAAGGGTTTCCTCGAGGGATCCCGGGCAAAGTGTCAAGTGGGTTCTTGAGGTAGTTCGGTTTGGGAAGCCACACTTGTTTGGGAGGTGGAGTCTTAGTTGGCTCTTGGAGAATGCCATCTTGCACAATGGGCTTGGTAGGCTCGGGTGGAGTAATCTTGGTAAATTTTGGAGTGTTGGTTGGTTTCTCACTCGAGCTCAAACCACTACCTTGACCAACCTTGCCATAAATGACTTCTCCCTTCCCACCTATAGCAAAGCCTAAACCCGATGTGTCGGTCCCCCTCTTGAACCGACTCATCATCATGCCAAGCTGCGGCTCTCCACAAGACACCCAACTCAAGACAGGCGAAGATACTTGATCTCCTCTTCGACTCTCCCCTTGTCATGCCTACAAGACATGAGCTCCAACTCCAAAGCTTCACACTTAGCACATCCCGGCCGACGGTGCTATCCGGAGTTGGCCTTCTCAAGCACAAAGCAAGCTTGGCGGCCTTCTCTCGCCAACTCGGATCGTAAAGTCCGGACAAGACTTGCACGCACTCAACGGCCGACAGGCCTAGACTTCAGATCAACATGCTCATCTAGCAAAGCCGAATACTTGGGCGCAAAAGACATGATGCTAGACATATGCACAACACAAGCATCACACTCCGTCTCATCGAGACATCGACAAGCTTCTAAGCAACTCTATCTCCGTCACGACCATCTCCCACTTCTCCTTGTACTCCTTTCTCTCCCTAGCGGCACGCTTAAGCAACTTCTCTTGACACACAAGCGCATCGCCCAAAGATTCAACCTCATCGAGAGAGATTCGATCGTAGGAGGTACCTCGGAGGAAGAAGAATCGTTGCCGTGTGGCTTGGCGCGTCGGTCACCGCTCCATCGAGGGCCATGGTGCGAGAAGCCCCCGGGCTTGGAGTCGGTGAAGAAGCAAAGTCCATTAAGCTTGTCCTCAACCTTGCGCTCGGACTCCTCATCGCTTGAGGAAGATTGCCCGTCCGAAGAGTCGTTGTCGAGGTCGTTGAGGGAGGCAAGGAAGGCGTGCTTGTGCTCCTTGGCACGCTTGAGGTACTTCTTCTTGATCGCCTCCTTGTCGAATCCCTTCTTGGACTTGTACTTGCTCTGGAGGTGTGCTCGCGCGCCGTCCTTGCGCTTGTCGGAGTCGTACTTGTTGGAGTAGTACTTCTCGCCGGAGTACTTGTCCTTGTTCTTCTTGGGACATGCGGCGACGAAGTGGTCCGGATCTCCGCACTCGAAGCATCCGGCCTTGGATGGGCCGCCACGTCGACGGTTCAAGTGGTTGTTGTGGAACCGCGAGAATCGGTGATGACTAGCGCAAGCTCATCATCCCCAAGGCTCTCCATCCGCTCCTCTCATCCTACGCACCCAAGGAAGACAAGGCGAAAGAAATCTGTGATGGGTTAGCGTAAGAACTGGAACCGCCCTTACGGAGAGATGAGTGCAACGTTCGCCGCGAAGGGTTCTTGAGCTTCGCCGGATCTCGGGCCTCGATCTCGGAAGACTTGAGCTTCTTTGTAGAGCTCGTCGGGTGTGAGGGTGTCGTAGTTGGCGGACTCCATGATCGCGGACACCTTCACATCCCACACCTTCCGATCCGGGCGTACAAGAGCCGCATCGCCTTTTCGTGCTCGTCAAGCCTCTCCGACGGCTTGTTCGCCCGAAGCTTGTTGCGAGATCGTCCCGAAACCTAGCAAAGAGAGAATCGATGGACTCGCCATCAAGTTGGATTAGGTTGTTGTACTCTCTCTTGTAGGTCTCATATAGGCGGGCCTTGACTTGTGGGGTTCCCTCGTGGTAGCTCTCTAGTGTCTTCCACACCTCACGAGCGGTCTCACAAGTGGCAACTCTCTCAAACTCGGTGTCTTTGAGGCTAGAGAACAAGACGCTCCTCGCTCGGTTGTTGGCATTGTGTTGGGCTATTTGTTCCTCACCCACTCGAGCGGCTAGCACTTGGTAGTTCTCATCCTCGACAATCTCCCACACTCTCAATCCATCCCCATAAGATGTGCTTGCATCTTAATCTTTCAATAGGGATAGTTGGTGCCATCGAACTCCTGAGGCTTGCCACCAAAGTGACCAAACCTCTCCATGTCGCCTTCTCGGATCACGGACCGATTAAGGTGGATATGATCCTTAACCGGCTCGATACCAATTGAAGGACCGAAACGGCGACCGAGGGGGGGTGAATGGGAGCCTCGATTTTCTTCTTCAAAATTCGGTCATCGGCTCAACCCCCAACCTCAACGGAGAGACAAAAATGCGAGATTCCCAACTTCTATCGAAAAGAAGTGGGTTCCCTGAACTAGATTACCAACGTCAACTTGTGACGAGTAACTAGACAAAAGCCTCGACTTGATACAAAATCGTTGCAAAAAGATAAAAGCAAAACTAAGCTTTGGAAGATTTTGAGATTTTCTATTTAGCGAGGAAATAAAATAAACACTAGGACAAGAAAAATACTCTACTAAAAATCTACAAAAAAAAACAAGCTGTAGGAACACAAAAAGAAACTAAACTAGTGCTTAGAACAAATCTAGCAAAAGAACGAAGAGAAACTAGGAGAAACATTCTTTAGACGTTTCATCGAACACCTACGGGCGGGAAAAACAAGAACTAGAAGAGTGGAATTAAAGCTGGAATTTTCACAAGCAAAACTTCGATCTAGCTCCCCTGCACAAGATGAAAGATTGGCTCGATGGCCAATACCACAGATCAAGAGAAAATTCGAACCTTGGATGAGGAAGAAGCCGAACTGGAGAGCGCCTGCTGCTGTTGTCGAACAAGGGAAAGCAGGGGCGCTTGCTCGTCCTCGCTGTGCGTGCCCAGCCAAGCAGAAATCAGTTTCTGCTCCTGGGAACCGGCCGGCAGGGCTCCTGCCACAGCTGCTTGCTGTCCCCAAGCGCGTCCGTGGCCCAGGGGCCGGCTGAGTGCCGCTGCTGCTGGATGGCCTCTGCCTGCTGCGAACGGTGACCAAGCCCTTGGTACCGTGTGTGACCGGCAGCAGGACGGGCAGCTGCTGCTGCCGAGCGATTGCTGCAGGGTGAGGGGCGCCTAGACGTCGATCTTGACTAGCAGCTGCTCGGGGGCGCTCGGTTCTTGTGCCTAGCGCCGGTCGCCTCCCGTGCCTGCTCAGGCGCGTGGCCGAGCGATGGAAGCCGGTGCCGCTCCTGTGCGTGGCCGAGCTGAGTGCCTAGTGCTCCTGCCCCTGAGCACAGCTGCTGACCTGCACAAAACCAAAGAACACAGGAATACAGGAAACTACGAGATCCAAAATTTCTCAACGAAAATCACAGCAAAACATGAGAAAATTGATCCAAATCGTCGGAGACGACGGGAGATTTGGAGCTCCCCTTCCCCAACGAAAATCACCACAAAATCTCCCACAAATTTGTTCTTGGACCTCTAAACAAAGAACCCTAAAATTGGGGGAAAAATAAAACGAAAATGGAAGAGGCGAAAGAGAGGAGGATGGCTGCCATCCTCTATATATGGTCCTTATTTCTCATCCCTATTTTGCCCTCCGATACATATATGAGCCAAACCACTAACCCTAGGGCTATTTTGGTCGACTACGGATATTTTTCGATCCGACGGCCACCGCGCCTCCTCATCGGTAGCCTTGCATCCACGCAACCTCCCCCGATGCCGCCACGCGCCGTCCTTCCGTCCCACCGGAACGTCCGCCCGGGTTTTGAGGCCCAAACCCGCGAAACCCGCCCGCCGATGGTTTTGAGGCCCAAACCACCAAACCCGCCCGATGGTTTTGAGGGCAAACCACCAAACCTCCTCGACACGTGTCATCGCCGTCTTGATCGCCCGAAGTCGCCAAGTCATCCGAGCTCCCCGCTCGCCTGCCACGCCGCCGTCTTGACCCGATCGACACGCGGTCTGCCACGTCCTCTTGCATCCGTCGATGTCCCGGATGTCGGCCACCATGGCTAGCCGCCCGGCGATCCGGTCCCTCGGTCCAAGCCTCACGTCCGTCCTTCACCTCCGCGGTCCGTCGGCCCGCACGTCCTCCTTGGCCCCTTCACCTCGCCGTCGGCTACCATCTCCGAGCTCCACACCTGCACAACACGAACCAAGAGATACGTCTTGACACACTCCACGTATGCCGGTGAAACATACCCGAAGCAGAAAAGATAAAAGAAAATAGAAGGAGAATGTTGACTGTTGACAATCACTACATCACAAAAACTAAACACATGCGACCTAAATCAACCATGTGTTCGCAACACGTCACGGAGTACTAGTTTCCATAGCATATATTTAATGCTATGTCTGATCAACAGCAATGCTTATTGGCACTATGTATAGTTCATTAATGAGAAGAAATGAAAAAAAGAGGAACGAGTCGTTTCCCGGGTGAGAAACATTCTCTGCGTGATAAAATACTAGTTTAACGAAATGTGGTGCAATTTAAATGCAAATATCACTGTTGTTCAGCTTATATGCTTTGAGCTACTATCCAGGTACGGAAAGTTCTGTCGTAAGATGGATTTGAAATTGATATTCACTTTCAGCCATTTGTTGAGTTGAGCTAAGTTAGATCTGCTTATTTTGAGATATTGCAGATACGGATGTACAACTCTTCGCTTCACCACGTATATTACTCTGAAGCACCATCTGCTTGTTTGATTTAAACCACAATATATACAAGATGCATGGTATCCAGATAACTGGCCAGCATGTTTCTTCACAGGGTACAAAATGTCCAAAATTTAGGCATGGAGGAACATGGAAATTGCTGGTGGGAATGGTAAATGGAATTTATTTGTTGGCACACTAACTTTCAATCATGTTCCCTAAGCATAACTGGCCATGAATCTTCACCTGAAGGATAATGTTCCGTATATACATATAATACTTTCATCACATTGTGAAGGACCGGAAACAACGATCAAAGGGGGTGAATAATGGGAGCCGTAGTGAAGCTTTTCGGACCCGCTTGTCTCGGTGTCTAGGGTTTCCCTAGGCGACTCGAGTGGTGTAGTTGATGACGTCCGGATTTCTGTAGTCCTCCCTTCCTCCCTCTCTTCTAGCGCGATTTTGCCTAGGAGATCCTCCATTAGTGCCTTATGCGCATCGATCTCCTAATTTATGTAAGAAGCGTGACAAAAACAGCAGAAGCGGTGATGCGATGTTTCGTGAGCTCATGCCCTATGTGTCCCAAGAAAATCACAAACCCTGTGTCCACCATATCATCCGGATCGTCACTATCCTTGGTAGATCGGGGTCTGGTCCATGGTAAGTCTCCAATGGAGGCGGTCGAGGGGATGTTGAAGAAGTTGCAGCTTTCGTTGGAGGAGAAGAGGATAATCAAGATTGGTATGGGGGGCAAGTGGTGGGGTGGATGATCGTCCACCCCAGGCGGTGGCGAAGCTGTTTTCAGAGAGGAAGATCCGCCCTGATGCCATTGAGCATTCGGTCGGATGGATCAGGTGTCCTACGAAGGGCATCTCATGCGAACATCTGAGGTGACAACATGTTTCTAATCTCTTTCAACCAGGAATTGGGTTTGAGGAGAGCTTTGTACGATGGCCCATGGATGATACTCCTTTTGTTTCAAATTGCAGTTCACTTTTTGGCTTTTCTAGATACATTGATTTTTCTATGTATCTAGTTATACACTATGCCTAGATATATAGTAAAAGAAATGAATCTAGAAAACCAAAGTGAACTACAATTTGGAACGGAGGGAGTATCAAATGAGCTCCTGGTGGTGACGGAGTTTGATGAATCAATATCAGTGGAGGACTTAACTTTTCTTCAATCCCGATCTAGGTGTGGGTGGAGCGTTTGCTTCTCGGGCTAATGAATCGGACACATCTGCTGTGGCAATTGGAGATGATGTGGGGGGAGTCTATGGAGGTGGATGCTGATGGTGGTAACTCGAGGGTCGATCGAGTCCTCCCCATCAAGATACGTCTGGATGTCTGCAAGCCTCTCCGCCGTGGACTAATGGCAGATTTTGGTAGTGACAAGGGTGAATGTTGGTGCCGATCACATATGAGCACCTGTCCGATTTCTGCTACTTATGTGGCCTGATTCGTCATGTAGACCGTGCTTGCTAAGAGGCTATGGAAGAATGAACTTGCCCCTTTCAGTAGAGAGTTGTGATATTTACCACCCCGCAAGCCAATGGGATAAGAAAAGATGGAGTCGGGTGCTCTGATCCCTCGATTGCACTTCTTCACCGGGCTAGTCACCCCATCAGCAAACAATTAACATATTATCATATTATCTTGAGAAGGCCAGGGAGGTGCACGTGAATAGTAATTAAGTAGTATTCCAAACACTATTGTTCGATAGAGAAACCTCCATCAAAAAGGTTTTTCAATTAACATATTATCTTGAGAAGAAATTAAGTAGTACTGCAAACACTATTGTTCGAGAGACATCTCGATCGAAAAGCTTTTTCACACTATTGTTCGATCGATAGAGACATCTCGATCCAAAAGCTTTTTCAATTAACGTCCATGCAGCTGCTATTCGTGCTGGGAGTGTCTATTTGTCTGGCAACAGATTTTCTAACATAGATATCTGGCAACAGATTCGTATACAAGAAAATCTGTCAATTTTTTGTCAAAAAAAACCAACAGATTTTGTCTATAAAAATCTGTCAGATACTCAATAACGGTTAGAATAGCACAGATCCAAAACCCAACAGCACTCAAAACCCAATAACACCTGTCTGTTCTTGTCTGGTTTCTGTTCTGTTCAGTTCAGTTCAGGGGACGACAACGTTTTCCTTTCCTGCTTACGGAACATCACAAACCGGCCTCTTGCCCCGCGTGGAAAGGTGAAACGAACGTCCGTCCCTTGAGTTCCTCTTTCTACGTACATTCTCCTCCAATCTATGAGTACTAAACATCCCCACACGGGCTCTACAACAAAATGTCTGCGCAGAGTCTGCTGCTTTGCATTTGCACCAACATGATTGCGTCTCGATGCATGCGCTTCGTCAGAGTCGATGGAGATGGGCAGTCATGGTCTCATGGAGCGTCACGGCGACGATGTCTCACCAGAACACCAGCAACAACTCCGGAATCTTCCGGCAGCCGCCCCGTCGCCTTGGCCTTCATTCACGTCTGCTTCGGGTGCTGCTGATCGCCCTGTTAGTAATGGATGCAGATGGAGCACACAAAACCATCTCATCAGTAGCTGGAGGCCCTGTCAGTAATCGCTACTGCTGCTGCTGCTGCACTGTACCTGTGCCACGCCGGGACCGTCGGCAGGTGCTCTGTTTGGAAGGTCATTCGCTTGACTTTTTGTGCACAAGGTCTTCACGAACAGTTTCACAAATTTCTGAAAGTATGCATCCAAAACATTGAAGTTGTCATTCTCCATTCGAGAGAAATGGAAGCGTTGATGGGGAGGCAAATGTCAGGGTCTCTCCAGTAACTATAGGGAAATGGGAAGTTAAATACTATAACAATCATTTACTCGTACAATTATTTTCAAAAGAATCAATATGACTTCAGAAGAAAATGCAAACCTGATCAAGTATAAGGGCGAGAAATGGCACATGATGCTCTACTAATTGTTACATTACTCAAATATACAAGTACCTGCACATGGAGACTAATTACCAAACAAACAACAATGGCAGAGAAAGCTAGCTACACTACATGGTACTGATAAAAACTTTTGAAGCTCAGAAGAGATTACTAGACATGTGAAGTTGGTGCCACAAGGGCAAGGCCCAAAATTGTGAATACAAATGTTCTCCTCAAATCAAGCTCTGGAACTCCATCAATAACAAGCTGGAACAGAGAGAAAATAAACTTCACATACTTCAGGGCACATCATGCTTGGGAGCAAATCCAATTTCAGTGCTAAGTGTGATTTATTTAGGATTGACACGACTGAATTGCACAGGAAAATAAATCTGATAATGTGTAAAGGTATGTCGCACCATGAACCTTGAGAAGCTCTAACAGAATCACCATCTTGGTTCTTCTTGCCTTTGGTTCAGGATTTATTAAAACCTGATAATGTGTAAAGGTCGAATCAAATATGTATGAAGCAAACAACACAAATTTATTTTGTTAATCTCAAACATGAAATAAGTTTTGCCAAGCTTGAGCTTGCTACTTACAAAGGACAAAAAAAAAAAAACAATCATAGAAAATGTCATAGTGAGTCATCCTTGTACTCACTTGGGGGAAAAATGCAAATTAACTCTATCAAAAATAGAAAAGAAAATAATGCCTACCTCTACTAGGGGCCATGCTTTTAAATAGACAAAAGCCCCAAAACCCATTACCCTAGGGGGCATGCTTTTTAAAAGACAAAAGCCCCAAAACCCATTGCCTAGTAGGGGGGCATGTTTTTTTTTTTTCAAAAGAGAATTGCCCCAAAACCAATCGCCTCCTAGGGGTGCATGTTTTACAACAGACAAAAAGGCCCAAAACCCATTGCCTAGTAGGGGGCATGCTTTTTTCAAAAGAGAATTGCCCCAAAACAAATCGCCTTCTAGGGGGGTGTATGCTTTTCTATAGAAAAAAAGCCCAAAACCTATTGCCAATTAGGGGGCATGCTTTTTCTTCAAAAGACAAAAGCCCCAAAACCCATTGCCTAGTAGGGGGCATGTTTTTTTAAAAAAAAAGAATTGCCCCAAAACCAATTGCCTTCTAGGAGGCATGCTTTTTAAAAGACAAAAAGGCCCAAAATGGGGGCATGCTTTTTTTAAAAAAAGACATCAGCTGTCAAATACACACTGTCAAATACACTGCACCCACATCCACTAACTTGATGACATGTCTCATAGAGAAAAATGACACCACAGACATACACACTCACACCAAAGCTACATAGAATGCAACTCACTCTCAGTTCAGAAAAAAAAAATCAAAGAGAGACAAAGGTAATTCGGCTAACAAAAACATAGAGAGAGAGAGAGAGAGAGAGAGAGAGAAACACACACAAATACATACTAAACTTGCATTCACCTACAAAGACACACACATAGATAAACTTTCAATTGCAAAAAAAAGACTCCCTCCAACATCAAAATACTACTCAAATACCTATAGACAGAGAGAGATAGAGAGAGACAGAGAGAAGACAGAGAGAGAGAGAAACTACAAACAATAACCTGTCAAATACTTTATATTACTACAGGAGACACATAAATAAACAAAGAAATACTACTCACACACAGAGAGAGAAACACACACAGAGAGAGATAGACAACAACACAAGGAGAGAGAGACACAGACACAAGGAGAAAGATAGACATAGGGAAATACAAAAAAAATACAAAGACAGATATAGACAAAGATATAGAGAGAAAGAGATAAATACGAATGATAAAAAAAAATCAAACCCCAAAACTCACACCACATCTAGGAAAAAAAAGAGATAAACAGAGAGAAATAACTTAGCATGACTGAAAACAGTCAGTCACAAAAAATTGGGTTCATCAACACAAGCACACATGCACATAGCTATTATCATTAGATATAACTTTTAGAAATCGAAAGTATACTCCTCCACACAAATTCAAAAGTCAACCATTCAACTTCTCAGTTTAACATGTGGTAATATATGTACAATGGACACATAAGAAGCAAAGATGACTCCAACTTGGCCAACTCACAAAGTACATACTGTTCAGCTACAAACAACATCTAATTCTATAGATCATTCATGCAAAAAGAAAGATAACAAAAAGACTTGGAGAATGCAAAGTTGTTGTTAAACTGAAACCACAGGAAGAAAAATCAGACTTCAGAAATGTTAAGCCAACAGGCTAGTATTAACTGTAATACCAAAACTTCAAATCTAATCAACTAACTCTATTGTCAACCAAGCCATTTAGTCTCAATTTAGAATTCATTTGGTTCATGGACCCAACCCAATCTTGGGACAAAAAACTAGTCTATTATTAGCATGCATGCCATGCTGAGACCCTTAATTCCAACTAACATGAGGCGGCAAGCCAAACCAGGTCTATAGAGACCCATAGAAAAATCAATGAAACAATCAACTACATAGCACAATCAAAGTAGAGCTTTTACGCCGATAAAAAATGTAATGGCAGCACATTATTATTGTATCAAGTGGTCATACACGTTGTCATACCTGAACATGTAGATCGGAGGGAGTACATAAATATGCGCACCACATACAAGGATTACAAAATTTAACTGAAAGGAACACTAAATCTCCGACATCTCGACAACTTCTCAATCTGAACATAAAAGATGAACCACACAGCCCCAGTTTAGACATCATTGATCAAATAATCTTCATTATTTCGCACAACCATGACAGCTAATCACACTAAAAATCAAGTTGGTTCAGAGTTCATACAACAATGAAATCTCCTTTTATGTCACACTACAAAAAAAGACAGACGAGCACAACACAAATATTACAAAATTAAACCGAACGGGAGGTACATATACATATAATAATAACAACTCGAGCAACACAGCCCAAAAAAGACGTCTGAGAATCCCCGGATCGAGAATCAATCAAAACAATTTAAAGGAAAAATCCCCAATTGAACACTAATCGCGCTCAAGAGACATGGCTGCCGCTCACATCGACAAGGCACAATAGTCAATGAAGCAACACGAGTTGCTCACCTCAACGACCGAACGGCGAGGCTCTTGGCGCGGGCTCGGCGGGAGGGTTGGCGAAGGCTACCACAACCGGCAAAGAATCTTGATGCGGCTCCGGCCCACCGCGAGCACAACAAAACCACACGACGCGAGGTGCGCACGGGAGGGGCGGCGAGGGTAGGCGGGAGGGCGCGCGCGAGGCTAGGAGGAAGGCGGCGGCAAGGCTGCGCCCGAGGAGGGCGGCGAAGTCTCTCAACAAGATGCCATTGGACGCCTTATGGCCTTGAAGTCCCAGTGCCACTTGATCGAGACTCCTTTGAGAGAATGCTCGTAGTTGTTGGCAGTTTGCTTCCGTGAGGTCACGTCCTTCCACGTAACATGCACGAAGTCGCGGAAACTCCTAAATGTGTTCAAGATGCCATATGAGCATATACATGCTTGTAAGAATGGTTGCGTCTTATTTAGGAAGGAACATGAGAATGCTACGCCTTGTCCCAAAGTGCAAATTCTCTAGGTACTGGAGGCGGGACTTGGGTGATGGCCGAAGAGAGGCGGATAAAAATCCCCGTAAATGTCCTACGATACCGCCGTTCGTACCCGTGATCCAACGGCTATACATGATCGAGGAGTCCGCGGGGCGATGACATGGCACAAAGCCGGACATCGATACAATCCGCACAAGATGGTACATCCTTTAGATGGTGAAGCATGGCAACATTTTGATAACATTCATCATGACAAAGCTCTGGAGGCTCGTAATGTACGTGTTGCGATGGCAACGGATGGGTTCAATCCTTATGGATTGATGGCTGCCCCGCATACACTTGTTGGCCCGTATTCGTTATCCCACTCAATCTCCCCCTGTCGCCTTCCAACGGCGCAGGAACATAATCTTGTCGTTGATAATTCCCGGGCACCACGGAAAGAAAATGGGTGTGTTCTTAGATCCCGTGATTGATGAATTGATCAAAGCTTGGGACGAGGGGGTATGGACATACGATCGAGCTACAAAGCGAAGCTTCAAGATGTATGTTTGGTACCAGTACTCCATGCATGACTTCGTGGCATATGGAATATTTAGCGGTTGGGGTGTGCATAGCAAATTTCCGTGCCCGGTATGCAAGACGACTATGAGGTTTTTTGGTTGAACAAGGGTGGCAAGTTTTCCCGCTTTGACCAACAATGACAATTCCTTGAACTTGACCATCCATTCGGAGAAGACGTGAAGAACTTCATAAAAGGTCGTGTAGTTCACGGACCCTCGACCGAGAGATGATGTCAAAAAGCCGCGTCCGTGCTCGCCTTGATGCTCTCGTGGTAGATGACACGTCCGTAAATGGTCGCTTTGTGGGGTATGGCGTGGATCATGCATGGACTCACAAGTCGGGCTTAGAGAGGCTCCCCTATTATGATGACCTTCTTTGTCCACATCACATCGATACAATGCACACTGAAAAGAATCTCGGCGAGGTACTATTTGGAACAATCATGGATACAGATAAGTCAAAGGACAACGTTAAGGCTAGAGTGGATCCGCGGCGTTATCGACGTAATCGAAGGATGAGATGAGGCCTCCTAGAAATGGCAAGAAATGGACGAGGCCCAAGGCCGATTTCACGTTAAGCAGGGACGAAAGGAAGGAGGTACTAGAATGGTTTCTAAAGATAATGTTCCCTGATGGGTATGCGGCGAATCTGAGGAGAGGAGTGAACTTATCGTCTCTGCGAATCAATGGGCTCAAGAGTCATGACTACCATGTGTGGCTTGAGCGGCTTCTTCCGGTCATGGTTCGAGGCTATGTTCCTGATCATATCTGGCAAGTGTTGGCAGAGTTGAGCTATTTCTTCCGCCAGCTATGTGCTAAGGAGTTATCTCGGGCCGTGGTTGCAGACATGGAAAAGGCGGCTCTGTGTTGGTCCATAAGCGAAGAAGATCTTTTCACCGGGCTTCTTCACTCCAATGGAAAGGCGGGAGGCGGCAAGGCGGCGTGGAGAGAGACGGCGATGGTACGCAGGAGGGCGGCGAGGCCAACCGGGAGGGGCGGCGGGCCGCGCGGGGAGCGGGAGGGGCGGTGCGGTCTGTGCGCGCGGTGCGCCTCCTCGGCCGCCGCCGTCCGTCTCGCGCCCCTCCCGCCCTCTCCCGTCCGTGAAGGTGCCGAAAGGATTGGGGAATACGGTGGGAGCTGAAAAGCTAACGGGTCTACAAATCTTACCTTACGAGCCCGTTTGCGAGCACTTGCGAGCCATATCGTCAGCTCCCAACATCTCCTCGTCTCCGAACATCTCCAGTGGGTGATCCTCGGCAACGAACCGCTGCAGAATCGCTGCTTCCCAGCTCCGAACTTCGGTGATCCTCGGCAACGAACCGATGCAACCGCCGCTTCCCGCATCTAGCTGCAGGTGCTGCTGATCCTCGACAACGAACCCGCTGCAACCGCCGCTTCCCTGGCCCGAACTAAACTAGATTAAACATGTGTAGCAAACTAGCATGATTCAAAATCATATCACGATCATAGCATGATTCAATAGCATATAGCATAGCATGATCATAGCAACTAGTGTAAGCACAATTCGTACACTAGATAGATTGAACATGATTAGATCACGAGAATAATACCTGTTGTTCGTAGATGACAACATGATGGAGAGATCCTCCAGGTCATTGTAGATGTCATCGATCGGCGGGCGGCGGAAGACGGTCGCCGACGATGAAGATAACGCCGGACGATGTGGTGAAGGTCGCGCGAGGTGCGCTTCCCAAAAACTTTATTCACCTTCTCCCGCTGCAGGATCGTAAAGACGAGGGTGGCATGCTGACGGTCGGGATGGAGAGATTACGGCAGCAGCACGGTAGCGAGAAGTGGAAAAAAAAAACTATTTCACTACTCTAGGGATTTTCTAATTGAAACTCCCAATTGTAGTTGTAGTTTTTATTATTGTATATTTTCCCGTGAGGATTAGTGCAAATATATAGGGAGGAAAACACCTTATCTCTATATCAACAAACAATATGGTACTAATTGATATTACACCTCCCACCTCTACTCATGTGTTTAAATATTAAAGTCCATTAGAGAACACAATTAGTGGGCCTTTGAAATTTATTAAAATTTATTCATATGAATTTAGGAATTATCCATATAAATTCTAACAACGACCTTTGACTTTTGTCGAAGAATGCCATGCAAGTTAACATTGACTCCCCGTCTCTACTTGAAGCATGAGAACGCCCTTACTAACCAAATTCAATAACCGCCCAAGCTTTTCTGGAAAACAACAGTACACCCGTGTCGAGATCCACGAAAACAAAAATCAGTTGTTGGATTGGAGGCAAACCTACCTCATTGGACGGCCGTTGACATGCATGCCCCAAGACCCTGCCTCGGTGGTTCTCATTAGAACCTACTCCCTCCGTCCCAATATATTTGACGTCCTAGAACTTGTCTCGTGTACCAATGTAAATGGAGAAAGACTCTGCCACCCCTACGGAATCTTTGCTGACAAACCTCAACAGCAGCAGCATGCATCTCTGGTTACGAGCCTCCTCTCACAGCGTGCGTTTCTTTTCATTTTAATATTCGAGTGGATGGGATGGCTGATGGATGACCGGTGTTGTGTGCCCTATTCGAGTAGGCGCTGTAGTGGCGAGTAGCTCGGCAGTACCTAAAACGTCTTTCTTTACGAAACTTTTTTCAAACTCCGACGTCCAATTATATTGGGACGGAGGGGGAGTACCATGCATGCAAATAACCTCCTACGGTGGTTTGTATAGTGGTTTTTTGCCACATGGGCGACCGAGGTGGATTGAGAAGCTGATGTGGGCGACTTACAAGCTGGGCCCGCTTGTAAGTGGCTGGTCTTCTCCCCTTACCTGTCCACTGATCAGTGGTGCCCGCCTCTCACCGTAAGATCAGCTCACGAGTCGGGATGTGAGTCTACTTCAGTTCCAATTCCCCACCACACTCTCTCGACACGTGGTGCGTTGTACTTCGATCTATCTTTTCGTGCATGCTACAACTATAGATGGCCGACGGCCCGTGGCGGTTTTGGCCCGGCCCGAGCACGCGCACGACATGGTAGCCACCCGGCCGGCCGGCACGGCCCGAGGCACCGTGGCGTGCTTGGGCCGCCACTCGGCCCGTGGCACGGCCCGGCCAGCCGCTAATTCCTGCATCTCCAGTGGCCCATCGGCCTGCTAACTCCTTCACCTCCACTCCTCCAAAGGGCCCATCAGCCTGCTAACTTCCCTAACCATTCTCCATTCCCTTCCAGAACCCTCTCGACGGCGCTGGTTCGCGAGGCCACGGCGGCGCGGCAGCGGCGCTGAGCATCGCGCGCGGCCGCGGCAATGGCAACTCTTTTATGATAATAACTAATACATAGTCTTAGCGGCATCCAGTTATCCATATATCATTGCATTGTTTCGTTCCAAACTCCAAACCATTTATGATATGATAACTAATACTCCCTCCGTTCCAAACTATAAGGCATTGACTTTTATGACCCCAAGTTTGACCACTTGTCTTATTCAAAAAATTATGTAAATATTGTAAAATTGAAGTTATTCATGAATAAATTTTATTAATAATGCAAGCCACAAAAAGAGTGGCATTTTGCACAAATTTTTGAATAAAATGAGTCGCCAAATTTAGAGTCGAAAAAGTCAAATGTCTTATCATTTGGGATGGAGTTTGTACAGTGTAGCGTGAGTTGATATGTCAACGCTAATTCTCGTTTGGTAAAAAGAACGGCTTCTGAAGCTGTTGGCCTGTTGGGAACGGAACAACAGAACTGGATACACCATCTTACAAACGTACTCTCTCTAAATATAAGGATACGTAGAGAAGTTATATTGTAAACAAGTGAGAATTCAGATTTTCTTTAAGAAAAAGTAAGAATTTGGATTTAAAAAGTGGAAGAAGTATATGAAAAGGTACCAAAATATACACGTACACAAATCTACAGGAGTAGAACGTCACAACAACCCACACAGCGGCCGCCCGCCGGCCTCAGTAGCACACTACACAAATGCGCGCATGTCAGCTGCACTTCACCCACAGTACGTAGCACATCAACTTGGTTCACCCACTACGCACCACGAGGCGAAAACGATGGTTTGATCGGCGCTGCGTGCAGCTGCCTGAGCTGTCAGCTCTCACCTCAATTGGCGTTCTTCAACGGGATGAGGAAGCTGGCGCCCACGCAGCCCTTGGCGGGGACTCCGTACATGCATCGGCGTGCCCCCAGCCGAAGTAGAGGTCGGCGAACCCGGCCTTGCCTTGGTCACGTCGCACCGCCGTGAAGTGCGGCCGCCCGCGCAGAACCATCAGGTCAGCCACCGACCGCATGTACTCCACGTTCACATCGCCCTTGGCGCGCTTCACTAGCTCCACGGCGGCTTCGCCCTTGGCGCATTGCCGTAGTATCCCTCCGGGATGGCGATCCCGGACTTGCCGCCGCGCGTTGACGATGCAGATCATCCGCATCACCTCGTCGGCGTCCGGGGCCAGCGCCGCGGTGCGGCACTTACACAGGAGCCCCGGCGGGAGGCCCTGGCGCGGATGGCCGCTACCTCCTGCCGCCCGAAGAAGAAGGATCGGTGCACCATGTCGTTGTGAGGGAATAGCCTTGGGGAGGAAGAAGAAGATAGGCAGATACGCGCGCGGACGCCGACGAATTCGAGCCGATGATGCCGGGGTGCGTGCTCGGCATTCCGTCGAACACCTCGCGGTTCCACCCGATGTCGAGCTTCTTCACCTTGAGACGAAGGCCATCCACAACACCTTCCTGCTCGGGGCGCCACTCGCGGAGGTCGGCGACGTTCTTCTCCAACTCGGCGACGCGTGCCTCGTGCTCGCACTGGAGGGAGTCGAGGCGGAGCGACTCTAATGCAGCGAGACGCTGCTCCACGGCGTGGTCGGTGGCGACCGGGCCGCCTTCGAGCGCGGTGAGGCGCTCATCCACCGCAGCGGCGCGCTGCTCGCGCAGGTTGTCGAGGTCGGTGAAACGGCGCTCCCACTTGTCGTCGAGCTCGGTGAAGCGGCGGTTCATCTCGCTCTTGGACGCGCGGATCTCGTCGAGGATGGTCTTGAGCGCTGGATCCATGGCGCCGCGGGACCGACTCAATCGCGTGTAGTGGTGGTGGGTAGGTTGGCTAGAGGCCAGAATCGGTGACTCGTGATACCAATTGTGAGGGGAATAGCCTTGGGGAGGAAGAAGAAGATAGGCAGATACGGAAACTGGGATAGAATTAGACGGCGAATTCAAAATAGTTTAAACGATTACAAGTTTCTTCATGCTCTCTTCCTCGCTCTCTCTTGTATTTATACCAGGTCACACTTTCCAGGCTGGGCCGGTGACGCGGACATTGGGCTTGCGAAGGCAGACGGGCCTTTGGACCTGGGCTTCTTCAGGCGAGGCGGTTGTCGAGCCTGACGAAGCCGGAGCATCTTCTGCTTCTCCTTCCGGGCTGCTGACAGTCGTCCAGCACCTCGTCCTAGTCGCGGTGCGCGAACGCCGGCCGCGGCGGGTCCCGCGCCTCCAGCAGCTCCGGCCTGGCACCACACGGGCCGGACCATCGGCGCCCAGGAACTGCACCAGCCCCTGCGCGTCCGCCATCAGGCTGAAGCCCCGCACGGCAGGCAGGACGTCGGCGTCGGCCTCGATGAACAGCACGCCCTCGCCGGTGCACTCCACGGCGACCTTGCGCCCTTCCAGCTCCCTGAGCCGGCCTGCGAACGGGTAGTAGTGCACGATCGAGCGCCCTGGCGACGGCGTCCCGGATGACCGGCGCGAGGTCCGATTCCCGCTGTTCAGCTCATTGCTTTGGATGACGGGGATGTGGAAGCGCAGCCCGTCCTGGTCGTCGATCGATGTCCGAGAGCCGCTTAATTAAGCTCCCGCGGCGTCCGGGACCTCCACGCCGTGAACTTGAGCGACGACGCCATTATTGGCAGCTTACCGCACAGCATGACTCACTGGTGCCCACTGGGTCTGGAGGAGGTGGCAAAGGCTCTGCTCGTGCTTTGTGTTGTACTGTACTGTACTGGATCATTCAAGTAAATTTTCTCATGGCTTTGGTAAATTTTCTTGTTCATTCAAGTACTGTACTAGATCGAGTATATTATATTATTATAGTTAGGATTATTTATTATAATATAATAAGGTCCGTAAGATGCCAAAGGGCGCGTCCGGTCCGGTTTTGAACCTTGCCTGTCGGTCACAGTGTGGACCGATTCCATTGACGTGGGAAAGGACAGAGACGACGCGGTCCGTACCAACTGGGCCGTCCGGCGGTCTGGCCCGTATGACGGCCCACAAGGGTTATTATAGACTAACATTGGGCCTTCTTTCGTCAGCCCAGCAGAGGCGTCCTTGTTCCCGATAACAAGTTCCTTCCTAACAATTGACTACTTGGGCTCAAAAAAATTCAACCAATCAATCCAAATACATTCAGAAATAATAAAATCTTGAATTAGGATGTGTAAAAATAATAGGAGACGGCTAATTTCTCTAGGAAAATCGGTTCCATAGCATCGAAAGGTTCGTAAAATATCACCGAAAGAATTCAGCTCCGTAAAATACCATTGAAAGCTGAATCTAACATTCCGTCAGTTTTTACGTAAAGAAACGTTAACATTCCGTGCGAGCTTCCGCGTTTCTCCTGGGCCCTGCACGACGCCTCTGCGCGGGCTCAGAGCGCCGCCACGACTTCAGCAGCTGCTCCCTACCGAGGTTTCTTGTCATGGCCGCCGTCCGCCAGCTCGTTGCTCGATCTCGTCATACCTCCTGCATCCTGAACGTGACCACCTGAGGCAGCATTTTTCCTCCGTCACAGCAGTAGCAGCAGTCCTGAAGGCCTTCGCGGAGCGGGAGCCGCTGCCGCCGCAATCGTCATCGGACGCCGCCGATCTTCCCTTGCTCATCCTTGTGGCACGACACGGCGAGAAGCAGCACCACCAGCCTGTCCGCGTCGGTGCAGCAGCAATCTGTCGAGCCCTTTGGGCACGGGGGGCCAAACCCACAACTGAGAACTATTTAAACATCTCACATTTTTAATAGCAATATCTCAGCATCTCACATTTTTTTCTTATATAACACTCTCTAAACCCACAACTGAGAACTATTTTAAAAAAATGTTATCTACAACTTTCCACCCTTCAACAACTTCTCTATCTTTGGCTAGTAAGAAATCATGAATGGAGAATGACTCTAATTGAAAAAAAAAAAAAGCTGATGTTGTGTGTGTGTGTGTGTGTGTGTGTGTGTGGGCTCTTTTTATGTCAGAATCTCAATTTTGTTTATCAATACGAAAGGATATAAGGAGACTCTTGCAGTTGCTCTTACACACGTAAAAGTATAGTGTTCTTCATTAAGTGAGAAAAGGGGGCAACATTAATTGGATGTAAGTAATGGAAATAGCAGCAGTAACATTAGTTTCATCAACATGGAGGTTACGTACGTAGTATATGAGATTGAACCACGATACTTTTGCACATAATATACCACGTGTAATGGATACGTATATGTACCCTTTTAAAAAGTTTTGCTTGCCATCTTTGCTTGTTGCCTGAGGAAAAGAATATTGTTCTTTTGGATTTGTAGTTTGGAGTGTTGAAACTTGGAAACAGCTAATAAAGAGATATGGGAAATTCGTGGCTAGGACAAGTCCATCCTTTATCTGATATATATACTCCCTCCGTATTGGTAAAAGAAGTCATTTAGGGCAGTGATACGGTCAACACGACTTTGACCTTTTGTTATTATAAAAATATTTATGGAAATATTTATGCACGTAAGTCGTTTATGAAAGTATTTTTTAAGTCAAATCTATTCATATAATTTTCACATTTACAAACTCAACAACTTAAAAGTTATTGATGATTTATATTCCTAATGTTTGAACCAAACCTTGTCCAAAAACGACTTTCTTTTATGAATACGGAGGGAGTCTATACACTATAGTTCATTTTCGAACACAGAGGTTGAGTGAAAATACAAAATTTAAAAATATTTTAGTTTTGTATAGTATTTTAAATGTCGAGAAGTACTACTTACCATGGTTATTATGCGTATATATCCATACAAGCCAGCATTGAGTGGGAAGTCATGAATGCGGAATTAACACCCAACAAACAAAATGTGCTCAAGAGTCAATAATTCATTTATAGGTTGTGTTTAGTTCCTGAAAAAGTGACTGAAAAGTGAACTAAAAAACACTATAATACTTTTTGTTTGTTTGTGGTAAATATTGTTCTACCATGGCTTAACTAGGGCTCAAAAGATTCGTCTCGCAAAAGTACTCCAAACTGTCCAATTAGTTATTTTGTTTACCTACATTTAATTCTCCATACAAGTGTCTTTTACTATATTTAATGATTCGACGTGGACGGGAAGTTCAACCCAAAGTTGGGATCTAAACACAGCCATAGCATTGTTGAAAGGAAGTCGATGCAAACCAATATTTAGTAGCTAGGGTTTTGGTGTGTTCTTTTTTATCGATGGACCCTTGTAAATAAAAATGGCATTTTTTGAACTTGGGCAGAAGCTTGTAAAAAGAATGACCACTGTGTATGCCCGGCCCTAATAATTCTTGGCAATTGGCCATGTTGGACTTGTCCTTGTCACCGCAAACCAATGCAAAAAATCGTGATCTCTCCGCACGTGCACCTTTGTCATGCTTGTGCATGCATGCATGTCATGCATAAGTATGCCTTGCTGTTGGGCGCCAAAGAATATATGCATATAAGTATGCCTTTGCGTGCTGTTGGCCGCCAAAGAATATATACTTGCAGCGATATGATGGATAATGACCTGCTGGTGCTGGACGACTATATATATTTTAGCTGCTAGCAGCTGGTAACACCTACCGCGAATGCATGCAACATATATGTACCACCACCCAGAACCCATAGCAAACAAACTACTAGCTACTAGTCGCCAAGCCAAAATATGATGGCGGCGGGTGTCGTAACTGAAAACGAAACCGCCCAACCTCCTCCTGCTGCAGCTGCAAGCAGTGACAAGGATAATGCAAGGCCGGCACCACCAGGGGCCAAACTGCTAGATCCACAGTTGTTGATGGCTGTTTGCCACGGCGACAGCGAGCGGCTCAAGGAGCTGCTGAAGTTGAAGAAGGATGGTGAGGAGCATGCGCATGGCAGCATGGTAGCAGAGGAGGCGGCGACAACAGCAGCATCAGAGGTTGTCATCGTGGAGGTCGTCCCTCGGCATCCTCCTGCTCCGACCGCGGCACCCCCACCAACTCCTCGCTCTGGATCGGCATCATCTCCACTCCCACCACCACCACCACTTGATGACGACGGGGTGACCATGGAGGGGGACACCCTGCTGCACATGGTCGCAGCAAGTGGTGACGGCCCGGAGTTCCTCCTCTGCGCTCGTATGATCGTCCGCCGGCACAAGGAGAAGAAGGGCCTGGTCGTCGTCGGCCAGCAGCATGTCCTGGAAGCGCGCAACAACAAGGGCGACACGCCCCCGCACTGCGCCGCCCGTTCTGGGAATGCCAACATGATCTCCTGCCTCGTCGATCTCATCGTCGTCGACGACGACGACAACGGTGAGGCGGCGAAGAAGAAGAAGGCGGCGTTCCTGAGAATACAGAACGAGTGTGGGGAGACCGCCTTGCACCAGGCGATCCGCGCTGCCAAGAACAATCTGGAATGCATCGACCAGCTGATGGACTTGGATCCAGAGCTGGCCTGCTTCCCATGTGATGATGATGAGGAGGGTGCCAGTGCCTCCCCACTGTACCTGGCCATCTCACTATGTGAAGTGGAGATTGCACTGCACCTGTTTCGAAAGAGTGGAGGCAAGCTGTCCTACTCCGACCACACGGACGGAACGTCTTGCATGCAGCTGTTTCTTGCGGCAGAGGTAACAATAACGAATTAGTGTAGTAAGCTATATATAATATAATTAATAAGGTTGTTATATATTATACTTTGTTTTCCCATGTACAACAAAACGTGTAGATTGTTTAAAAGCCTACTAGCTATTTTCACTTCGTTAGGAATTTTGCATGTGCTTTAAGATTTACCTTTTTAGTTAAGAATACCAAACCTACTCGGTCTCATGCATGTTGTGATCCTCTTATAGGTTCATTATAAATCATAACTAATTGCAAAAAAATTCAAAATTCTCCCTATTTCTGCCTAGACACATTGACTAATTATTAGGCCAGTCTCAATGCACGTTTAATTGACGCAGTTACCAAGACTAAAGACTAGGTAATCGAGCCGGATGAGTTTAATGGGGATGAAACTCCTCTCTCATCTCATGAAACTCTCTTATTTAATGACTCTGTCAAGTCAGCAATTTTGCTAATGTGGTAGTCTATTTAATGTGCATGACACTCCCATGAAACTTGCATTGAGACTAGCTTTAGATACTACTTCCTCCATTCCTAATTATAAGTCGCTTTAACCTTTTTGGTATATTCATTTTACTATGCATCTAGATATAATAATATGTCTAGATACATAACAAAATGGTTGAACCAAAAAAGTAAAACCGACTTATAATTTGGAACAGAGTGAGTAACTTGTATATGGCACAGGCTTAACTATTAAAATACTCTTGAATCATTCGTACATAAACTAAGCATATTAATTAATTATTAATTGGTAGTATACTTATTAGCTGCTCCCTCTGTTTTAAATTATAAGTTCATTTAGTTACGTATCTAGATACATGACTAGATGGATGAAAAAGTCAAAGTGGCTTATAATTTGGAAAGCGGTAGTTATTAATATCTTGTGCTAACAAAAACAAATCATTCCGTGCCTTATATGAATGATATATAATTGATTGATTATATATATTATATATATATATATATATATGATGAGGACGGAGTAGTGCATGGATGTTGATAAATGCAGCGACAGTTCTGACTGTGGTCTTAGGATGCCTCGAGGGTCGACTGAAGATGGCAGTAGTGCTGCCTATGATTTTGCGAGGCCTCAACCTCAAGGGAAGACTGAGGACGGCAGTAGTGCGACGCCTCATCCTCAATGGACAACTGAGGATGATCAAAGACGACGACGACAAGAGGGCGCGGCAGGAAGAAGATGACCAAGCGCCGGCAGACGACGATGATCATCGTGATGCGACAGGTTGCGGCGGCGGTGACAACGCTCACCATCTCCTGTCGCAGCTGGCTAGCCAGAGTGACAAGGACGGGGAGCACCCCTCTTCACTTGGCTGCATCCCTGGGTGGCTTGCCTTCGGCAAGGTTTCTCCCTTTGCAGGTTCGGCCACCAGCAGCACGGGCAGCGATCAGGCTGCTGCTGGACGCTAACGAGTCCACGGCCTACCAGCCGGACAAGAGGGGACTGTACCCCATCCACGTCGCTGCAGGAGTTGGCAGCCTCGCCGCCGTGCAGGTCCTGCTGGGAAGGTGCCCAGGATGCGCCACCCTGCGGGATGCCAAGGGAAGGACGTTCCTCCACGTCGCCGCGGAGGAGGGCAGATTCTGGGTGGTGGAATATGTGTGCCATCCAAGGTCGTTGCGGATGCGGATCCAGAAGTTCATGAGCAGGATGAGCCCCGCTGATGCTGCAGTTGCAGTGTTGTTGTCCTCCATCCTGAACGCGCAGAACATGAATGGGGACACACCGCTACACCGCGCTGTGCATGCTGGACACCCTGTAGTCGTCAAAAGCCTTATTGCGAATCCCCAGGTGCGCTTGGACGTACCGAACAAGAAGGGCATGAGGCCTGTTGATGTTTCATGGAGCATGATGCCTTTAAAGGTTTATTACGCATGGGTAAGTAGTACTAGCTACCTACCTACTAATATATATTTTGTGTTATTCATAAAAATATATATATATATATATATATATATATATAGTGTTAAATCCACGTACTCTTTCTTTGTTTCTTTGCACATTATATTATATATATTATTGCAGGAGCCAAGAATACATATAAGAAGATCACTGTTAGAAGTGGGAGCTCCTTATGGCGAGAGCAGGGGCGACCTCTTCGACGAAAAAACGCAAAGGCATCCTTCCCAAAGGAGACAAAGAGGAAAAGATGTCGGACAATCTGACTGATGCAGCGCAAGTCCTGGGCCTTTTCTCCGTCCTCATCACAACCGCGACATTTGCATCCGCTTTACGTTGCCCGGAGGCTACCGATCAGCCGGCGACGGCGGCGGTGTCGCTGGCACACCGGTGATTGCGGGGAGGAGCTACGTTTTTGATGCGTTTGTCCTCGCCGATGCTCTGGCGTTTGTCTGCTCTCTCTTGGCCACCAGCCTCCTGCTCTACGTCGGGGTGCCATATGGGACGCTCACCGAGCGCTTTGCCACTATTAATGGTGCATACACGCTTATGTGGCATGCTGGAAGAAGCTTGCTGGCCGCGTTTGGCCTGGGGCTCTACATCGTGCTGCTTCCAGTTGACCACACCATCGCCATTGCTGTTGTTGTCTTGATGGTTATCGTCGCACCCTTCTTCTGCAAGGGGTCGGAGGGCATCCTTTCTATGATTGTGCTTGGAAGAAGCCGAAAAAAATCAATATGGGGCAACGTGCAATTCACTATTATTGCTGGGTTAGACCTCTTCTGGTCTTGCATAATAATCTTCGGCCTCCCAGCAATTCGCAAGTGGGCAAGGTTGCCTTAATAATAAGCAAGGTTACCCATGGGAGAAAACATCCAAACAAGGTGATATTTATTTTCCTATTGTATTTTTATTTATTATTAGGCTTAAACACGCGCATCATATGCTGGCCTTGTATTTCTTATGAGTGAAATATATATACCATGGGTTCTTAAACTTCAATTTTCCCATACTCTCGTCTGGGTCCATGAGTTTTCAAAGTGGTCATCTAGATCTACCAACTCTTCAAGTAGTTCAGTCAGGTATGAATTCAGGCAGATGATTGGATCTCCAGTGAACTTAGAAATAATAAACCACTTTTTCTTTAAAGGATAGAATAAACCACTTGAAAATTAGAACAACCTATAATGATTACTTTTGGACCTAAATGATAATCAAGGAGTCAGCCAACCTGATTTTATCGGGTCCGGGAGCCCCATGGCTCCGGTTCACGTAATCTGCGCACTTCTATACAACATTCTACATTCTACAACATAAAAAGAACGAAGAGGAGACATCGTTTTTGGTGCGACATTTTTTACTGTGGGACCATTGTCCTGCCTCATGCGATCCTACACACGTCGCCCGTCCTTGTGTCATTGCGATAAAAATAGGAAGGAAGAAATCTCGGGAAAAAAATCACTGGCTCCTGCAACTCCACCAGCGTCCGTAGTCCTTGTGATAAATAGGAAGTGAAGCAATCTGTATTTTTAGAAACAAAGTGAAGAAATCTCGAGGGAAAAAATCTGCATGCAACTCACCATTTTTAGAAACAAAGTGAAGAAATCTCGGAAGGAAAAAAATCCGCATGCAACTCTTGTCCTCTGCCTGTTCGTCCTTGCAAATAAAAAGGAAGGAAGACAACTCGTGGAAAAAATCCGCTTAAATTTTTATGCTTGCAGATATAGGGGACATGAGTAACTGCTGAAATGGATTTTCTCGGATAGCAAAATATCATTTTAGAAGCATAGTTGCAGTTCAGCAATGGTTACTTCATTATTTTCCACAAAACGATTGACTCATCAATCATCAGGAATATACTGCAACATCGACAAATTCTACGTCGTCTTTGTGGGTGCAGCTTTTGCATCAGATCAATAACTACATACAGTGTAGGGATAACTAGAGAAGTCAATTTAAGGAATTTGCTATGGTTGACCAGTCTGAGTTGTTACAAGCTATAAATGTAATTTATGGCCTCCAAATCATGCTTTGATAAGGTGGTCCATGTTAATAGATTCCTTATAGAAATAGTCGCCTACCACACATGGTGCGCCACAAGGGCGCAACCTTCATCCCCCGCTGCCACACCTTATGTCGCCTCTGCTCTCGCGAGCTCTGGGTCAACCATGGCAACTGCCCGCTCTACAATGGTTTCATCTAGGAGATCTTCGATATCATCTCATTGAGTATTCAAGTATGTTTGTAAGTTGTAGTAAAATGGTACAATATTATGCAAAATGGGCATTGTAAAATGTGTTGCATACAGATTGTAAAGGAGGATGAAATGTTTCAGGTCAATTTTCTATAGTACTGCCAGTGCTACAGTTTAGGAATCCGATGGCTATGAAATTTGAAAATGTGTGAAAGAAACCTAAGACGGAGTGACTTGGTTCCAGGGTCTTGAATTCAGTGATGAACTCTGACCTACGACGCCACGCTCTCTATGGTTGTGTTAATTTTAAAAACTTTAACTTCGGTATTTAATTTCACATTGGTGTTATCTTTTCATGCTATAAATTTTTAGTATAGAATCTTTTATCCCGTAGCAACGCACGGGCGTGATACTATCTCCAAAAAGGCTTAAAATTGGCACATGGAAATCTAATCAGGAGAAGAGCAAAGGAAAGGTGGTGAAGCGCCAATGCACCTTTGATTGGATCATGAGCAAGTACAAGTAACATAAAAGGCTGATTCAATCGGCCATTAAAAAAAAGAAAGCCTACACCTCCTAGGTAAGAAAGAGTAATCCAACAAGTACACTAGTGCATAGACCTTTAGTACTGGGCGGTTCTAGACATGTATTCGGTGGCGTATAACCAAGTCGCCAATGTTAAAGGCCGATGATAATGACAAATAATAAAGATAGTTATTAAACCGATAAAGATATTGGATGTCGATTCGCTAAATTGGGCGGAATTGACACGTGTTCATCGACCGCTTGAAGCTCGAAGACGGCGTAGGGGGGTCGCAGTCTCGCCGGCGGCGACGAGCGGCAAAGACGAGCAACCGCAAGGAGGGAGGAGCCACGCGAGGAGGGCGGCCGGCGGCGGCGCCGCGGGCGGCGGCGGCAGCGTGTGAGGGAGGGGCGGCGGTAGTTGGAGGCAAGAGAGATAGATGGGTACTAATTTTTATTGCTTGCTTATCCCCAAAGAGATTACATGCCTCTCGCTTATATAGCCCGGCTAGTGGGACTTGTAATCTAAGCAATCTCTCTATAAGGTTTCCTTATACAATTGGAATACCTTTTACAAGAAATATTTATTTTTTTTCCCAATAAGGGCCTTCCTTATAGATTGGAATATTCACTTTTACACACCAAAAGTTCTAAGATAATCCTAACTTGAAGACGGGCGCAGTTGGACTCGGACGGGAGGGAGGAGATGGCGGCGCCGGGGCGCCCCCTTGCCGCGTCGCGCGCGCCCGGCCCCCTCGTGGGGTCGGCCGGCCGCGTCGGGCCCTTTTTAGCCCGTCCCCGGCTGGCCCACCACTGGGTCATGACATTTCCCCACCGCTCGATGAGGCGGTGCGCCCACGTGCCGCCCAACCCACCGTGGTGGCGAAGGGCACGCCGATCGTGGAAGTCACCTCACCCGCCCGGCAGAAGACGAGAGGGCCACACTTGTCGTTGTCGCCGCTTGCGTATGCTTTGGCGTCCTTGTCGGCGAAGGAGAAGTCGAGGTCGAGGTCGCCAAGTAGCACTACTAGGGATGTTCTCATTGATGACGTTCGCCATTGGTCACCGAAAGTGCCAAAATCGTCACCCAAAAGCATCTGTGGCGAGTTTTTGACGAAATTCATATCGCCACCGAGGTCGCGTCACATTTGGTCATCGGTGACAAAATGTATATTTTCCACGTATGTGCCTACATTCGATGACGAATGAAGTGTCGCCATGAATGTGGTTTCAATCTATGACGATGCCTTTTAGTCATGGAAGAACTATCGCTTTTCCATTATCAACTAACCGTTTGGGCGTTCCCGACGACGCCGCTAACCCACCGTTAACGATCAATGACGATTTACATTAGCCACGTGTTGGTCATAAGCTGCCGCCTAACGCCGTTTGTGGTGATGACATGGCGACTAACGTGGGTCGCCGACATGGCAAAGACATGGATCTTTGGCGTGGCCCATTTTGGTCCGCCACGTGGCGAGCTATTATTGGTTTTCATTTTCGTCCGCGATGTATTTACCAATTCGTCACAACAATAATTATATATTCATCACTAAAGACATCAATTTCATCACAGAGATGCACATGGTTTCAATACTAATTGCAAATAACATTGAAATGATCAAATAAAATTCCATAAATAAATAGATCCAGTATTCCAGGGCTCTACAAAAATTGTACTCATTTCAAAGACATCTATTGTAGCCCTAAGTATGTACTATTACAACCCATATACATACACTAAGAATTATGGGCTTCTAACGATAGCAACTTATATCATGGCACTGCTGGACTACTATGATAAAGTGACTCTGTGACCATCAGAGGGCAGATGTAGATCTTTATCCCTGTGAAAAATACAGCGATAAAGGTTCAGTGGTTTGCTTTATAATTTAATTTCAATGCAATTAATAAAAATTCCTTTTGCAACTATAATAATGTTGCACGTTCCTTTTCAACTATCATAATGTTGTAGAGAAAAGTATTGCATTTCTAAGACATTAAAAGAAACCATTTGTAGAAATCAAAATGGCAAGAAAAGCATATCAAACTACAATAAAATCCTACAAACATATGCTTACCACAAGGCATATATGATTGATTGACTAAACCGCAAAGTGGCAGCCTGAAGTAAGAAAAAAAAAAGGATCACGTAGTGAAAAAACAAGGAGTGCTGCAGCTAAACTATGTGAACTGAATTGGATTGCTGCAACTATGTGAACTGAAAGCAATATATATAGCTACGCCTGCTGTTGTGCCCAACCGAATTGAACTCCTGCTGCTATGCCAAAACAAACTGAAATGTTGCAGCTACATAGCTCCGCACGTGTTCCACATCAGTAGTTACTTTGGACATTATCTACTCTATAGCTATCACAAAACTGAGTAAAAGGATATGATCTGATCAATTTTACAGATTCAAGAAATCAACGAAAACAACTCTAAAGCACTAGTATTTAGATTTGGCTGTAGCATATAGTTTAATATATAGTAAATTGAAAACGGTCGATGTCACATACATATATCATTTATGTATATTAAAATTATAGAATAATACATATATTCCTGTTATCCATCTCCTGACCTGTCATGAGAAACGAAGTCAGAATAAATTTAGATAGCCATGGAACATCTTACGTACTTGAAGAATGGTTATGAATAAATTGTTTAGAGATGGATCAGTGCATTGTTACCCACCTAATAGGAGTACTTGAATCGACCCCTGGCCTTTTCTAGAGATGTATAGGAAACAAAATAACAGGAAGCTTCCGTCTGCAACATCTGACAGAGAGAGAACAATTAAATTAACAAATCTAAGCCTATCTCCACTAGCCTGATGGGGATGTGCAGCCTAGGCACCGGTTCCAAACTACTTACGCATATGATTCAGATCAAAGCAAAAATAAATATTCGTCAATCGAACTATACAACAACACACTAATATAGATCAATTGAACCTGGGTGCGGCGCATGCCGGTCTCGAGCGCGAAGAAGTGATGGTCGTAGGAGGCGAGGATGGCGTCCTTGTTCCCCAGATCTACAGCAGCTAGTCCGGCAGCAAGACCAGCCGCCGAATGTCCATGCTGCGACGGATGGACGATTCGTGCCACTTCCAAGAGCCACATGCCCAGAACTGAAGCCTTTGACCGCTGTGCGCGAGATCCAATCGATGAACCGGACCCCTCATCGCGACTGAGCAGTAGCTCCCAGACCACAGGGCGAGCGAGGAGGCCGAGCCTGTCATCGCCAGCGCCCCAATCGCCGGATCGTGTATCCAAGGACTGCGAGTGAGATCCTGCGCCGCGAGCACTAGAAGAGAAGATGCGGCGGCAGCAGATGACGGGAAAATGAGAGAGGATGAGAATAAGGGTTAGGGGTGGAAGTGGAACCGTATTTTAAAGTTTCCTTGGCGCATCCTTGCTGTTCGATCACGAATCAATGGCTAGTAAATTATGGGCCAAGTACAGTAACGGGCTGGTTTTAGAGTTTAGGCCTGCTATTATATCTAATGTTTTTTTGTTTTCAATTATTGAGACCTTAAACTTTATTTCCAAGCATATTTTCTCCACAAGAAATGGTCTAAAATGAGAAAGTTGTTAAAACCAAATTTGTCGAACACATCGAGATGTAAAAGTTTTATTCTGATCATTTCTTGATCCGACTCTATTTGAACAATTATTGTAATTATTTGTTAAATTAGTAAGGAATAAATGTTGAAATACCATAAATGGCTAGAAAAATCTAAAATCTTACATAGCCACATGATTTTGGTGTATAGGCATCACATAAAAAATTCAATTGATTTCGACAAAGTGTTGTTGCACATCCCTCACAAAGATATACATGACTCACATAGTCCTATATGACTAAATGAGAGATGTTTATGGTTACGAAGGATGTAAAATACTAATTTGTCGAAATCATTTGAAACTTTTATGGGATAGTTATGGAGACAAAATATGTTGTTGTGTGAATCTGTGGAATTTTTTAACCAAGTTTAGCTATTACTATAATTATTTATTGAATTAGTAAGGAATAAATGTAGAATTACCATAAAGTGGCTAGAAAAATCTAAAAAACTTGCATAGCCACATGATTTTTGTGTATAGGCATCACACACAAAATTCAAGTGATTTCGACAAAGTGTTGTTGCACATCCCTCATAAAGGCATACATGACTCACATAGTCCTATATGACGAGAGATGTTTATGGTTATGAAGGATGTATAGTACTACTTTGTCAAAATCATTTGAATTTTTTTATGAGATGTTTATGGAGCTAAAATTATGTTGTTGAGTGAATCTGTGAATTTTTGACTAAGTTTAGTTATTACTTTGTAATTGTTTGTTAAATTGCTAAAGAATAAATGTTGAAACACCATAAAGTGGCTAGAAAAATCTAAAAACTTGCATAGCCTCATGATTTTGGTGTATAAGCATCACATAAAAAAAGTCAAATGATTTCGAAAAAATCTTGGTGCACATCCCTTAGAAAGGCATACATGACTCGTATAGTTCTATATGACTAAGTGAGTTGTGAATGATGTGTTGTACTATTTTGTTAAATTGTAGATCCTTGTCATAGGAAAGTATGTCACAAAAATAGTTGTAAGAGTACAGTAATTTGATTAACTTCATGTCTTCTGGCCTGCGCGACAAATTGTAAGAATACAATAATTTGATGGACTTTAATTGATATAGTATTTGCATATATAGGGCTAGCTGAAAACATTTAACAAAAAGATTCACGCGGTGTATTGGTTCAGTTTGTCTCCATTGAACCTCAAGGTGCAGGTTCGAATCCTTGCTATTTTTTGTTTTTCATTTCATTTATTTATATTTTTTCTTGGCTTGGAGACATGATGTGGGTTAGGCCATGGCTAGGCTGGCACCGACCTATCACCCTTTAGATGGATAACGGCTTTTAAACTACTAAAATTATTGCAAGGACATATGCAACTCCTAGTTGCGGACCAACTGGTTAGGACATGAACTTTGGAGGGCTATGGCCCTGGGCATCGAACCCCAAATTTGATGCTGATTTTTTGTTTTTTTCCTACACGCCAACATCTAGGTAATATTGTGTAGAAAACCACCATGACCAAATTTAGTAATTACTTATTATTGTAGTTATTTGTCGAATTATAATGGAATGAATTTTAACAAGGAAGTGAAGGAAAACTTTGTGCTGTCCCAAGGATTCTTCAAATTTTGTGTTGTCCAAAGGAAAACCATGACCAAAGGATTCTCCAAAAACTTGCATACCTTTAACGAGAAACTTAACGTAGCCCAGTGTTTATGTTGTTACCTGTTGAGCACCTGATTGTGAGTTCGAAGCACCCCTAAACCAGCTTTTTTTGCCGAAATATTAAGGGCCAACGCGATCACCTGCGCGCCACCGTGCGTGGATGACGATCGCGACCAGTTTCTACAAACCGTCGTGCGATGGTGGGTCTATGACCCGGTTAAAGGACCCATTTTGCTATTATCATGTCGAACGATTAGAAATACAAAACAATTATATCCCTCTTCAAAAGTGAACGAGTAGTCTAGTGGTAACCCTCCATCCTAACTTGCGTGAGGTCTTGAGTTCAAAGCCCCTACCATGCCTTTTTTTTGCTCTTTAAATTGAAAAAACATAAAGCCCCAAGCAGCGGTGCTGCTGTTGAGCGGGCTCAATCTGCTGTGCGGCGACCCACTGCCCAAAAAAAAGGTTGATGACTTTAAATTGAAAACCATATAGGCCCAAGAAACGATGGCACAGGTCCTGTGGCCCACTTTGCAAAAGAAGGATGGAGCGTGCCGGTTGGCAAAGCTCAAGCTGCTGTGCAGCGATCCACTATGGCCCATGCATCCCATGTGGGCCACTCTGCAAAAGAAGGATGGAGTGGGCCGGCTAGCAAGGCTCAAGCTGCTGTGCAGCGACCCACTATGGTCCGTGCATCCCATGCCGCCCATACATCCCATGCCGTCAAATAGTACACGTCGAAAAAAAGCAGACGCTGTTGTCTAGCAAAACAGAATCTATGACGAGCTTCTTAAGTGTTCTATGACCTTAATTTTAGTATCGTCACTAATATTCAAGCCAAAACTTCGTCACCGCACATTAATGACGAAACTGGACATTTCGTCATTGAAGACATATCCTTCTATGACGAAAGTGTGCAGCGTCACGAGCAAATCGTCACGGATGATCATATTTCTACTAGTGTAGATGTTGAACTTGAAGCTCGGCCGGAGGCTGCACGAAGGGACGTTCGCCCATGCACGGCGCATGACGGAGGCGCCGAGGGTGGCCGATACCGATCATCCGGGCGCGTGTCGGTGGAGGGAGACGACGTACGCCAGAGGTCGTTGGCACCGTCACCTTGGCGTGGTGCTGCTTCGCAGAGACATGTCGGCGACGAGGAGGCGAGGGAGGTGAAGTCGAGGAGGCAGCCGTAGAGGAGGTCGCTAAGCGTCCGGACGGGCGGCCCCATCCGGCGCTCCTCCATGTCCATGCCGCGCCCGACCGTGACGCTGTCGATGCGGAAGAAGACGCCACCGTTGTTGTTGAAGAGGAGGACGGTGGCGCCCTCGACCCCCGACGCTAGGGTGCGCCGGCGGAGGACGCCATTGAACGCCCGATCCTCCCGGGGCGATTGGGGAGGTGGAAGCCCATCGCTACGCCATGCGCAGGCGTTCTCCCCCCAGAAGAAGTCCTGTAAAGCTCACGGCGGGGGATGTTGTAGCGGTGGAAGTACCTCACAATGCCATAGTGGAGGCTCCACTCCGGGCGCTATGGCTCGCAGCTCGATGGCATTGGCGATGATCCCGAGCTCCTTGTTGGTCGCCGTGGGCTGCGTACCAAATGATCATGTCGTTCGACGTTTCCATCGCAGCAGCAAGACGCCGCCGTCCCGGCATGCGGTCAACCGTGGGCGGCCGCTGATGTCGCTGCCGATGTCGCCGGGTCGACGCGGGTGGCCGCCCTTGTCGGGCGTTTACGCCCTACTCGCATCGGCGTGCTCGCCGTCGTTAGCGGCGGGGCAAGGTCGATGGCCTCCTCCATTGAACGAGGCTCGAACCACTCGGCGGCCATCCTGGGGCGTGTCACGCAGCCTCCGACGAAGAGGCCGACATGGTGGCGCCGACCCTCAAGATCCATGCGTGGTGCATAGTTCTCGAAGGCGTTGATGTAGTCGCCCGCCTTGCCTCCCCCCGAAGGCGGTGCGCACGCCCGTAGTGTCGAAGGTGACGGGGGGTCCGAAGGCGCGCCGCAGGCATCGTGGTGAACTCGTCCCACTCGAAGCGGGGACTTCTTCCCCGGGCAGATCGAGGAACCAGGATGTGGCGTAACCTCGCCGATGGAAGGCAGCATACCGCACGTAGTAGTCGGGTCGATGTCCAAACTTGAGTTCAAACAAGAGCTCCATCTTCCTGATCCGTAGGTCGGGGCCGTTTGAGTCGTCGTACTCCTGGTCTTGCGCGCGCGCCACGTAGAGGGGAACGCGGTGCCATGGGTGGCACCACGGACCTGGGCGCCGCGGGTGGCGGCGTCCAGGGCGCCGCGGGTAACGCCGGCTACTCGTTGGAGAGTCCTGGCGCCTGGCCGCAGTGTCGGAGGAGAGGTGAGTGTGGCCAGGCCGCGGTGTCATCGAGGATGACATCGATGACGGCGATTGCGCCACGCGTAACGCCATCTTCCTCCTCCAACCGAGGATGGCGGGGTCGAGCCGCCGACAAGTGGGTCGTGGCGAGGAGGGGCGGCGGCCGTTGGGCTGTCCTCCGGCAGATGGTCGTCGTGCGCTGGGAAGTCCTCGAGGCGATGCGCATACTCCATGCGGCGTGTAGGCGTGTCTCCATCTCGTCGAGCTTCCGGGCGATCTTGGCGCAGTTTGTCGCCGAGGAGCACCTTCAACGCTGCGTGAACTCCCCATCTCTAAGCCATGGGTGGTGGAATCGCCCCGGTCTCCGGATACCCCCTCGCCGATTCCGGCAGATTGGGCCGAATTGACACGTGTTCGCCGACCGCTGAAGCTCCGAAGACGGCGTGGGGCTGCGGTCGCCTCGCCCGGCGGGCGACGAGCGGCAAGACGAGCAATCGCGAGGGGAGGGAGGAGCCAAGACGAGGAGGGGGGCGGGCGGCGGGCGGCGCCGTCTTGCTGGGCGGCGGCGGGCGCGGCGGCGCACGCGTGAGGGAGGGGGCGGCGGTTTGAGGCGGAGAGATAGATGGGTACTAATTTTTATTGCTTGCTTATCCCGAAAGAGATTACATGCCTCTCGCTTATATAGCCCGGTTGTGGGACTTGTAATCTAAGCAATCTCTATAAGGTTTCCTTATACGATTGGAATACCTTTTACAAGCAATATTTATATATTTCCTAATAAGGGCCTTCCTTATAGATTGGAATATTCCCTTTTACACACCAAAAGTTCTAAGATAATCCTAACTTGAAGACGGCGAGTTCGACTTCGACGGGAGGGAGGAGACGGCGGGCGGCAGGCGCCGGCCCCCTTTCCGCGCGCGCGCGCCCCCCCCCTCGTGGGCCGGCGGCCGTCGCGTCAGTGCCCTTAGCCCGGGCCCGGGCTGGCCCACCCGGGGTCATGACATTGGACTTTCGGTGGCGGCTCTAATACAACCGCCACTTGTGTGTGCGAACACATGGTTGATTTAGATCAAATGTGTTTAGTTGTGTGATTGAGTGATTGTTAACAAATAACATTTTTACTTCTATTTTTGTTTATCTTTTATGTTTCGGCTATGTTCACCAAAGACACGTGGAGTGTGTCAAGACGTATCTCTTGGTTTGTATTGTACAAGTGTGGAGCTTCGGAGATGGTAGCCGACGGCGAGGTGAAGGGGCCAAGGAGGACGTCTTGGGCGCCAGACCGTGGAGGTGAAGGACGGACGTGAGGCTTGGCCCGAGGGACCGTATCGCCCGAGCGGCTAGCCATGGTGGCTGACATCCGGGGACATCGATAAATTGAAATATGATTATGAAAAAATTGAAATATATCCTAACGATTCTATAAATTATTCACCTTTATTATTATTATTATTATTATTATTATTATTATTATTATTATTATTATATAATATGATTATTAATTAGAGGTTCTAACGGAGGGCACCACGTTTATATACATGTGCCCTTTTAAAAGTTTTCCTTGCCATCTTTGCTTGTTGCTTGAGGATAAGAATGTTGTTCTGTTGGATTTGTAGTTTGGAGTGTATGTTGAAACTTGAAAACAGCTAATAATTAAAAAGATCGGGGAAAATTCATCGCTAGGACAAGCCCATGCATCCTTCATCTGCTGCATATATATTCTGGTTCTTTTTTTTTTTTGATAACATATATATTCTGGTTCACTTCGGACACATAGATTGAGTGAAAAGACGAAATTTTAAATATTTTAATTTTTTGTAGTATTTTAAATGCTGAGAGGTACTACGTACAAAGCATGGTTATCGGGTTATGCATATATATCCATACAATTCACCCTAGGCATTCGGTAAAAACCGAGAATTTGGTTCGGTATAAAAAATTCGGTTTCCGTGATATCGAAGCCGATCGGTTTTTCAAATTTCCAGCCACCAAATCGGTTTCAGTTTTTTAGTTTGGTTTTTCGGTTTTAACCGAAAAATCGAGGAACTTAGAAGGCAAAAACAAAACTTTGTTCCGCGCGCTTTTGCTGGTGACGCCGCCCCTATCGAGCCGCACCGCGATCGCGCCGCTCCACGCCACGGATGCCGCCGCCGCGCCGCCCGCGCGGACGGTGAAGCCGCCCGCGCCCGCCCGCGCGCGCCCGCCGCCCGCCGGTGAAGCGCTACGCCGCCCGCCGCAGTGTCATGCGCCACCGCCGCCAAAGTGCTGCCCCGCCCGCCGCCGCCCGCCACAAGGTAATCCCCGGGCTAGGGTTAGGTGATGCGCCAAGGGATGTGAGCCCTCGCGAGGTGAGTGGGCGAGTCTCGCCGGGTCCGCCGGCCGGGCCGGGTGGGTGCGAGGTGAGTGGGTGAGTCTAGTGTGTGTCGGGTCTGGGCGGGCCGGCTCAGGTTGGTTGGGAACTTGGGAAGGGATCGAAACTGGAATCAGGCGCTTGTTTTGTTACTCGGTATTTCGGTTCTGTGGCACCTTGAAACCGACACGAAAACTGAACAGTCAAAAACAAAAACCGATACCAACCGAAAAACCGAGAATTCGGTTCGGGTTTCGGTTTGGTTATCGGTTTTCGGTAAAAAGTGCCCAGGCTGACATACAATGAGTGGAAAGTCATGAATCAATTAACACCCAAGAAACAAAATGTGCTCAAGAGTCAATAATTCATATATATAATTCAAAACGTTGCAAAAAAATAATATTTTTTGAACTCGGCCTGGCCGGGCAAAAGCTTGTAAAATGCTGCTGTTTATAATAACCACTGTATATGCCCTAATAATTCTTGGCTAGTGCGTGGTCAGTACAAATAATAAAAATCGTTCGACTTGTCCTTGTCACCGCAAAACCAAATGCAAAATCGTGATCTGTCGGCACGTGCGCCACCTTTGAACCTGCTCCTGCTTTGATTCCTAATTTCTGTTTGCCATGCATGCATGCATATGTCTTTGCGTGCTGTTGGCCACCAAAGAATAACCTGGACGACTATGGGTGTGTTTGGTTCGTTTCTTATTCTAGCCCGGCTAGCAAAACTAAGCCGGGCTAGCCTTGACCTGGCTCTAGCAAAGCCAAGACCTGTTTGTTTGGTTACCTGCGATACTGAGCCTGACTAGCCTGAGTTCGTGTTTGGTTGGTTAATTGGCGGTCTTTCGCGGACTTGGTTCACCGGCACTGAATTGACAAACTTCATGGGGGTCGCTGAGAAGCTGAGGTCTGATTATGACTTTGGCCGCACTTTGCATGCCAACCACCTCCCACGTGGTGGTACATTGGATATGGACTAAGGTTGCCTTTTATAATTCGCTGCTGGCACCTGTATTTTTATATATATTTAGTTCATTAAAAGGACCTCTGTGTTGTTACTGGAGCGTTCTGGGGGTTTCATGTTTTTCCCCATAATAGGTGCCTAAATGATGCATGACTAGTTACTTGACCTAGCTCTACTCCTTTTGCTAGCAAGTCAATCGTCACATTATTGCTTTTATTAAAATTTACAGATGACAACTAGGGTCCAAAGTAATGAGAAAATGATCCTAGATTTTCTCAGGATAAAAGCAAACCCATTTATTTCACAGATAACACTGCCCTTGAATATCTTCATGTGATTATTCCTTCCCAATAACACTGCCCGTGAATATCTTCATGTGCTTATTCCTTCCCAACTCTATCTACACTGATTAATTTGCCTTTTGTTCTGTGACAACTTAGCAGTTAGTGATCTTTCCAAACAGATCCTAGTGATCAAACACCTCCCACTTTTTGCTATAGATTCAGTATTATCAAACAGATTTTACAGATTAGTGCTCTTAAGTCCTTGTCAGATTCATTTGTTTGTGTTTTTAGTAGTATGACTAGAAAATGCAGGACTTACTAGTGATCAAACACCTCCCACGTGGAAATTCACGACGAATGAGAATGAACGACACTCCCAAAAAAACAACATGCTCAAGAATCCTAGAACCCAAAGAGAGCGATGCAAACCAAGATTTAGGGTTTTGGTATGGTCTTTTTTATCGATCCTTGCTAGAGGTTTGGATATCTTTTTTGATCGAAAAACGCTGGCAAAAACTTGTAAAAACTGTTGTATCTTATTATTACTAATTGGAGGCTTTATTATTTATTTATTTACTAATTGAGGCTCCAACGGAGGCTCCACATTAATTCTCACCAGACGCGCTAGGAAAAAAAGATAAATCGCAGAAATTCTCACAATAATCAGAAACATCTAGCCATTGATCTCAAAGACTCTAATAACGATAACCATTAGATCTATTTTCCTTTTTCTATAAAATTACCCACAACTGCCATTATAAATATAATAATCTAAAATAAAACACCTAATAATATCAGATTGTTATCCTGTCACCGTACGAAGACCTAAATAGCCTACGTCCATAATGCCGGCGTGCACATGCCCATCATTAAAAAAAAAGCAAGAAAAAATTAAATCTATTTAACCGCAGCACCTCCTCTAACCCACCTATGGCGGCGTCATTGTTCCATCAAGAGGATGGTGATGATGACTGATGACTTCACGTCATCTATCGTCCCTGGCCAATACTAACGATGGGGACTAGAGCAAGGGAATCAAGGGTGATGGCTTCACGCATGATGGGTGAGAAGACTAATCTGATTACTACCTTCACAGTCTTAGACAAAAGCATGAACACTGGCAGGTGTCAAAGTAATTCTAGCCTTGAGAATTGTTGGTCGCAACAACTAGATAATCGAGATGGTGCCAGACCGCAAGAGGTGCTGCAACATGAAAGGTTCACACATCGCCGATCGACTCTGGCCCTGGTGCTGGGTGTCATGACCCAATTTGGAGGGGGCCCATGGGCCATGCATGGTGCATGCAAGAGGCACCACGCCGCCAGGGTGCCTGCGCGCACGCGCCTGGCCGGCCGGCCGCCGCCTGCCGCGGCCCGTAGTCATCCTTCGCTTCGTCGTTAAGTAATAATTATTTAGGGAATAAATATTTAGGGAAAGAAATAAATTACTTTGTCAAGAGGTATTCCGATCTATAAGGAAACCTCCTAGATATTTCTTAGCATGCAAGTCTCCCTCGGACTATAAATACAAGGGGCTTGTAATCGCTGAATCTTAAGCGAAAAAATTAAAAGGGTAGCTCCCTAAACAGCTTATCTCTCCCAAATCTCTCTCTCTCTCCCACGCCCCGCGCCGCCCGACCACGCCGCCGCCATCGTCACGACACACCAGCGCCGCCTCCCAGCTTTCCACCCCACCGCCCGACGCGCGCCTCCGAAGGCGCGAATAGCGCCGCCGCCCTCGCCGTTGTCACCACCACCCCCTTCCTCACCACCGACGATCAGCAATCAGGTGTTAATTCCAGCCCAATCTAGCCGGAATCGGCGGCCGGTATCCGGAGACCAGGGCGATTCCCACCACCGACGGCTTCCGACCACCACCAACGCCAAGATCCGATGGATGACCACAAGATCGCCAAGCTCCGGATGGAGATTTGCGAAGTTTCGTGATCTCGCGAGGAAATTCCAGCCACCTTCATCGCCCTCCCGAGAAGCTGGATGAACAACCTGCCCCGACGACGCACAACGACGACACGGCCACGGGCGCCGCCAACGCCGCGCCCTGCCATGGCCGCTCCCGACATCAACAACGCCGCATCGACATCCACGACGGCCGTGGCCACGACAAAGAAGAACACCGCGGCAGCGACGCCTTGCTCGCCGGCCGACGCCGCCCACGACGTCACCTTAGCCACCTCCGACGACGTCCCTCGCCATGGGCGCCACCGACGTGACGACGCCTCCTACCGGGCGCCGCCTCGTCACCCCTCCAGATCATCGACGCCGCAAGCAACGAGCACGCCTACCCCAAGGATGCCCTACCGCCGCGACCCGCATCGATCGATCGAGGCTACCACGACGTCCACCAGCGCTCGGCGAAAAGCCTACCCAACTAGGCCAACGTCTCGCGGCTACTACAATGGCAATGAATAAGTTTCCCGGTCCACTACCAACACCCTCTTTGACATTGGGAAAATCTGGGTGCCAACATGGACGACAAGACGATGTCACCCGACGCCGACATCGACGTCGCCGGGATCAACATCCCGACAACACCGGCACCAAGGACTCCAACGGCAACGACGCCCCCCCAAGGGCGCCACCATCAACGACGACGACGCTACCATAGGCGCCATGCTCGCCAACAACGCCCTCAAGAACGCCCGGCGCGATGATGACCCTCCCATTTGGCGCCAACGACGTCACCCCGACGTCCTGCGTCATCATCATGCCGACCAACAACGACATGACCTTCACCAACCGGGGCGTCTTCAACAATGGTACCGTCGGCGACATCGCCAACAACATCAACGACAACAACGCTACCATGGGCACCATGAACGGTGACGACGCCCTCAAGGACGCCAACGCCGATGACGAACCCCGACGTCAACTACGCCTTCGCCATGCCTATCATCGACAACAACTACGAGGGGGCATGAACCACGACGACTCCTCGCGGCCAACCTCGACACCGCAGCCATGACGTCCAACCCAACGGACGCCGCCACGTATGAGAACACCGACGTTCCCCGCGCCCACCAACGAAACGGTCATTCACCGGGCCGACATACGACAACAACAATAATCCGCTACACTGCTGGACATCCTTCCGCATCAACAATGGTGGAGAACACCATCGCAACCTCCGTATCCGATAAAAGGCGCCACCATCCGTACCCACGCCGCCAGTAACACCGTGTACACCGCTATACTTCCGACAAGAGCGGCACTCCTTCTCCGGGTCCGTCTACATGCCAACCCGCAGCGACACGGAGTACTGGGACACCTCCACACGGTGTCTTCTTCGTGGCCTCAAAGCTGCCCATCAATGGCGACACCAAACGACTACTTCGCTACTTCAACGGAACAACATCTACGCCCATGCGACTACGCCAACAAACCGTGGCTGCAATGCACCAGGCGGCGGCCCACCATAGGGAACACGGCGATCCACCTCGCCCAAGAGTTGGGCGCTTCCATCTTCAAAGAAGCCTCGACTTGCGAGAGCTTCACCGACGACGACAAGAGGTACATGCCACCAACATCAACCCTCTACCTCGTCGACCCCATCACAATTCGAGGCTCTCGCTCCACCTCAACTTGCTACATCAACGGATCACGACCTACCCTACATAGCCGGAACCAACAAGCTCCAGGCAGGAGCACAAGTTGTGGTGATCGGCGTCCACTTTCCGCCGGCTTCGCCATTTGTGCAAAGCTTCATGGCAAACAGCTGGCTGTTGGAGGAGCCACCACATAGCTTCTTTTTATCGGTGGCAGTCTTCTTCTTCGACGACAACATTCACCACCTCTCTGGCATCGTCAACAATCTCATGGGACAGAGAGCTGCGGACTTCCACCCATCGGATTCAAGGTTACCAACCTCATCTTCGGCCCAGTTCATTCCCCTTCTACACGTGGATGCAACAATCTTTGGACCATGCTACTTGATCACCCCATCAACAACGGCAGCCATGTAGAACCACAGCCGCGAGGACGCGCTGTTCGAAAAGGGGGAGATGTTATGACCCAATTTGGAGGGGGCCCATGGGCCATGCATGGTGCATGCAAGAGGCACCACGCCGCCGGGGGTGCCTCAGGCGCCGACGCGCCTGGCCGGGCCGGCCGCCGCCTGCCGCGACCCGTCGTCATCCTTCGTCGTCATTAAGTAATAATTATTTAGGGAATAAATATTTAGGGAAAGAAATAAATTACTTTGTCAAGAGGTATTCCGATCTATAAGGAAACTTCCTAGATATTTCTTAGCATGCAAGTCTCCCTCGGACTATAAATACAAGGGGCTTGTAATGTCGCCTGAATCTTAAGCGAGAAAAATTAAAAGGGTAGCTCCCTAAACAGCTTATCTCTCCAGCTCTCTCTCTCTCCCCGCACGCCCACGCCGCCCGCGCGACCACCACGCCGCCATCGTCATGACACACCAGCGTCGCCGCCCGCAAGGCCCTTCCACCCGCCGCCCCGACGCCGCCGCCTCGAAGGCGCCGACAGCGCCGCCGCCCCCCTCCACCACCACCCCCTTCCTCACCACTGACGATCAAGCCGATCAGGTGTCAATTCCCGCCTAATCTAGCGGAATCTGACACCGGGCATGCCTGTAAAACAGAGATAGGAGGCAGGATCCTGGCACCGTCGTCATCACACATCATGCGTGACCCAAAGCTGCCCGAGCTCGGCAAAGGCGCCAGAGTACATATGTCGTGTATGCATCCATGTTGACGCATGCATCTGCCTCACATGAGCGAGCAAGGAGGCCATGTGAACAGTCAATCAAGTGCTGCCATGCATGATGTATGGCGTTCGGGCCATCTAGATCAAGGCAGGCACTGACGTATGAGAAGACTGCGCCTAGGGAAGATTCACCTCACAATAGGGGCAGACACTCCGAACTAAAGCCCAGCCACTCTGGCGGCCGTAGCGACGGCGCGGCGTTCTTCTCTCGGGGCCAAGCCATGCAGACATTGCAGTCCATCTTGCATTTGTTACCCCGATCTCCTATTTAGTTTACAATCTATTTGTTATTTGATATTCTATATTATGTTCCAAATCATCCACGAGTTGATGCAGAAAGGTAGTCTGCAGTTGAAGCTACAGCTTGCACGTGGATGCAGGGAACTCGAGTGTGACACTTAATTGATCTGGGCCTCGGTCATCAATAATTAAATTATCACGAGTAGACATGCATGGATGATGTGGATGACTACCAAGCTGCACGTACCCAGGCCACCTAACGATGACTGGTAGTCAGGCAATGAAGTGTTCATTAGGTGTTGTTGGGTGATACCACGTCATGACTCCATACAGGTCAGAGCTCAACTTTAAATATAATTATTCTTTCTAGCACCATGTAGTCTATAGCTATGTAATTTTAGACATAATTTGTCCAGTTTAGCTATATGAGAACCAAAGCTAAATTTGTCATAACATTCAGTAAACGTGTTATCCAGCTAAAAATCTCCTACAAACATAAAAATGGACTAATACACTATTCGTTTCAATATTGAGGAAAAACACGAATTGCATCATCATGTGTAATCGGCATTCTATTCCCTTATAACTAATTACAATGATATTTTTAAAGAAATCTAAAACCTTAGTCAACTGTTGTAGTAGATTAATTTTGTCAAACAAAATAATGAACAAGACATGAATGTTTTCTCAAGTTATTTATATTAGACGTATATGGCGGACTATAGTTATCATTGACAATGATGGTCATTACAAATATAAATTCATTTTCCTTAAAAGATATAAACCTCTGTTATTAAAAAAGTATTCTAAACTAAACTACTAAATCTTGATCCAAATTATTAGCACTACAATGTTGTAACAATAGCCTAAAGTAGCTCTTCTAAGAACACATGAGAGATATCAACTCAAACACAGAGGCTAAATATAATTCAGGAGTTGCCTCTTGCGATGCAATATGATTGGGGATACAAAAGTGGACATAGTAGTTGTATAAAAGCTTGCCACAACATGATAAAGAAAAAAATTATACAATAATTAGTTTTATATTAAAAAGTTCACAGCTAAGCATATGCCACATATACTCAGATATGATGCAAAACGGCAACCATATCTTGGGAGCAAAATTATTATGCATCAATTACTAACTGAAGTTTATCAAGACGGTTCATGTTTGACTCATCATAATGTGAGATAGAGACTTATTTCAAGGTGGAGTATGTGATTAGGAAGGAAATGATATAAAGTAACCCCTAAATTTGCAGCTATACATTATCCAACTAAATTATATTATTTAACATAGATAATGTAAATCAATCCTGAATCTAAACTATATGCATCTATCATATTATAAAAGTTCCCAAAAATACTATATAAAACCACTATGAATTATTCACTTATGTCATTGTAAAACTAGCACGCATGGCATTTGTCCCTATACATATACCTACTCCCTCCGCCCCAAATTAATTATTGTTATTTGTTTTCATGTCGTAAGTTTGACTAAAGTTATAGAAAATATGTGTCACATTTATATCTCCAAATAAATTTCTTCTAAAAATAGATTCGACGATCTATCTAATGATATTAATTATGCACCTTAAATAATATTAAGCTTTTATATAAAAATAATCAAAAGTTATTTCTCGAACAACATTTGTTTCAGATGGAGAGAGTATTTTGTAAATGAAGTGATGAGCACACCGATTTCCTAGCCAAATACATAATCAAGGTATAATGCAAATGTAAAAATATGAGGAGATTTGGAAAAAAACTTAAAAGTAATGTGTAACAAATTAAAGTCTATAATTAGGAATTACTAATAAGAAAATATTTATAAGTATTATGTAAGAATATGAACACATGAGAGAGGTCAACTAAACACACATGCCAAACATACTTAGAGGATAGGAGTTATGATGAAATATGAATAGGAATATAAAAGTGGATCGAGGAATAATATTAAAGCCTACTACAAGATAAAGAAAAACTAAAATAATTTCATATTAAAATCTTTCAAAAGCTAAACATATGTGACATGCATGGAGATAACATGCAAAGTCGGGAACCACATATGTTGGGGACCAAAAAATATATACATCAATTATTTTTAACTAAAGTTTATCACAGTTGGAGCCATATTATTAGAAAGTACAAATAAGTAGTATTGTGGTAGAATAGGCTGTGTAACTAAGTTTTCAAACAAAGTACAAATGCGTATATATTTTCAAGTTTTTAGCCGGTGCGGTAGCACGGGTTGATGGACTAGTGTTTATAAATTATAGTACGTAACCACTGATATGCCCTAATCAGCTAATCCTTGATGGCTTTATGTGCTCATGGGTGGGTCCGTCCTGTTGCATGCTGTACAGGCCAGCACAAAATCGTTGGACTTGTCGTCTTGGTTACTGCAGACCAAAAATCGTACGTTATTCTCTGCACGTGCAGTGCACCTTTGAATTTTCTTAAATTTCTCTTTGTCATATGCATGCATAATGCCTTTGCGTGCTGCTGGCCGCTAAAGAATATATATTTGCAACAATATGGAGTATGGACGATGCATGACATGGACGACTATATATAGCAGCTGGTAACACGGTATGCGACCTATATGTTACCACTCAGAGCAACAAAAACTATTATATATACAATAGTAAACTAAAACAAGCAACCGTCAAGCCTACCAATAATGGCTGTCGTAGATGAAAACGAAACCACCCAAGCAGCAACAGCTCCTGCATGCGATAATGCCAATGCAAGGCCAGCAGCAGCAGCCAAAAACTACTAGATCCCCAGCTGTTGATGGCTGCTCGCCGCGGCGACAGCGAGTTGCTCAAGGAGCTGCTGCTGCAGCAGAATAAGGATGAGGTACATGCGCATGGGCATGACACAGTGGAGTCGGCGGCGGCCGCAGCAGTAGCATCAGAGGTAGTCATCGTGGAGGTTGTCCCTCGGCGTCCTTCTCCTGCTCCTGCTCCGGCTGCTTCACCACCCTACTCCTCCTCCGGATCCGGATCAGCGCCCCCGCCACTTGTTGATGGGTTGACCTCGGAGGGGGACAGCCTGCTGCACGTGGTTGCCACATGCGGCGACGGCGAGGACTTCCTCCACTGCGCCAAGATGATTGCCCACGTCTACGGGCACAAGGGCGGTGCAGCTGCAGTGCGCCTAGCGTTGCAAGCGTGCAACCGCAAGGGCGACACCCCCCTGCACTGTGCCGCAGCTGCCGGGAACGCCGACATGATCTCCTGCCTCGTCGATCTCATGGCTAACGCCAATGAGGCGACGGCGGCGGCAGTGAAGGCGTTGGTGAGAACACAGAACAGGTGTGGGGAGACCGCGTTGCACCAGGCAGTCCGTGCTGCCAAGAACAAGGAGGCCTGCATCGACCAGCTGGTGAATGTGGATCCAGAGCTGGCCTGTATCCCATTCCCACATCAGGAGGAGGAAGACTATGCTGGTGCTTCCCCGTTATACCTGGCTATCTCACTGGGTGAAGTCGAGATTGCGCGGCACCTCTATATCAAGAGTAAAGGCAAAATGTCTTATTCCGGACCATATGGACGTAACGTCTTACATGCAGCGGTTCATCGTGGCCAAGGTAAAACTAAACTAAGCTATACTAGCGGCTGGTATTCCCTCCGTTTCAAAATAGATGTCATTCTCGCTTTGAGAAGTCAAACTTTTTAACTTTGACTAATTATATATTAAAGAATATTAATATTTATAATGCAAAATTAGTATCATTAGATTAGATAGATTGTTGATTATACATTTATAATAATAAACTTGTTTGGACATATAAATGTTATCCATATTTTTAAAAAACTAGTTAAAGTTGAGAAAGTTTGACCGGCCGCACGCATCCTATAACATCATCTGTTTTGGGACTGTGAGAGTATATAAGAAAGAGTGTCATTATTCTCACTTTTAGTAAGTCTCAAGTTCAACTAAATATATATATACAGGGAAAATCTTTTTCTAATCCCAGGGAGTAGCTACTCCCATGCATGTCTATATCTCTAGATTTAGGATGTATATGGTCGTATTTTAAGTGTATGTATGAAAAATATTTTCATAATTAATCTATTTTGGAGATATAAATATTAATGATATTTTTGACTTAGTCCAAACTTAAAAACGACACTCTCTCAGACATTGTTTAATCCAAATGTATCCACCTCAATCGACATGTGTTGGAGTGGATTAGAGTGAAGCTTATTAATTACCCTCCAATCCACTCCAACATGTCATGTGGATTGAGAGAAATACACTTACATCCAAACAAGGCCTCAGCGATCCATGTAATAGCATGTAGATTGTTACTTGTTGCACGCAGTGTAATACTTTAATCTCTATAAGTAATGAAAAGATAGAAATTACTGATATGGAATGCACGCACTTGGCTACAGCGCTGCTCTATGATTTTGGAATGGCTCAAGGATACGAAGCCTGAAGAATACAGTAGTAGTGTAGCCCTTGTCTCGCAGCTGACTGGCCAAAGGGACAAGAAGCAGAAGGGGAGCACCCCTCTTCACTTGGCCGCGTCCTGAACGGGTGGCCAAGCGCGTGGTTTCTTTCCAGACGATTTCCACGAGTTTGGCCGACGGGGGAATCAATGGCTAAACTGCTACTGGATGCTAACGAATCCACGGCGTACCAGGCGGACGACCAAGGATCCTACCCCATATACATGTCGCTGCAGCGTCTAAAAGCCACGGCGTGGTGAAGATGCTGGTGGAGAGGTGTCCGGACTGCGCCACCCTGCGAGATGGCAATGGACGGACTTTCCTCCATGTTGCTGCCATGGAAGAAAGTCCATTGCCATGGATCAATACAGGAGGAGGGACTTCCCATTTTTCACGAGACGGAAAGATGGACACGGGTGACCCTCCCGACCCTCCCGTCCCTCCCGTCCGCTCCTTCCCCTGCCGCCGGCACCTTCCCGGCCGTGATCCCCTCCATCCCTGCCCTCTTCCCCACTTCCAAGCCCAGATCCGCCACCGCCACTCCGCCTCCCGAGCCTCCGTTGGTGGGCTTCTCTCCGGCGCTCCCATGTCCCGGGCGCGATCGAGGCCTCCGTCGCCCACGTCGCCTCCGCGCAGTTCGCCGGAAGCTCTGTCCGGCGCTGCCCGTGGTCGGAGGAAGCTGCAGTGGCGTCCTCTCCACGCCCCGGCGACCCTCGGCGCCGCCCTTCCACTTCGCGCCCCTGCTTCCTCCCCGCAAGCGCCGCCGGCCACCTCCATCCCGGCATCGCCGTGCCGCCGCCCGCCCCGGTGGGGAGCTCCTCCGTCGGGCTCCCAGCAGCCCCGATGATGGCCTCGCGGGAGGCTACCGCTGCGCCACCGGGCGGGTCGACTACACCGCCCCTAGTGCCGACGACGCCTCCGCTTCGCCGCGAGTCACCGGCCGCCGCCTCGTCTACCCGCCGCCCGCAGCAAAGATATTTCGAGGATGCCGAGGGAGGGCGAGCTCGTGGATGGTGCTGTTCGGGCCCGCAGCAACCTCGCCGCAGCCCCACGCCCCTCCGGCCCTCGACCTCGCGGTGCCCGACGGAGCCGCCGCCGCTGCAGTGTGGCCATGCCTGGTGGCACCCGGCCCCGGCCACTCCTTCGCGCCTCTCCGCCGACGCTGCCCCGCTTCGTCCCGGCCATCTCTCCGGGCAGAACAAGCCGCTGCGCTGGGAGAACGACTCTCTCTCCGCGACTCCGACCTCGAGCGCCCTCTTCTCCCGGTCGCGGCGGTCTCCCGCGGATGGCGCTGTTTACCCGACCTCTAGAGACGAGGATGCCGATTCGAGCCGGGAGGCCCCCTACCGCCGCGCGCACGCCTTGCCGCCCAACCCTCTCCGGGGCAACCCGGAGGTGTTGCTGATACGGGCGCCGCCGTGACCGCCCAGCGCGCGGCGGGCGGGCGCCGCTGTAGGGCTCGCCGCCGCCGTCCGTGACCACCGCCGCGTGCCGCCGTCGCCAAGCCCGACGCGGCCGACGCCCCGTGGTGGCACCCGGGCCGCGGTGCCCGCCACCCTACGAATCGGTCGTCATCCGCCCAAGGCCCCCCGCACACCGCGCCTCAACGCCAACCATCGGGCACCGCCGCCGCGAGCCGTGTTGATGCCGGCGGTTTCACTCTTGTCCGAGGGCGCAGCATGGACGCTGCACCGCCGCCTCGCCCCGCCACAGCGGCTCGCGCCGACTCCCTCTCGCCGGTCCCTCGCTTCAACTGCTTGGCGGGGATCACGCCGCCGCTCGATGCACTTCCCCGTCCCCGCCGTCTCTCCCGCCTCAGCACGAGGCATCGGGCGAGGGATTGCAAGCTTCGACGCCGCCGCCGCGCCTCAAGCCGCCTCCGCGTCACCCGGAGCATGTTCGCCGCCGCGCCGCACCGCGGGGGATGGACTACATGCGCCGGGTCGTCCATACCCCAAATACCACCGCCCCGCCGGGCAGATTTCATGTCCGCCACGCCGACGTCCACGCCGCAGCTTGGAAGACGCCCTCTCCTCCGCTGAAGGCCATCCCCGCTCCTGGCGCCGACGCGCTACCGCTGCATACCCGTGCTCTCCGTTGCCCACCAAGTCGCCATGGGTCGATCGGGTGGGTCGACGGGGTGGCGGCCGAAGTTCGCCCGCTGCGGCGGCGCCCGCAACCCCACCGCCAGCCTTTCCACTCCGACCGTGGGCGGAGCTTGTGCCTTCCGAGCTCGAGGTCGCGCCGCCAACAACCGGAGCCTTGTCCCTCGTCCGCGCCGTGGTGAGGTCCCCCGGTGGCTTCCTTTCGCCGGGTCGGGCCCGCTGCGGACGAGCCTCACGCCGCCGCCCACGCCGCCGACGGCCCGACGACCGGGTGGGCAAGCCAGGTCGCCGCCGAGTTTGCCACGACGCAGCCCGTGGCCCGACGGGTCGGACTATCTCTCGGATCCACGGCCCGCGCCCGTGCCCGGAGGATCGACGCTGGGGGACGCCAGGCCCCAAAAGGCTACCCCCGCCCTCCCCTCCCTCTCTCGCCCGCCCGCGCCGCCACGCCTCGCTACCGCCAAACCGCGGACTCATCGGTCGTGGACTTAGGCGACCTTCTAGGGAGGTCGCCGGCCGGGCCTACCGCCGCCTCCGCCCGTCCTTCCCGCCGGCGATCACCGCGCCGCTTGACGAGCCCATCCTCGCCGCCAGCCGCTCCTCCGCAGTCCAAAAATCACCGATGAGGAGGTCCTTAAGACGCAGCACCCGCCTCGCTGCGAAATCGGGCAGCGTGACCCACACCCGAGCGCTAGGCGCTGAAGGTGTTGCTCAACAGGCTCGAGGGTCGTCCGATCGACGCGGCGTCAGGCACTCCGGACCCCGTGCTGGCAGGCAAGTTCCGGAAACACTTCGGAGACGACGTATCGTCCGGCAAGCGGGAACATATGCGCGACCTCTTCCCCATGATGCGCCCACGGAAGAGGAGGGCATATGAGGGGAGTCCACTGTCGCCGTAGCTGCTTCTCTCTACTCTTGTCGCGCAATAGTTTTCCTTTTAAGTACATCTGTGAAGCTCTGCCGTTAAAGCCGGCGATTCTTGTTTGTGTGCTTACGTGCGTTGCGGCCAATTGTTTTGGCTAATGCGTGCGTCGTGTAAAACTCTAGTTTCCCTTAATACAATACGTGCCAATGGCACGCTTTCGAAAAAAAAAAAAAAGGAGGGACTTCCCTACGTGTGGTTCAATATGTCTGTGGTGAAATGTCACAACAATTGTCATCGATGATTCTGAATGCGCAGGACAGCAAGGGGGAACACTGCGCTGCATGGCGCTGTCCGTGCTGGGAACCTTGACGTCTTCAACTGCCTGCTTCAGAATCGGCAGCTGCGCTTGGACGTGGCGAATAAAGATGGGATGACACCTCTTGACGTCTCATGGACTACGACACCTCCATCAATTCTTGAATATGTGTTTGTAAGCAAATATCCGATCCTTCTCGTTCGATCTCATCAGTGCTGTTCGAAGCTGAAGCTACCTTATTTATTTCCCTAAATTGTTTGTAGTGTTATGTATAAATAGTTGTTATCTGGTAATAGTTATCTTTTATGGTTCCAAACACAGGTATAGAAAATAGACTAATGTTAGTTTGAGTTTTAGACAATGACTATTGATTCCACTAGTTCAACCAAATCAGATAATGAGCTACTAACCAGCTAACTATTATCACGTAATGTATATAAAATAGCTAGGGCCTAAATATGCATTCAATAATTAATACTCACGCACTCTTGCAGAATCCAAGAAATGTTGTACAGATGTCATTGCTCTATTCAGGAGCTCCTTATGGTGGAGGTCGGCCTGAGCTCTTCCGTGAACAACACATCACCAAAGTACACGAGGACAAAGAGTCACAGAAACATACAGATGCAACGCAGGTGATGAGCTTTGTCGCCGTACTTATTGCGACCGTCACATTTGCATCAGCTTTCACGTTGCCTGGTGGTTATCGATCCGGCGGCGGTGGCGGGGATGATGACTCATCTAGCAATAATCACGCTGGGACGGCATTGCTTGCTGGGAGCTATGTTTTCGACGCGTTTATCCTCGCCGACACGTTGGCATTCATCTGCTCCACCTTGGCTACCTTTAGCCTTGTCTATGCCGGGGTGCCGGCTATGGACATCAGCATCCGCTGCTACTACTTCAATATCTCGGCCCTCTTGCTGCAGAGTGCAGGAAGGAGTTTCGTGGTGGCTTTCGCCTTGGGCTTGTACCTGGTGCTGGCTCCAGTTGATCATACAATTGCAGTTGCTATCTCTGTCATCATTTTGCATCTTTGCTCTGGGGAAACATGGAAGCTCGGCGGGTCACCTGTTCGGCAAACAAGGTCCGTGCTCGAATTGGGATACGGCGATTTCTAGTATGGGATTACGTACGAGTAATACTTCTTGAGGTCATGATACACTTTGGGTCGCTCATAATAATCCTTGGTCTCCCAGCAATTCGGAAGTGGGCAAGTAAGTAATTAACAGGGTATGTGTCAACATGAGAGCAAGCTAGCATTTTCTATTGTCATCACGTCAAAACAATTGTCCACCTATGCAATTTACATTTGGTTTTTAATCTGCTCAACTCTTTTTATCTCATTGTTATTATCTTCTTTTGTTGTACAAAAAAATTAAATGCTTCGAAAATTTTCTGCAGCTTTAATTTGGACCTGCTGGAATACAAAGTATTTTTTGGAGCTTTAGATACATATGCCATGGTTTTGTGATCACTACAGAATCCGCTTCTTTGCCGAAAGTGCTAAAACATTTGCCGAGAGGAAAAAGTCGGGCACTCGGCAAAGAGCATCTTTGCCGAGTGCCAAACTCAGCACTCGGCAAAGTCTTCTTTGCGAAGTGCCGCACCGTCGGCGATGTTCAACGCCGGCAAAGCATATCTTTGCCGAGTGCTTGGCCCTCGGCAAAATAACACACTCGGCAAAGGATAACAGGGACCAAACGGCCACGTTGTCCGTCACCTTTGCCGTGTCCGACGTTAGGCACTCGGCAAACTAGGTATCCTTTGCCGAGTGCCACACGTATATCCACTCGGCAAATAGGGTCTTTGCCGAGGTGTGCCGACCTATAACACGGTAAATTATGCATTTTTTTTTTTTTTTGTCCCATATTTTTTTGTGGCCTTGATCATGTAATTACATCTCATGTTCAAAATTTGAGACAATTTCAAATTGTTTTGCTATATTTCATGAATTATTTCTATTTTTCTTGTATTTTTGGACCACTCAAAATTTGAACTAGCAGGTACATGAAATAATGGAATGTGGTCATTCAAAAAATGTTATTCACGATGTTTGGCGTATGTTTAGGCTCAATCCAGGAACTCGCGAAATTACGAAGATTTTTGTGTCGAAACATGACGAGTTACATGCGAGAAAAGTGTTTTAAAATTCTATAAAATCCAAACGAAGTTTAAAAATCACAAAACTTGGCAAGGTGTCTTGTCATCTCATGAGGAGGCTGTGGTAAAAATTTCAAAAAGTTTGGAGCAAGTTGTGACGTCGGATGCCTAAAACTCGCACATCTCCACACTTGATCACATGTGGAGAGTGTGGAGATGTCCGAGTTTTAGGCATCCGAAGTCACAACTTGCTCGAAACTTTTTTTTTGCAAATTTTTACCACAACCTCCTCATGAGATGACAAGACACCTCGCCAAGTTTCGTGATTTTTAAACTTCGCTTGATTTTATAGAATTTAAAAACACTTTTTCCCGCATGTAACTCGTCATGTTCACACATAAATGTTCGTAATTTCACGCGAGTTCCCCCGGATTGAGCCTAAACATACACCAAACATCATGAATAACATTTTTTGAATGACCACATTCCATTATTTCATGTACCTGCAGCTCAAATTTGGAGTGGTCCAAAAAATGCAAGAAAATAGAAATAATTCATGAAATATAGCAAAACAACTTGAAATTGTCCCAAATTTTGAACATGAGATGTAATTACTCGTACCAAGGCCACACAAAAAAAAATATGGGACTAAAAACAAAAAATGCATAATTTGTCGAAAATGCCATTTTTGACACTCTCGGAAAAGGGTGATTTGCCGAAAGTGCCTTGCCGCGTGGGCACTCGGCAAGAACGATTTTGAAAAAAAAAAATAAAACACCTTTGCCGAGTGCCGCATTTCACGGCACCGGCAAAGCCGATAATAATGACCCGACCCCCATTTCACCTCATTTCGCCTACCATCACGCCCGCCCGCCGCCCCGCGCCGCCGCCGCCGACGCCCGCCGGGCCGCGCGCCCGCGCCGCCGCCGGATCCGCCAGCCCACCGCCGGACCCGCCCGCCGCCGGCAAGCCGCTCCCCCAGCGCTGAAGGCCCACCGGGCGCCGCCGCCCCCGCGCCCGCCGCCCGGCCGGGCTCGCGGCAGGCCCCGGCCCCCCGCCAGCCGCCGGGCGCCCCGGCCAGCCTCGCCGGGCGCTGGCCGGGCCCGCCCCCGGCTGCCGCCCGGCCCCCGCCCCCGCCGGCAGAGGTGAGGAGGAAGAGGGAGGAAGGGGAAGGTGAGGAGGAAGAGGGAGGAAGGGAAGAAGAGGAAGAAGAGGAAGGAGAGGAGGAAGAAGAGGAAGGAGAGGAGGAAGAAGGAGGAAGGGAAGAAGAGGAAGGAGAGGAGGAAGAAGAGGAAGGGGAGAAGGAAGAAGATGAAGGGGAGGAGGAAGAAGGTGATCGACGCCGCCGTTTCCGTGTTGCTCTTGCCGCTCCCGCTGCCAAGGTAAGCCATATCCTTCTAGTAGTGGTTAGTAGTAGTGGTTAGTACTAGTAGTTAGTAGTGTTAGTTGTAGGGTTAGTAGTAGTAGTTAGTAAATAGTTAAGTAGCTCTTAGTATTAGTAGTGTTAGTAGTTGTTAGTAGTAGTTGTAGGGTTAGTAGTAATTGTTATGGTAATACTTGAATACTTTCATCTGCATGGAAAGAGAAGTAAAGTAAATGGCTCTTGTTGATATATTGGTGGTTGTTGGCCTTCGTGCCCATATTCGGTATATATATGTGGTTGTTGGCCTCGTGCCATGTTTTTTGCAGTGTTTGGGAACCTCCCCGTGCGGTGGAGGTGTTTCGAAATTTTGAGTCGACACTAACTATTTTTGCCCTTGTTTTGTAGGAGGATGCTCTGGGAGGGACTCGGCGACCCCGATCGTCCCGTGGCGCGTTGTGTCTTGCCGCACCGCTGTCTCCACCGACACCGTAGGTATTAATCACCTCCCGTCCCTTGTAGTTGTCTTACATAGCGTGACCCGCTTAGGGCGTCTCCCCGTCCGAAAAGAGATACAAGCGTTGGTATGCGCGATCCGTGCATATCCGCGACCGTATTTGCTTTCGGATTGTCCACGCTTTTTGGAGCCCGTGGATGCGTGATGGGTTAGCACATCCATGCTCGCCCCCGTCCGAGCCGGATTTTCGGCAAAGCACCTCCCGTTGTTCTCCTGGATACACACTCTCCCCGCCAGACGTGTATCGGGAGAACAGCGGGAGGTGCTGCCGAAATTCCGCGGTTCGGATAGGAGCGAGCATGGAAGCTAACCTTGTCTACGCATCCTCGGGTGGGATTAGGACCTATCCCTCACCTATTAGATGGTGGTACGAACGCCGTGTAGATGCAATTGCTGGTTATATGGCTCACCGACATGGGCGTATGATAGAGGATGGATAAACCGTGAGTGGATGTACACGGGCTTCGCAAGTAAGAGCCTTGAATGGATTAGGGGACCGACCGATGCTTTCCTAGAGCATGCATTTGGCCCACCGCTAAAGGGTCTATTCGATGCCGTGTCCCCGCAAAGAAATGTAAGAACAAGAAAAAGAAACGAAAGGTTGATATGGGCAAAGATATTTACAAGCACGGATTCGTCCCCAAACTATAGCCACCGGATCTTCCACGGTGAAGTCGATCGTATTAGAGAAAAACGTGGTGAGGCCCCTCCTCGAGGAGTATGATGCGTATGCCGGGATGGCGCATATGATGGCGCATTTCACGATGCACGGATCAATGAAGGATTGGAGGAGGAACCCGAGGAAACCGCAAAGGCGTTTCTACGAGATGATGGAGGCGCACAAGAGCCCCTTCACGAGAAGACAATGGTTACAAAGCCGATGCCATTTCACGCCTTATAGCGCTGAAGTCGCAATTGAGCATTAGTCGAGACGGCTTCGACACCCCCTTGTCGCTATTGGCAACCGCCTCCGCAGGGGTCACGCCCCGCCGAAGAACACGTGACGAGTCACGAGACTCCTTCGTGGACTCAAGATGCCATATGAGTCGCACCATGCTTGTCCGAAGGGGTGCCCCTCTTTAGGGGAGACCTCAAGGAAGCAACGCACTATCCAAAGTGCAAAGCCTCTAGGTTTGTGGAGGTGGAAGGTAGTGATGGCGAGAAGAAATGTTCAAGATCCCCGAGATGGTCCTACGACACCTTCCTTTCGCATCGAGGCTCCAACGGTTGTACATGACAGAGAGTCCGCGAAACAAATGACATGGCACAAGAAGGGCAAAAGATACAGTCCCCGAGAAGTTGGTACACCCATCGGATGGTGATGCATGGAAGCACTTCGATAATATGCATCCCGAAAAAGCTATGGAGGCTCGGAATGTACGCCGTAGCGCCGCAAATGTATGGGTTCAACCCGCATTTAATGTTGGCGGCCCCGCATACTTTGTTGGCCCATGTTCGTGATCCCTCTCAATCTTCCCCCGGTGTCATGTTTGAGCTCAAGCACCCGTTCTTGACGCCGATAATACCCGGGCACCCGCAACAATATGGGTGTGTTCATGCGGCCGCAGGGATGAATTGCAAGATGCTTGGCAAAAATGGGGTACCGACGCATTTAATCGAGCTACAAAGACGAACTTCAACGATGCATGTGTGGTACTTGTATTCAATGCATGACTTCCCGCTTATGGCATATTTAGCGCGTGGTGTGTTCATGGAAGTTCCCTTGCCCAACATGCAAGGTACCGATGTTCACCGGGCCGAACAAGGGTGGCAAGTATTCTTCGCTTGACAAACATCGCCAATTCCTTCTCGAGAACCATGAATTCAGACTAGACAAAAAAGCACTTCATGAAAGGCGTTCAAGTCACCGACCCCATCCTAAAGTTTATGACCGGTGAAGAGGTCCTTGCCGAGCTAGCTGGTCTCAAAATCGATGAAAAGAAAGGTTGTTTTGTTGGATATGCTACCACACACATGTGGACTTATATATCGGGCTTGACTAATCTCCCTACTTCAAGGATCTTCTTCTTCCACACAACATCGATGTAATGCACACGTAAAAGAATATCTCCGAGGCACTCTTCGCAAATAACCATGGACCTTAAGAAGTCAAAGGACAACGTTAAGGCTAGACTTGACATAGAGATGATGTGCGATAGACCAAAGCTAGTGATAGAGAGCCCTAGCCCTGGGAAGAGATGGAAAAAGGGCCCGGCCGACTACATCATCAAAAGGGCCGATAGGAAGGGAGTACTATAGTGGATGAAGACGTTATCGCTCCCCGATGGGTATGCGGTGAATCCGAAAGAGGGGAGTGAACTTGCGCACTATGAAAGTCTTAGGGATGAAGAGTCATGACTTCCACATATGGATTGAGCGGGATCCTTCCTAAGATGACTTGGGGATACCTCTCCGAGCCGCTGTGGCGCGTCCCGGCAGAGTTGAGCTTTTTCTTCCGCCAGCTTTGTGCTAAGGAGTTATCTCGGGATGCGATTGCCGATCCGAGCGTCTTTGCACTTGTGTTGATCTCGCAAGTTGGAGATGATATTTCCACCGGCTTCTTCCCCGTCCATCACGCAAAGACCTGATTTTGCACCTTCCCAGCGAGGCACGGCTTGGGGGGCCCGTGCAGTTCGTTGGTGCTATCCAATCAGATGGCTCTCAAGGTACTTCAAGAAAATGCGTGAATAAAGCCAAAATTGAGCCTTCCGTGGCGAGGCATACATTCTAGAGGAGGTGTCGACCTTCACACAGCGCATTTATATACCGAAACTTCCTAGCGCCCACAATCCTACCCCCTCATTATAACGCCGATGAGGGTTCATCGAACCTCAGCCTTTTCGTGAGGGCAAGTCGGAAGAGGAAGCGCAGCCTACCCACAAGCACTTGTCCTTTTGATGAGTGGCGCACTATCATGCTCTATGTGTTGTTAAACCTTGACGGCGGCGCCTTATCGCCAGTAAGTTCTCAATGAGCTTGTTCCATACGCCGTCACTATCCTCCACCTATCGATCCGACCCACTTGCCTTGTTTTTTTTTTTCAGGGAATTTATTGGTCAACACCGGAGAGGGAATGGGGCTCCTACCTTGCAATAAGAAGACAATCTTCTAAAAAATGGGCAGCCCGATTTTATTTCCCGGTTCTCGCTCAAAGGTACCATCCAACTAACCTCGTTCCGACTTTGATATTCCACTTTGGTCCTAGTAACATATAATGTAACGATGTACGTGGCCTCACCTTGCGTGCCCGCACGCATGCCAAAATGTGCGAAGATTTAAAAAACAGTGGGCAATGGCTTCCCAAGGGTCAACTCATTCACCATTTATGATGTGAATGGCTATCGCCGCACGATAAGCTACGAGGAGAGTCGGCCCAACCACAAAACAACGTGCACCGGAGTTCGTGACGCCCGGCTTGGATAAGAAGGACTATTATGGCATAGTCGAAGAAATATATGAGCTCAACTTTGGGGGTCCTAAAGAGCTCAAGCTAGTGGTATTCAAATGCCATTGGTTCGATCCCCGATGACACGAAAAGTAGACCCTACGATTGGGCAAGTTGAAATTCGACAGATTCCGTATATGGAGGAGAGGATGTCTATATTGTGGCTAATATACACGCCACACAAGTTTATTACCTCCCATGGGCATGCCAAAAACACGAGGACCTTATGCGGGTTGGTACCTTGTGCAATGTATCGCCCTCACGGTAAAGCGCCCGCTCCAAACGATGATGATTACAACCTTGACCCAAACACCGAAGAGTTCTATCAACCTGAGGGGCTAGAAGGACATTTGGAGATAGACATTCTTTTGCTGATGGGCATGGAAGTAGACAACGCCATCGATGAGGACGAGGGTGATGAGGTGCAGGATGCTAAGGACTTACAAATTCTTGAACGATGGAGGATGGTGCGCGAAGGAGTTGTGGAGGGCGATGCACATGCTGAGGGCGATACAGATGATGAGGATGGTGACATTGATGATTACAATAGTGATAGTGATAGTGATGACTACATGCCAGCCTTTGGCATTCGGGGAGATAATTTCTAAATCATGTAATACTATTTTGTTATTATTGTTACCTTTCAATTATGTTTCGTTCATTTTGCAATACTAATTGGTTTTACTTTTGTCTTTGCAGGACTCGACAAAATGCCAGCGGAAGGCGGCAACGTCGACAGTGGTGTCCAGTCCCTCTACGCGAGGCCCGCCCCACCCTCTCCCCATGCCGACGAGGAGGAGGCCGACGAAGCAGACCTAACGGTGGAGATCTGCCGAGGCGCAGCCCGACGCCGCCCGTCGACGAGGAGGCTTGAGTTTCTTTCTTCATCGGGCCAGCCGGGGCCGTCGCCGACACCGCCGACCCACACCTCTTCGTGACTCGGACACCGGTGCCGAAGAGACACCGCCGAGACGCCTTCCTCGAGTTTGAACAGTGGTCTACCAAATACAACCTCGACCCTCCCGATGGGACGATCCCTTTGTCCCGCCGCCCGTGATTCGACCCCACGGTGACAAGTAAGTAGCCATTGATATTTTCACTACTTGTTCATATGACATGTTGAAAATCGAACTTTAGACTAATAATTCATCTTAATGGCTCATGCAAGAATCGGAAGATTGTAAGCGGAGGGGGCAGTTCGCACCATATCAATGGCATCCGTAGCCTCCCCGATTAAATCGAACTACCCCGCATGGTGAACGCCGGGGGCGGTGAGGGAGCCGCCCTATACGTGGGACCACTTCGCGCGCGTGGAGGAGGGCGCCCTTGCGGTGAAGATCAAGAGGGAGTTCGGGTGAGTCTCGTATGCGGGATTACTTCACGTTTTTTAAATACTATGTTTTTAAATAATAGAATGATACATGTTGTCCGTATGCGGGATTACTTCACGTGCGAGGCGGGCAAGAGGCGCCGGCCGCTAGAGTGCGAGACAAGGTCCGCCGAGACCGACTCAAGGACCTGTACCATGAGGCACGTGTCCAGTGCATCATCTCCTTCAACGCCGACGTGCTTGGCAAGGTGGTGAGGAAGCATGAAGCAAGGGAGATGATGCTCCGAGGGAGACCGACCTCACCAGTGGACCAAGACATCCGTGTTCGTAGAACACATTTATTCCGATTCCTTCAATGAAAAATAAGCAAGCTTCCATTCATCCTCTCGCTATGTCATGCAGATGTGTCCGGGTGGTGCAAAGAAGTACAAGGATCGCCGAGAGGCCATTGTGGACAAGTGGCTCTTGGAGGAGACGTACGAGACTAAGAGACTTCGTGGAGATGTCGCTTGAGATGGAAGGGAAGCCACACCACCAAGGGAGCGTGCCCCTCCCAATGTATATGGATAGATGGGTATGATTCGTTGATTTTTTATTCAAGCGCTCAAATCTCTTCACTTCTAACCATCTCTCGTGTTCTCCCTCGCAAATCCGCTTCGCATGAAGGCCAGCACATCAACGAGTACGCTGGGTTCGCCTTGAGTCATAGCGGTAGATCGACCGACAAGGACAACGCCTACGACCCGAAGGCCCGAGGCGTACACCAACGCCCGCGTCTACCCCAAGCTTACCCAAGACACCGAGGCGGCAAAGCAAATACCTATGGGGGACGACTTCGATCCGCCCACCGCGCCCCTAGACACGCACCTCGTGATGAGGTTGGGAGGAGGGAAGCAAAGACGGGTCGGGTATCGATGGCCAACAGCCGCGATCGACCCGCCCTCCTGCTCACGTCGAGAGCGAAATTCGCTCAAGGAGCATGACCTCCTCCGACATCCCCATAGCACCTCGGCGCCAGAGCTCCACGCAGATGATGCGCGCGTTTGTAATTACGCTTTCATTCGCCGCTCACTCGGTTTTACACATGTCCGCCGCCTATGCATTGTTTCAACGCTACGGTGTAATATTGCAGCCCCGGATGGCGAGTTGGAGGCCAAGTAGGCGGCCCAGCGGCAGACTTTGAGGCCGAGCAGCGGCCCCGCAGAGGCCCATCGGCGGGAGTTGGAGGCATACCAAAGAATACCGGTCGCCGATGCGGGACGTGGCGGCCTTCTTCCGTGGCCTCCAAATCCCGGTGTGACCCCGCCTCCGTTGCCTAGCTCCCCTGTTCGCTCCACCCCCGCTTCCCGTTCTCCTCCCCGTAGGGACTCCGGTGAGTATATGTTGTTGCTTATTTATTTGGCTTGTGCGGCTCACCCGTGTACTAATGAGATCGCCTCTCCTTTATGCAGCCACCGCCGGCGGGTTCGAACCCGACTCCTCCAGTGGCCCGTCTCCACCCCATCCGGTTGGCCCGACTCCACGCACACGTGGCCGTGGCGCCCTCCTCCCGCACGCAATGCCCACACTACGGGCTTCCACACGTCCCTCCTACACACACCACGGGTGGACGATGCATCGGCGCCCGCAGATGGGTGGTATCCGGGGCAAGGTGAGGGCCCCTCACACTCTTCGCACTGGGGAGGCCACGGGTCGGGCAAAGTGAGTTGCTAGTGATTATGTTCGATGGATTTCTTTTGGATGTTGAACATCTTGCACTCGTGATGGATCTCGCTTTGGATGTTGGACATGTTCTTTTCGCTTTCGATGTTGGACGTGTTGGATATGTGCACTATATGTGTGAATTTGTGATATATGTGGATTATATATGTGAATTTGTGATATATGTGCATTATATATGTGAATTGGTGATATATGTGGTTTATGTGTATATATGGATGGTTATGGTATATATATATATACACGTATTTGCAGCAAGAATCAACAAAAACAGCAAAAACAAAAATAAAACTCCCGATTTGCCGAAAGCCGCCAAAGACTCGGCAAAGCCGACACGCCGACAAATAAAATGGCAGATTTGCCGAAAGTGCGAGGTGGCACTCGGCAAAGTAACCATTAATTTGCCGAGTGCTTTTATCCCCGGCACTCGGCAAAGTTTATTTTTTTGTAAAATAAATAATTTGCCGAAGTACCGACATAACACTTTCGGCAAGTTTTTTTAAAAATTCAAATCTTTGCCGAAAGTGCGACATTTGGCACCGGCAAAGGGACGCTCGCTTATAACTGACGACGCTTCCATTGCCGAAGATCCGACATGGCACTCGGCGAAACCTTTACCAAGTGCCCGACATTTGGCACTCGGCAAAGAATCGCTTGCCGAGTAATTCTTTGCCGAAAGTGGGGTTGCCGAGTGCGGCACTCCGGCAATGGCTTTGCCGAGTGCAAAGGTGCCTTTGCCTAGTGCACCCGCGCACTCGGCAAAGCGACCGATTCCCCGTAGTGGATGAAATACTTTTGGTTTTGGACTATTAGCGTGCATGAAGTGCTCCTCAACTCTTTACGACTCCCCCCTGTTGCTCCTCAACTCCGTCACCGCTCCCGCCACATCGGATGGGCTTGTTATTGGGAGTGTCAATTACGTAAGCGTGGTGTGCTTTGAGCCGAGTCGCCTCTCGTGCTCCCGAGAGCAACTCCAATCCACTCCTCATTTAAGCCCCTACCCTAAATTTTAGGGGCTTTGACAAAAAAATCAACTCCAATGGGACCCTAAGAATATCTCCAAGTGGGAGACCTCAAATTAAGACCTTAAATTTTCATTTGCATGTCAATCTAAAAAATTGGGGGCTAATTAGGGGCTCAAATTAACATGCAACCTAAAATTTTTATTTGCTCGCGCTGGTGGTTGGCGATCGTGGGGCTTTTTAGATCTGTCGCAAGTGCTACGACGACTACTCGCGACGCATCGCGGCCTCCAAGAACTCAAATGCACCTCCATTGAGTCAACGGGCGGGGCGGCGAGCAAGGTGCCGAGGGCCGAGCACGGCGGGGGCGGGCGTGGCGAGCAGGGCCGAGGGGTGAGGGCAAAACGCGTGGCGCCGAAGGGCGGCCGGCCGACAGCGCCGGCGGCGAGCAGGTCGAGGGGCGAGGGCGTCACAGGGCAGCGCGTGAAGGCATGCCGAGGCCGACGCGAAGTCCCCGCGACGGGCGAAGAGAAAAAGGTGGTACTCATAGGAATAGGGGATTCCGCATTTAGAGGGTTGAAACTAAAATTTGGGTTTTTTTTTTAATTTGAGGCCCCCATTAAAAGGCTCCATTAGAGTTGATTTTTTTTCCGAAGCCCCTAAAATTTAGGATATGGGCTCAAATAAAGGGTGGGTTTAGAGCAACTCCAGTGGAAGCCCTCAAATTGGGCCCTTAAAATTTTATTTGCATGCTCAACCTAAAAAAATAGAGGCTCAAATTAATTCCCAACTCCAATTGAACCAATCACCCAGACCCTAAACCCACTGGGCCCCGCTTTGTCGCCAGGTTACGTACTGCGCGAGCGCCCGAATGGGTTTAGGTCCGGGTGATTGGTTCCATTGAGAGTGGGAAACTTTGCGGAGCCTCGATAACGCCCGGCTCGCCGTCTTTGATAACAATAGTGTCGCACAGCTCAAGGAAGTGTTGGAGATGTGCGTTGGCCCTCGCTAGGCGCCATCGAAGGGGGACCGGCCTCGCACCATAGTGATCAGCCCGCGCAGCTCGAAGTTCTTGTCCGCCACATTAACCACCGCCCCGATGGCACGTTGGCGGCTGGAACGGAGAAATCGCTAAGCAACTTTTGAGCCATAGCTTGCGGTTCGGTTGGTGCAGGGGTGTCGGTCTCAACCTGTCGAGGTTCCGACCGAAGAAGAAGAGGTACGAGACCTGTTCTTCCTTAGGAGTGCCTCGAGATTCTCGATGAAGTTTGTCGGCAGTTAGAAACCCGACATACACTATCCTCGTTTTCATCCACAACAGGATAAAACATAAAAGATTAGCTTGTATGAGCAAGTGGCTACCACGCATACACATTTCATATTCATAGCCGCCTAGTGATTTCTTATAACAATGCCTTCCCGAGAACGCGCCGAAATGCTTGTTGGGGGTTTCTTAGCGCAATCACTAGAAACAGGTTTAGAACTAATCTCTAATGGCGACGCTAGGAAACATGCCGCCGACGATATCACTAAGTGGAACCACCGTGTCGGTGATAACGCACTTTCAATCAACGGTGATAGATCTTGCCATAGTTGATATTTCATCCGCAGCGCACGGATCTATCATTGTAGCATTTCACCCTAAGTATTGGTATCGTTATTTATATTTTCCCAAAGGAAGGCTTGTATATAAGAAGCTAGCATGGCATCCGGATGATGGAATGTGTGCACGCTTAAGTCCAACTTGATCATAACAGGGGTAAGCAATACGGTTCATAGATAGTGTGACACACACATTGGAATCCACCTTAGAAGGATAAAGAAAATAAATAAAGAATAAATGAATGTCCTATGGAGTACACTAATGTATTCTAGTCATGGTCATACAAATGAATAGTTAGGATCATATGCTAACACGATATAAGCATGGTTATGTCTAGGATAACAGGGAGACTTCCCGGTACCATCCGGCCCAATGGAAAGCATTTATGAACTCCTACATTACATGAGAACATGGAGGGATTACAAGGGACGGACATGGCTGTCACGATCCTGCCGCCTACCCTCACGACCATGGCATGCTCTCATATTCGAAGGTGTCGTAATACCCGGGCACCATGCCCGTGTACTAGAGCACTACTCTTGTCCCCCCAGGATCCCCACCCTATGGATGGACGGACTAAGACAAGAGCAAACCCGAAAGAACGACAAACCGTTATCCCATCTATAATCATGTTATGCATACGATGATCAATGAAGAACGAATATGAACATGTCAAGATTATGATATGTAAACTATATGCTAGTTCATATATCAACACTATAACATGAACAAGACTATACTCTAATTCATAAGTTAGACCATGATCATAGAAATAGAACTTGCAAATAGGAGAAAGATCCATTGAAGATATATATTACCAAAGCTCTCTTTCTTCTAGATTACAAGCTCCTCCTTGTAGCTCTTCTACTCTAATTCTAACCAAAGAAGAAGAAGAAGAAGAAGGTGTGGAGAGTGAAGTGGTGCTGGTGTAGGTGACTCCAAGTGGTGTGTGTGGAAGAAGGAGGAGAGGGAGCTACTTATACACATGGGAGAGGAGGCAAAAGGACTAAACTACCCCCTAACCGACGTTGGTAACGCATCTAGGTACAAAGGAACCGCCAAAGACACCCCGAACCGCCTCCTTGGCATTGAATGGACCGCCTCACCAAAGCCGGGCCTGAACCGCCCCGCCAGTGGTGCGGGCGCACCACTCGGGTGCGGCCGCACTTTTAGGCCGGGCCGGCCCTCGGCTTTGGCAGTCCGTCGTCCTTCATCTTGAAAAGTTGTGTCATGGGTTTGGCTTGGTCCACTTTGTCTGTTTTGGCCTATTTCCACCCTAGGCTTGTGATCTTCTCGGAACGCTTTCCGGGTCGCGCCTTTTGGTCGTATTTCCACCTGTTTTTATTATAAATACTACAAAATACATTTTGGACACTACAAGTGGAAATATGTTAGTAATAAATGTATATGAGTATAAAAAGGTATAGTTTTACTCCCTTTATGGTAGTAAGTTGACGGAAAAAATATGTCGTTAGTGACCGTCAACATGGAGCACTACTTGTTTGGGCCATCCGTGACGCACTTAGCCCGGCCAGAAACGAATGGGGGTGGCGATTCAATCCTCGCCGGGCTTCGCTTGCTCGCCGCTCGGTCGCGCTCTTCGCCGCGTGTCACCGCCGGCACACGCTTTGTCGCTCCCACCGACGCCGACGCCGACGCTGTCCTCCTCCGACGCTCCCACCGACGCGGTCCTCCTCGACGCCCCGGCGTTATGAAGCGAGGCCATGGAAGGCGTGCTCCACCCAGATCCGTAGAATCGTGCATCCGCCTCCATCGTGCTCGCCGGTGGCCGACCACGGCGTGGCGCACCACCGCCCCGCCAGCGGTGGCCACGACCGATCTCGCCGCCGCACTCCTCGGCGTGCTCCCGGTGGTGGAGGTCGACCGCATCGGAGATGGGGCCAGCCGCTGCAGCCATGGAGGGAGAGGGGCCGGAGCAGCCCACCAGGATGCGGCGCCGCATGCCGGCGCTTGTCCGAGATCTGCGCCGCTGCCAATGACCGCCGTCCGAGGCCGCGCCCGACGCACCTGCTCGCTGCTTATCCCGCCGTCCCCGCTGTGTTCGTTGCTTTCTTTAATTTCTTTGTGTCAAGTGTGCATTGGTTTCTGAATGTGACAATTTCATGTTGGATTGAGATCGGTGTTTGCTGTGCAATTTTCTTGGTTCTCTGGTGTGAAATTGTTGATTAGAGAATTTAACATTAGAAGTTGTCATGGAAATTTCTCTTTCAGATTCAGTTTGCAGCGACAAGACAAGCTGATCCTTGGCCTGGCATTTCAGTTACAGAAGACAATGAGTGTGCCTAGTTTTCAATGCTTGGTGAGAAAAAGCATCTCATTTGTAGACACAATTTGTCAAAATTCAGTTCATGGACCAACCCATAAGATTATTCAGTTGGTTTTCCCTGATTACGAACAACACTTATCAGAGCTGAGTTTTGTTGGGGAGCATCATCGTCCACACTGCACTAAACTTTAGTACTGAACTGAACTCCTATCTGTCATTGCTTCAAGATGAACTGTACTTTACAGCCATGGGAATGGGATTCTAGTTCATGACAGCCTCTCATTCTGATGCTAACACTAGTGATCAACGCCGTAGGACTTCGGGAAGTGCCCGGTGAAGTTGTTGTCGCTGACATCCAACTCTTGGAGCGTCGGAACGGAGTGGCACAGCGGCAATGGCGGCCGACGGCGCTGGCCGGTACTTGCAGGAACGCCATGGCAGAGCAGCCCACCACATGTTCGATGAAATGTATCAAAGGAGGTGAACTCACCAGCTCGAGGAAGAGGTGACTGTATGCAAATCAAGCCAGACAACCAAACACTCCAATCTCAAAACTGGGCTACAATAAGCCATCAAAACCAATATCAACCAGGTTTTGGCTTGGCTACTCCCCGCCATGCTAGGGTGGGCTAGCCAGCGCTGATTGGCACCACAACCAAACACACCCATAACAGCTACGAAAATGGTCTCAGGCCCAAACTAACACAAGCCCAAAAGCTAAACAAGTAATAAAAGATGAAACACAAGCCCATAGAAGGCCTTGCCGTCGGCCCACGCGCTCAATGTTGACAACTCCAGCTTCTCAACGCCTTTCACCCTGCACTCTTGTCCATGACGCTCG
>JADLZK010000808.1:0-66151 GCA_015847255.1 Hyparrhenia diplandra | reverse complement strand
GTGGATAGGTTTGATGATGGAAGGATCAATTACATTGCGTTCCCCAACCGTTAATATATGTTTCTGGATGTGACATTAGGGACTGCTGGCGTTGATTTCAGCGCGAACTACAAACAAAGAGAAGTTTCCAATCCGGCGATAGAATCGAGCTAGACTTTTTCGCGGTTGTGGAATCAAATGCCTCGCCCTAGAGAACCTAAATTCGAACAAGTGGACCATTAGAGAGTTTTTCTATGAATCACTTGCCATAGGCCTCAAAGTAGCACTTGTTTAGAGTGAAATCTCTGAATTCCATCAAAAATCTCTATGTCGACCTACGAACCGAAACAAGAAGGGGAACGACACGAAAGGTACATAGGAAGTTAGGGTGGATAGGTTAGATGATGGTAGGATCAATTACATTGCGTTCCCCAACCGTTAATATATGTTTCTGAATGTGACATTAGGGACTCTTTGGGCGTTGATTTCTCGCGCGAACTACGAAACAAAGAGAAGTTTCCAATCCGGCGATAGAATCGAGCTAGACTTTTTTGCGGTTGTGGAATCAAATGCCTAACCCTAGAGAACCTAAATTTGAACAAGTGGACCATTAGAGAGTTTTTCTATGAATCACTTGCCATAGGCCTCAAAGTAGCACTTGTGTAGAGTGAAATCTTGGAATTCCATCGAAAATCTCTGTGTCGACCAACGAACCGAAACAAGAAGGGGAACGACACGAAAGGTACATAGGAAGTTAGGGTGGATAGGTTAGATGATGGTAGGATCAATTACATTGCGTTCCCCAACCGTTAATATATGTTTCTGGATGTGACATTAGCGACTGCTGGCGTTGATTTCAGCGCGAACTACGAACAAAGAGAAGTTTCCAATCCGGCGATAGAATCGAGCTAGACTTTTTTGCGGTTGTGGAATCAAATGCCGAAACCTAGAGAACCTAAATTTGAACAAGTGGACCATTAGAGAGCTTTCCTATGAATCACTTGCCATAGGCCTCAAAGTAGCACTTGTTTAGAGTGAAATCTCTGAATTCCATCAAAAATCTCTATGTCAACCTACGAACCGAAACAAGAAGGGGAACGACACGAAAGGTACATCGGAAGTTAGGGTGGATAGGTTAGATGATGGTAGGATCAACTACATTGCGTTCCCCAACCGTTAATATAAGTTTCTGGATGTAACATTAGGGACTGCTGGCGTTGATTTCAGCGCGAACTACAAACAAAAAGAAGTTTTCAATCCGGCGATAGAATCGAGCAAGACTTTTTCGCGGTTGTGGAATCAAATGCCTCGCCCTAGAGAACCTAAATTCGAACAAGTGGACCATTAGAGAGTTTTTCTAAGAATCACTTGCCATAGGCCTCAAAGTAGCACTTGTTTAGAGTGAAATCTCTGAATTCCATCAAAAATCTCTATGTCGACCTACGAACCGAAACAAGAAGGGGAACGACACGAAAGGTACATAGGAAGTTAGTGTGGATAGGTTAGATGATGGTAGGATCAATTACATTGCGTTCCCCAACTGTCAATATATGTTTCTGTATGTGACATTAGGGAATGCTGGCGTTGCATTCAGCGCGAACTACAAAGAAAGAGAAGTTTCCAATCCGGCGATAGAATCGAGCTAGACTTTTTTGCGGTTGTGGAATCAAATACCTAACCCTAGAGAACCTAAATTCGAACAAGTGGACCATTAGAGAGTTTTTCTAAGAATCACTTGCCATAGGCCTCAAAGTAGCACTTGTTTAGAGTGAAATCTTGGAATTCCATCGAAAGTCTCTGTGTTGACCTACGAACCGAAACAAGAAGGGGAACAACACGAAAGGTACATAGGAAGTTAGGGTGGATAGGTTAGATGATGTTAGGATCAATTACATTGCGTTCCCCAACCGTTAATATATGTTTCTGTATGTGACATTAGGGAATGCTGGCGTTGATTTCAGAGCGAACTCAAAACCAAGAGAAGTTTCCAATCCGACGATAGAATCGAGCTAGACTTTTCGGGGTTGTGGAATCAAATGCCTCAGCCTAGAGAACCTAAATTTGAACAAGTGGACCATTAGAGAGTTTTTCTAAGAATCATTAGTCATAGGCCTCAAAGTAGCACTTGTTTAGAGTGAAATCTCTGAATTCCATCAAAAATCTCTATGTCGACCTACGAACCGAAACAAGAAGGGGAACGACACGAAAGGTACATAGGAAGTTAGGGTGGATAGGTTAGATGATGGTAGGATCAATTACATTGGCGCTCCCCAACCGTTAATATATGTTTCTGGATGTGACATTAGGGGACTCTTTGGCGTTGATTTCAGCGCGAAGTACAAACAAAGAGAAGTTTCCAATCCGGCGATAGAATCGAGCTAGACTTTTTTGGCGGTTGTGGAATCAAATGCCTCACCCTAGAGAACCTAAATTTGAACAAGTGGACCATTAGAGAGTTTTTCTAAGAATCACTTGCCATAGGCGCCAAATTAGCACTTGTTTAGAGTGAAATCTTGGAATTCCATCGAAAAATCTACGTATCGACCAAACGAAGTGAAACAAGAAGGGGAATGACACGAAAGGTACATAGGAAGTTTGGGTGGATAGGTTAGATGATGGTAGGATCAATTACATTGCGTTCCCCAACCGTTAATATATGTTTCGGATGTGACATTAGGGACCGCCGGCGTTGATTTCAGCGCGAACTACAAACAAAGAGAAGTTTCCAATCCGGCGATAGAATCGAGCTAGACTTTTTGCGGTTGTGGAATCAAATGCCTCAGCCTAAAGAACCTAAATTTGAACAAGTGGACCATTAGAGAGTTTTTCTATGAATCACTTTCCATAGGCCTCAAAGTAGCACTTGTTTAGAGTGAAATCTTGAATTCCATCGAAAAGTCTCTATGTTGACCTACGAACCGAAACAAGAAGGGGAACAACACGAAAGGTACATAGAAAGCTAGGTGGATAGGTTAGATGATGGTAGGATCAATTACATTGCGCTTCCCCAACCGTTAATATATGTTTCTGGATGTGACATTAGGGACTGCCGGCGTTGAATTCTGCGGCGAACTACAAACAAAGAGAAGTTTCCAATCCGCGATAGAATCGAGCTAGACTTTTTTGCGGTTGTGGAATCAAATGCCTCGCCCTAGAGAACCTAAATTTGAATAAGTGGACCATTAGAGAGTTTTTCAAAGAATCACTTGCCATAGGCCTCAAAGTAGCACTTGTTTAGAGTGAAATCTTGGAATTCCATCGGAAATCTCTGTGTCGACCAACGAAGTGAAACAAGAAGGGGAACGACACGAAAGGTACATAGGAAGTTAGGGTGGATAGGTTAGATGATGTTAGGATCAATTACATTGCGTTCCCCAACCGTTAATATATGTTTCTGTATGTGACATTAGGGAATGCTGGCGTTGATTTCAGCGCGAACTCAAAACCAAGAGAAGTTTCCAATCCGACGATAGAATCGAGCTAGACTTTTTCGTGGTTGTGGAATCAAATGCCTCGCCGTAGAGAACCTAAATTTGAACAAGTGCTCATTAGAGAGTTTTTCTAAGAATCATTTGTCATAGGCCTCAAAGTAGCACTTGTTTAGAGTGAAATCTCTGAATTCCATCAAAAATCTCTATGTCGACCTACGAACCGAAACAAGAAGGGGAACGACACGAAAAGGTACATAAGAAGTTAAGGTGGATAGGTCAGATGATGGTAGGATCAATTACATTACGTTCCCCAACCGTTAATATAAGTTTCTGGATGTGACATTAGGGACTGTTAGCGTTGATTTCAGCGCGAACTACAAACAAAGAGAAGTTTCCAATCCGGCGATAGAATCGAGCTAGACTTTTTTGCGGTTGTGGAATCAAATGCCTCAGCCTAGAGAACCTAAATTTGAACAAGTGGACCATTAGAGAGTTTTTCTTAGAATCACTTGCCATAGGCCTCAAAGTAGCACTTGTTTAGAGTGAAATTTTGGAATTCCATCGAAAATCTCTGTGTCGACCAACGAACCGAAACAAGAAGGGGAACGACACAAAAGGTACATATGAAGTTAGGGTGGATAGGTTAGATGATGGTAGGTTCAATTACATTGCGTTCCACAACCGTTAATATATGTTTCGATGTGACATTAGGGGACTGCTGGGCGTTGATTTCAGCGAACTCAAAACAAATAGAAGTTTCCAATCCGCTATAGAATCGAGCTAGACTTTTTTAATTTGTGGAATCAAATGCCTCACCCTAGAGGTCCTAAATTTGAACAAGTGGACCATTAGAGAGTTTTTCTAAGAATCACTTGCCATAGGCCTCAAAGTAGCACTTTTTTAGAGTGAAATCTTGGAATTCCATCGAAAATCTCTATGTCGACCAACGAACCGAAAACAAGAGGGAACGACAGAAAGGTACATAGGAAGCTAGGGTGGATAGGATAGATGATGTTAGGATCAATTACATTGCGTTCCCCAACCGTTAATATAAGTTTCGGATGTGACATTAGGGATCTGCTGGCGTTGATTTCAGCGAACTCAATACAAAGAGAAGTTTCCAATCCGGCGATAGAATCGAGCTAGACTTTTTTCGCGGTTGTGGATTCAAATGCCTCGCCCTAGAGAACCTAAATTTGAAAGAGTGGACCATTATTGAGTTTTTCTAAGAATCACTTGTCATAGACCTCAAAGCAGCACTTGTTTAGAGTGAAATCTTGGAATTCCATCAAAAAATCTCTCGTCGACCTACGAACCGAAACAAGAAGGGGAACGATAGGAAGGTACATAGGAAGTTAGGGTGGATAGGTTAGATGATGGTAGCATCAATTACATTGCATTCCCCAACCGTTAATATATGTTTCTGGATGTGACATTAGAGACTACTGGCGTTGATTTCAGCGCGAACTACAAACAAAGAGAAGTTTCCAATCCGGCGATAGAATCGAGCTAGACTTTTTTGCGGTTTTGGAATCAAATGCCTCACCCTAGAGAACATAAATTTGAACAAGTGGACCATTAGAGAGTTTTTCTAAGAATCACTTGCCATAGGCCTCAAAGTAGCATTTGTTTAGAGTGAAATCTTGGAATTCCATCGAAAATCTGTGTGTCGACCTACGAACCGAAACAAGAAGGGGAACGACAGGAAAGGTACATAGGAAGTTAGGGTGGATAGGTTAGATGATGGTAGGATCAATTACATTGCGTTCCCCAACCGTTAATATATGTTTCTGGATGTGACATTAGGGACTGTTGCCGTTGATTTCAGCGCGAACTACAAACAAAGAGAAGTTTCCAATCCAGCCATAGAATCGAGCTAGACTTTTTTGCGGTTGTGGAATCAAATGCCTCACCCTAGAGAACATAAATTTGAACAAGTGGACAATTAGAGAGGTTTTCTAAGAATCACTTGCCATAGGCCTCAAAGTAGCATTTGTTTAGAGTGAAATCTTGGAATTCCATCGAAAATCTGTGTGTCGACCAACGAACCGAAAAAAGAAGGGGAACGACAGGAAAGGTACATAGGAAGTTAGGGTGGATAGGTTAGATGATGGTAGGATCAATTACATTGCGTTCCCCAACCATTAATATATGTTTTTCGGATGTGACATTAGGGACTTGTTGGCGTTGATTTCAAAACTACAAACAAAGAGAAGTTTCCAATCCGCGATAGAATCGAGCTAGACTTTATTGCGGTTGTGGAATCAAATGTCTCAACCCTAGAGAACCTAAATTTGAACAAGTGGACCATAAGAGAGTTTTTCTTAGAATCACTTGCCATAGGCCTCAAAGTAGCACTTGTTTAGAGTGAAATTTTGGAATTCCATCGAAAATCTCTGTGTCGACCAACGAACCGAAACAAGAAGGGGAACGACACGAAAGGTACATATGAAGTTAGGTGGATAGGTTAGATGATGGTAGGTTCGATTACATTGCGTTCCACAACCGTTAATATATGTTTCGGATGTGACATTAGGGGACTGGCCGGGCGTTGATTTCAGCGAACTCAATACAAAGAGAAGTTTCCAATCCGCGATAGAATCGAGCTAGACTTTTTTCGTGGTTGTGGATTCAAATGCCTCGCCCTAGAGAACCTAAATTTGAAAGAGTGGACCATTATTGAGTTTTTCTAAGAATCACTTGTCATAGACCTCAAAGCAGCACTTGTTTAGAGTGAAATCTTGGAATTCCATCAAAAATCTCTATGTCGACCTACGAACCAAAACAAGAAGGGGAACGATAGGAAAGGTACATAGGAAGTTATGGTGGATAGGTTAGATGATGGTAGGATCAATTACATTGCGTTCCCCAACCGTTAATATATGTTTCTGGATGTGACATTAGGGACTGCTGGCGTTGATTTCAGCGCGAACTACAAACAAAGAGAAGTTTCCAATCCAGCCATAGAATCGAGCTAGACTTTTTTGCGGTTGTGGAATCAAATGCCTCACCCTAGAGAACCTAAATTTGAACAAGTGGACCATTAGAAAGTTTTTCTAAGAATCACTTGCCATAGGCCTCAAAGTAGCACTTGTTTAGAGTGAAATCTTGGAATTCCATCAAAAATCTCTGTGTCGACCAAACGAAAAACAAGAAGGGGAACGACCCGAAAGGTACATAGGAAGTTAGGGTGGATAGGTTAGATGATGGTAGGATCAATTACATTGCGTTCCCCAACCGTTAATATATATTTCGGATGTGACATTAGGTACTGCTGGCGTTGATTTCAGCACGAACTACAAACAAAACGAAGTTTCCAATCCAAATGATAGAAACGAGCTAGACTTTTGGCGGTTGTGGAGTCAAATGCCTCAGCCTAGAGATCCTAAATTTAAACAAGTGGACCATTAGAGAGTTTTTCTAAGAATCACTTGCCATAGGCCTCAAAGTAGCACTTGTTTAGAGTGAAATTTTGGAATTCCATCGAAAATCTCTATGTCGACGAACAAAGTGAAACAAGAAAGGGAACGACCTAAAGGTACATAGGAAGTTAGGGTGGATAGGTTAGATGATGGTAGGATCAATTACATTGCGTTCCCCAACCGTTAATATATGTTTCTGGATGTGACATTAGGGACTGTTGGCGTTGATTTCAGCGCGAACTACAAACAAAGAGAAGTTTCCAATCCGGCGATAGAATCGAGCTAGACTTTTTTGCGGTTGTGGAATCAAATGCCTCAGCCTAGAGAACCTAAATTTGAACAAGTGGACCACTAGAGAGTTTTTCTAAGAATCATTAGTCATAGGCCTCAAAGTAGCTCTTGTTTAGAGTGAAATCTCTGAATTCCATCAAAAATCTCTATGTGGACCTACGAACCAAAACAAGAAGGGGAACGACACGAAAGGTACATAAGAAGTTAAGGTGGATAGGTTAGATGATGGTAGGATCAATTACATTGCGTTCCCCAACCGTTAATATATGTTTCGGATGTGACATTAGGGACTCTTGGCTGATTTCAGCGAACACAAACAAAGAGAAGTTTCCAATCCGGCGATAGAATCGAGCTAGACTTTTTGCGGTTGTGGAATCAAATGCCTCAGCCTAGAGAACCTAAATTTGAACAAGTGGACCATTAGAGAGTTTTTCTAAGAATCACTTGCCATAGGCCTCAAAGTAGCACTTGTTTAGAGTGAAATCTTGGAATTCCATCGAAAATCTCTGTGTCGACCAACCAAGTGAAACAAGAAGGGGAATGACACGAAAGGTACATAGGAAGTTTGGGTGGATAGGTTAGATGATGGTAGGATCAATTACATTGCGTTCCCCAACCGTTAATATATGTTTCTGGATGTGACATTAGGGACTGCTGGCGTTTATTTCAGCACGAACTACAAACAAAGAGAAGTTTCCAATCCGGCGATAGAATCGAGCTAGACTTTTTTGCGGTTGTGGAATCAAATGCCTCAGCCTAGAGAACCTAAATTTGAACAAGTGGACCATTAGAGAGTTTTTCTATGAATCACTTTCCATAGGCCTCAAAGTAGCACTTGTTTAGAGTGAAATCTTGGAATTCCATCGAAAGTCTCTGTGTTGACCTACGAACCGAAACAAGAAGGGGAACAACACGAAAGGTACATAGAAAGCTAGGGTGGATAGGTTAGATGATGGTAGGATCAATTACATTGCGTTCCCCAACCGTTAATATATGTTTCGGATGTGACATTCGGGACTGCTGGCATTGATTTCAGCGCGAACTACAAACAAAGAGAAGTTTCCAATCCGGCGATAGAATCGAGCTAGAATTTTTGGCGGTTGTGGAATCAAATGCCTCAGCCTAGAGAACCTAAATTTGAATAAGTGGACCATTAGAGAGTTTTTCAAAGAATCACTTGCCATAGGCCTCAAAGTAGCACTTGTTTAGAGTCAAATCTTGGAATTCCATCGGAAATCAATGTGTCGACCAAACGAAGTGAAACAAGAAGGGGAACGACACGAAAGGTACATAGGAAATTAGGGTGGATAGGTTAGATGATGTTAGGATCAATTACATTGCGTTCCCCAACCGTTAATATATGTTTCTGTATGTGACATTAGGGAATGCTGGCGTTGATTTCAGCGCGAACTCAAAACCAAGAGAAGTTTCCAATCCGACGATAGAATCGAGCTAGACTTTTTCATGGTTGTGGAATCAAATGCCTCGCCGTAGAGAACCTAAATTTGAACAAGTGCTCATTAGAGAGTTTTTCTAAGAATCATTTGTCATAGGCCTCAAAGTAGCACTTGTTTAGAGTGAAATCTCTGAATTCCATCAAAAATCTCTATGTCGACCTACGAACCGAAACAAGAAGGGGAACGACAGGAAAGGTACATAGGAAGTTAGGGTGGATAGGTTAGATGATGGTAGGATCAATTACATTGCGTTCCCCAACCGTTAATATATGTTTCGGATGTGACATTAGAGACTACTGGCGTTGATTTCAGCCACGAACTACAAACAAAGAGAAGTTTCCAATCCGGCGATAGAATCGAGCTAGACTTTTTTTGCGGTTTTGGAATCAAATGCCTCACCCTAGAGAACATAAATTTGAACAAGTGGACCATTAGAGAGTTTTTCTAAGAATCACTTGCCATAGGCCTCAAAGTAGCACTTGTTTAGAGTGAAATCTTGGAATTCCATCGAAAATCTGTGTGTCGACCTACGAACCGAAACAAGAAGGGGAACGACAGGAAAGGTACATAGGAAGTTAGGGTGGATAGGTTAGATGATGGTAGGATCAATTACATTGCGTTCCCCAACCGTTAATATATGTTTCTGGATGTGACATTAGGGACTTTTGCCGTTGATTTCAGCGAACTACAAACAAAGAGAAGTTTCCAATCCAGCCATAGAATCGAGCTAGACTTTTTTTGCGTTGTGGAATCAAATGCCTCACCCTAGAGAACCTAAATTTGAACAAGTGGACCATTAGAGAGGTTTTCTAAGAATCACTTGCCATAGGCCTCAAAGTAGCATTTGTTTAGAGTGAAATCTTGGAATTCCATCGAAAATCTGTGTGTCGACCAACGAACCGAAAAAAGAAGGGGAACGACAGAAAGGTACATAGGAAGTTAGGGTGGATAGGTTAGATGATGGTAAGATCAATTACATTGCGTTCCCCAACCGTTAATATATGTTTAAGATGTGACATTAGGGACTGTTGGCGTTGATTTCAGCGCGAACTACAAACAAAGAGAAGTTTCCAATCCGGCGATAGAATCGAGCTAGACTTTATTGCGGTTGTGGAATCAAATGCCTCAGCCTAGAGAACCTAAATTTGAACAAGTGGACCATAAGAGAGTTTTTCTTAGAATCACTTGCCATAGGCCTCAAAGTAGCACTTGTTTAGAGTGAAATTTTGGAATTCCATCGAAAATCTCTGTGTCGACCAACGAACCGAAACAAGAAGGGGAACGACACGAAAGGTAAATATGAAGTTAGGGTGGATAGGTTAGATGATGGTAGGTTCGATTACATTGCGTTCCACAACCGTTAATATATGTTTCTGGATGTGACATTAGGGACTGCTGGCGTTGATTTCAGCGCGAACTCAATACAAAGAGAAGTTTCCAATCCGGCGATAGAATCGAGCTAGACTTTTTCGTGGTTGTGGATTGAAATGCCTCGCCCTAGAGAACCTAAATTTGAAAGAGTGGACCATTATTGAGTTTTTCTAAGAATCACTTGTCATAGACCTCAAAGCAGCACTTGTTTAGAGTGAAATCTTGGAATTCCATCAAAAATCTCTATGTCGACCTACGAACCGAAACAAGAAGGGGAACGATAGGAAAGGTACATAGGAAGTTAGGGTGGATAGGTTAGATGATGGTAGGATCAATTACATTGCGTTCCCCAACTGTTAATATATGTTTCTCGATGTGACATTAGAGACTACTTTGCGTTGATTTCAGCGAACTACAAACAAAGAGAAGTTTCCAATCCGCGATAGAATCGAGCTAGACTTTTTTTTATTTTGGAATCAAATGCCTCACCCTAGAGAACATAAATTTGAACAAGTGGACCATTAGAGAGTTTTTCTAAGAATCACTTGCCATAGTCCTCAAAGTAGCATTTGTTTAGAGTGAAATCTTGGAATTCCATCGAAAATCTGTGTGTCGACCTACGAACCGAAACAAGAAGGGGAACGACAGGAAAGGTACATAGGAAGTTAGGGTGGATAGGTTAGATGATGGTAGGATCAATTACATTGCGTTCCCCAACCGTTAATATATGTTTCTGGATGTGACATTAGGGACTGCTGCCGTTGATTTCAGCGCGAACTACAAACAAAGAGAAGTTTCCAATCCGGCCATAGAATCGAGCTAGACTTTTTTGCGGTTGTGGAATCAAATGCCTCACCCTAGAGTACCTAAATTTGAACAAGTGGACCATTAGAGAGTTTTTCTAAGAATCACTTGCCATAGGCCTCAAAGTAGCATTTGTTTAGAGTGAAATCTTGGAATTCCATCGAAAATCTGTGTGTCGACCTACGAACCGAAAAAAGAAGGGGAACGACAGGAAAGGTACATAGGAAGTTAGGGTGAATAGGTTTGATGATGGAAGGATCAATTACATTGCGTTCCCCAACCGTTAATATATGTTTCTGGATGTGACATTAGGGACTGTTGGCGTTGATTTCAGCGCGAACTACAAACAAAGAGAAGTTTCCAATCCGCGATAGAATCGAGCTAGACTTTATTGCGGTTTGTAGAATCAAATGCCTCAGCCTAGAGAACCTAAATTTGAACAAGTGGACCATTATTGAGTTTTTCTTAGAATCACTTGCCATAGGCCTCAAAGTAGCACTTGTTTAGAGTGAAATTTTGGAATTCCATCGAAAATCTCTGTGTCGACCAACGAACCGAAACAAGAAGGGGAACGACACGAAAGGTACATATGAAGTTAGGGTGGATAGGTTAGATGATGGTAGGTTCGATTACATTGCGTTCCACAACCGTTAATATATGTTTCTGGATGTGAGATTAGGGACTGCTGGCGTTGATTTCAGCGCGAACTACAAACAAAGAGAAGTTTCCAATCCGGCGATAGAATCGAGCTAGACTTTTTCGCGATTGTGGAATCAAATGCCTCACCCTAGAGATCCTGAATTTGAACAAGTGGACCATTAGAGAGTTTTTCTAAGAATCACTTGCCATAGTCCTCAAAGTAGCATTTGTTTAGAGGAAATCTTGGAATTCCATCGAAAATCTGTGTGTCGACCTCACGAACCGAAAACAAGAAGGGGAACGACAGAAAGGTACATAGGAAGTTAGGGTGGATAGGTTAGATGATGGTAGGATCAATTACATTGCGTTCCCCAACCGTTAATATATGTTTCTGGATGTGACATTAGGGACTGCTGCCGTTGATTTCAGCGCGAACTACAAACAAAGAGAAGTTTCCAATCCAGCCATAGAATCGAGCTAGACTTTTTTTTTTGCGTTGTGGAATCAAATGCCTCACCCTAGAGTACCTAAATTTGAACAAGTGGACCATTAGAGAGTTCTTCTAAGAATCACTTGCCATAGGCCTCAAAGTAGCATTTGTTTAGAGTGAAATCTTGGAATTCCATCGAAAATCTGTGTGTCGACCTACCGAACCGAAAAAAAAAGAAGGGGAACGACAGAAAGGTACATAGGAAGTTAGGGGTGAATAGGTTTGATGATGGAAGGATCAATTACATTGCGTTCCCCAACCGTTAATATATGTTTCTGGATGTGACATTAGGGACTGTTGGCGTTGATTTCAGCGCGAACTACAAACAAAGAGAAGTTTCCAATCCGGCGATAGAATCGAGCTAGACTTTATTGCGGTTGTGGAATCAAATGCCTCAGCCTAGAGAACCTAAATTTGAACAAGTGGACCATTAGAGAGTTTTTCTTAGAATCACTTGCCATAGGCCTCAAAGTAGCACTTGTTTAGGGTGAAGTTTTGGAATTCCATCGAAAATCTCTCGTGGTCGACCAACGAACCGAAACAAGAAGGGGAAACGACACGAAAGGTACATATGAAGTTAGGTTGGATAGGTTAGATGATGGTAGGTTCGATTACATTGCGTTCCACAACCGTTAATATATGTTTACGGATGTGACATTAGGGACTCTTTGGCGTTGATTTCAGCGAACTCAAAACAAAGAGAAGTTTCCAATCCGCTATAGAATCGAGCTAGACTTTTTTTTGATTGTGGAATCAAATGCCTCACCCTAGAGATCCTAAATTTGAACAAGTGGACCATTAGAGAGTTTTTCTAAGAATCACTTGCCATAGTCCTCAAAGTAGCATTTGTTTAGAGTGAAATCTTGGAATTCCATCGAAAATCTGTGTGTCGACCTACGAACCGAAACAAGAAGGGGAACGACAGGAAAGGTACATAGCAAGTTAGGGTGGATAGGTTAGATGATGGTAGGATCAATTACATTGCGTTCCCCAACCGTTAATATATGTTTCTGGATGTGACATTAGGGACTGCTGCCGTTGATTTCAGCGCGAACTACAAACAAAGAGAAGTTTCCAATCCAGCCATAGAATCGAGCTAGACTTTTTTGCGGTTGTGGAATCAAATGCCTCACCCTAGAGTACCTAAATTTGAACAAGTGGACCATTAGAGAGTTTTTTCTAAGAATCACTTGCCATAGGCCTCAAAGTAGCATTTGTTTAGAGTGAAATCTTGGAATTCCATCGAAAATCTGTGGTGTCGACCTCTACGAACCGAAAAAAAAAGAAGGGGAACGACAGAAAGGTACATAGGAAGTTAGGGTGAATAGGTTTGATGATGGAAGGATCAATTACATTGCGTTCCCCAACCGTTAATATAAGTTTCTGGATGTGACATTAGGGACTGTTGGCGTTGATTTCAGCGCGAACTACAAACAAAGAGAAGTTTCCAATCCGGCGATAGAATCGAGCTAGACTTTATTGCGGTTGTGGAATCAAATGCCTCAGCCTAGAGAACCTAAATTTGAACAAGTGGACCATTATTGAGTTTTTCTTAGAATCACTTGCCATAGGCCTCAAAGTAGCACTTGTTTAGAGTGAAATTTTGGAATTCCATCGAAAAATCTCTGGTCGACCAACGAACCGAAACAAGAAGGGGAACGACACGAAAGGTACATATGAAGTTAGGGTGGATAGGTTAGATGATGGTAGGTTCGATTACATTGCGTTCCACAACCGTTAATATATGTTTCGATGTGAGATTAGGGATCTGGGCGTTGATTTCAAGCGCGAACTACAAACAAAGAGAAGTTTCCAATCCGGCGATAGAATCGAGCTAGACTTTTTCGCGATTGTGGAATCAAATGCCTCACCCTAGAGATCCTGAATTTGAACAAGTGGACCATTAGAGAGTTTTTCTAAGAATCACTTGCCATAGTCCTCAAAGTAGCATTTGTTTAGAGTGAAATCTTGGAATTCCATCGAAAATCTGTGTGTCGACCTACGAACCAAACAAGAAGGGGAAACGACGTGAAAGGTACATAGGAAGTTAGGGTGGATAGGTTAGATGATGGTAGGATCAATTACATTGCGTTCCCCAACTGTTAATATATGTTTCGGATGTGACATTAGGGGACTGCTGCCGTTGATTTCAGCGCGAACTACAAACAAAGAGAAGTTTCCAATCCAGCCATAGAATCGAGCTAGACTTTTTTTTTTCTTGGTTGTGGAATCAAATGCCTCACCCTAGAGTACCTAAATTTGAACAAGTGGACCATTAGAGAGTTTTTCTAAGAATCACTTGCCATAGGCCTCAAAGTAGCATTTGTTTAGAGTGAAATCTTGGAATTCCATCGAAAATCTGTGTGTCGACCTACGAACCGAAAAAGAAGGGGAACGACAGAAAGGTACATAGGAAGTTAGGGTGAATAGGTTTGATGATGGAAGGATCAATTACATTGCGTTCCCCAACCGTTAATATATGTTTCGGATGTGACATTAGGACTGTTGGCGTTGATTTCAGCGCGAACTACAAACAAAGAGAAGTTTCCAATCCGGCGATAGAATCGAGCTAGACTTTATTGCGGTTGTGGAATCAAATGCCTCAGCCTAGAGAACCTAAATTTGAACAAGTGGACCATTAGAGAGTTTTTCTTAGAATCACTTGCCATAGGCCTCAAAGTAGCACTTGTTTAGAGTGAAATTTTGGAATTCCATCGAAAATCTCTCTGTGTCGACCAACGAACCGAAACAAGAAGGGGAAACGACACGAAAGGTACATATGAAGTTAGGGTGGATAGGTTAGATGATGGTAGGTTCGATTACATTGCGTTCCACAACCGTTAATATATGTTTCTGGATGTGACATTAGGGACTGCTGGCGTTGATTTCAGCGCGAACTCAAAACAAAGAGAAGTTTCCAATCCGGCTATAGAATCGAGCTAGACTTTTTCGCGATTGTGGAATCAAATGCCTCACCCTAGAGATCCTGAATTTGAACAAGTGGACCATTAGAGAGTTTTTCTAAGAATCACTTGCCATAGTCCTCAAAGTAGCATTTGTTTAGAGTGAAATCTTGGAATTCCATCGAAAATCTGTGTGTCGACCTACGAACCGAAACAAGAAGGGGAACGACAGGAAAGGTACATAGGAAGTTAGGGTGGATAGGTTAGATGATGGTAGGATCAATTACATTGCGTTCCCCAACCGTTAATATATGTTTCGGATGTGACATTAGGGACTGCTGCCGTTGATTTCAGCCTGAACTACAAACAAAGAGAAGTTTCCAATCCAGCCATAGAATCGAGCTAGACTTTTTTTTGGTTGTGGAATCAAATGCCTCACCCTAGAGTACCTAAATTTGAACAAGTGGACCATTAGAGAGTTTTTCTAAGAATCACTTGCCATAGGCCTCAAAGTAGCATTTGTTTAGAGTGAAATCTTGGAATTCCATCGAAAATCTGTGTGTCGACCTACGAACCGAAAAAAGAAGGGGAACGACAGGAAAGGTACATAGGAAGTTAGGGTGAATAGGTTTGATGATGGAAGGATCAATTACATTGCGTTCCCCAACCGTTAATATATGTTTTTGGATGTGACATTAGGGACTTGTTGGCGTTGATTTCAGCGAACTACAAACAAAGAGAAGTTTCCAATCCGCGATAGAATCGAGCTAGACTTTATTGCGGTTGTGGAATCAAATGCCTCAGCCTAGAGAACCTAAATTTGAAACAAGTGGACCATTAGAGAGTTTTTCTTAGAATCACTTGCCATAGGCCTCAAAGTAGCACTTGTTTAGAGTGAAATTTTGGAATTCCATCGAAAATCTCTGTGTCGACCAACGAACCGAAACAAGAAGGGGAACGACACGAAAGGTACATATGAAGTTAGGGTGGATAGGTTAGATGATGGTAGGTTCGATTACATTGCGTTCCACAACCGTTAATATATGTTTCTGGATGTGACATTAGGGACTGCTGGCGTTGATTTCAGCGCGAACTCAAAACAAAGAGAAGTTTCCAATCCGGCTATAGAATCGAGCTAGACTTTTTCGCGATTGTGGAATCAAATGCCTCACCCTAGAGATCCTAAATTTGAACAAGTGGACCATTAGAGAGTTTTTCTAAGAATCACTTGCCATAGGCGTCAGAGGAGCACTTTTTTAGAGTGAAATCTTGGAATTCCATCGAAAATCTCTGTGTCGACCAACGAACCGAAACAAGAGGGAACGACAGGAAAGGTACAAAGGAAGCTAGGGTGGATAGGATAGATGATGTTAGGATCAATTACATTGCGTTCCCCAACCGTTAATATAAGTTTCTGGATGTGACATTAGGGACTGCTGGCGTTGATTTCAGCGCGAACTCAATACAAAGAGAAGTTTCCAATCCGGCGATAGAATCGAGCTAGACTTTTTCGCGGTTGTGGATTCAAATGCCTCGCCCTAGAGAACCTAAATTTGAAAGAGTGGACCATTATTGTGTTTTTCTAAGAATCACTTGTCATAGACCTCAAAGCAGCACTTGTTTAGAGTGAAATCTTGGAATTCCATCAAAAATCTCTATGTCGACCTACGAACCAAAACAAGAAGGGGAACGATAGGAAAGGTACATAGGAAGTTAGGGTGGATAGGTTAAATGATGGTAGGATCAATTACATTGCGTTCCCCAACCGTTAATATATGTTTCTGGATGTGACATTATCTTCCTATGTACCTTTCGTGTCGCCCCTTCTTGTTTCCCTTAGTAGGTCGACATAGAGATTTTTGATGGAATTCAGAGATTTCACTCTAAACAAGTGCTACTTTGAGGCCTATGACAAGTGATTCTTAGAAAAAAATCTCTAATGGTCCACTTGTTCAAATTTAGGCTCTCTAGGGTGAGGCATTTGATTCCACAACCGCAAAAAAAGTCTAGCTCGATTCTATCGCCGATTGGAAACTTCTTTTGTTTGTAGTTCGCACAGAATTCAACGCCAGCAGTCCCTAATGTCACATCCAGAAACATATATTAACGGTTGGGGAACGCAATGTAATTGATCCTACCATCATCTAACCTATCCACCCTAACATGCTATGTACCTTTCGTGTCGTTCCCCTTTTGTTTCAGTTCGTTGGTCGACACAGAGATTTTCGATGGAATTCCAAGATTTCACTCTAAACAAGTGCTACTTTGAGGCCTATGGCAAGTGATTCTTAGAAAAACTCTCTAATGGTCCACTTGTTCAAATTTAGGTTCTCTATGGCGAGGCATTTGATTCCACAACCGCGAAAAAGTCTAACCTAATGTCACATCTAGAAACATATATTAACGGTTGGAGAACGCAATGTAATTGATCCTACCATCATCTAACCTATCCACCCTAACTTCCTATGTACCTTTCGTGTCGTTCCCTTTCTTGTTTCAGTTCGTAGGTTGACACAGAGATTTTTGATGGAATTCCAAGATTTCACTCTAAACAAGTGCTACGTTGAGGCCTATGGCAAGTGATTCTTAGAAAAATTCTCTAATGGTCCACTTGTTCAAATTCAGGTTCTTTAGGGTTAGGCATTTGATTCCACAACCGCAAAAAAGTCTAGCTCGATTCTATCGCCGGATTGGAAACTTCTCTTTGTTTGTAGTTCGCGCTGAAATCAATGCCAGCAGTCCCTAATGTCACATCTAGAAACATATATTAACGGTTGGGGAACGCAATGTAATTGATCCTACCATCATCTAACCTATCCACCCTAACTTGCTATGTACCTTTCGTGTCGTTCCCCTTTTGTTTCAGTTCGTTGGTCGACACAGAGATTTTCGATGGAATTCCAAGATTTCACTCTAAACAAGTGCTACTTTGAGGCCTATGGCAAGTGATTCTTAGAAAAACTCTCTAATGGTCCACTTGTTCAAATTTAGGTTCTCTATGGCGAGGCATTTGATTCCACAACCGCGAAAAAGTCTAACCTAATGTCACATCCAGAAACATATATTAACGGTTGGAGAACGCAATGTAATTGATCCTACCATCATCTAACCTATCCACCCTAACTTCCTATGTACCTTTCGTGTCGTTCCCCTTCTTGTTTCGGTTCGTAGGTCGACATAGAGATTTTTGATGGAATTCAGAGATTTCACTCTAAACAAGTGCTACTTTGAGGCCTATGACAAGTGATTCTTAGAAAAACTCTCTAATGGTCCACTTGTTCAAATTTAGGTTCTCTAGGGTGAGGCATTTGATTCCACAACCGCAAAAAGTCTAGCTCGATTCTATCGCGGATTGGAAACTTCTCTTTGTTTGTAGTTCGCACTGAAATTCAACGCCCGCCAGTCCCTAATGTCACATCCAGAAACATATATTAACGGTTGGGGAACGCAATGTAATTGATCCTACCATCATCTAACCTATCCACCCTAACTTCCTATGTACCTTTCGTGTCGTTCCCCTTCTTGTTTCGGTTCGTAGGTCGACATAGAGATTTTTGATGGAATTCCAAGATTTCACTCTAAACAAGTGCTACTTTGAGGCCTATGACAAGTGATTCTTAGAAAAACTCTCTAATGGTCCACTTGTTCAAATTTAGGTTCTCTAGGGTGAGGCATTTGATTCCACAACCGCAAAAAAGGTTTAGCTCGATTCTATCGCCGATTGGAAACTTCTCTTTGTTTGTAGTTCGCACAAAATTCAACGCCGCCAGTCCCTAATGTCACATCCAGAAACATATATTAACGGTTGGGGAACGCAATGTAATTGATCCAACCATCATCTAACCTATCCATCGTAACTTCCTATGTAACTTTCCTGTCGTTCCCATTCTTGTTTCGGTTCGTAGGTCGACACAGAGATTTTCGATGGAATTCCAAGATTTCACTCTAAACAAGTGCTACTTTGAGGCCTATGGCAAGTGATTCTTAGAAAAACTCTCTAATGGTCCACTTGTTCAAATTTAGGTTCTCTAGGGTGAGGCATTTGATTCCACAACCGCAAAAAAGTCTAGCTCGATTCTATCGCCGGATTGAAAACTTCTCTTTGTTTGTAGTTCACACTGAAATCAACGCCAGTAGTCTCTAATGTCACATCCAGAAACATATATTAACGGTTGGGGAATGCAATGTAATTGATCCTACCATCATCTAACCTATCCACCCTAACTTCCTATGTACCTTTCGTGTCGTTCCCTTTCTTGTTTCAGTTCGTAGGTCGACACAGAGATTTTCGATGGAATTCCAAGATTTCACTCTAAACAAGTGCTACTTTGAGGCCTATGGCAAGTGATTCTTAGAAAAATTCTCTAATAGTCCACTTGTTCAAATTTAGGTTCTTTAGGGTTAGGCATTTGATTCCACAACCGCAAAAAAGTCTAGCTCGATTCTATCGCCGGATTGGAAACTTCTCTTTGTTTGTAGTTCGCGCTGAAATCAACGCCAGCTGAAATCAACGCCAGCAGTCCCTAATGTCACATCTAGAAACATATATTAACGGTTGGGGAACGCAATGTAATTGATCCTACCATCATCTAACCTATCCACCCTAACTTGCTATGTACCTTTCGTGTCGTTCCCCTTTTGTTTCAGTTCGTTGGTCGACACAGAGATTTTCGATGGAATTCCAAGATTTCACTCTAAACAAGTGCTACTTTGAGGCCTATGGCAAGTGATTCTTAGAAAAACTCTCTAATGGTCCACTTGTTCAAATTTAGGTTCTCTATGGCGAGGCATTTGATTCCACAACCGCAAAAAAGTCTAACCTTCTATGTCACATTGTCTAGAAACATATATTAACCCTAATGTCACATCTAGAAACATATATTAACGGTGATCCTAATGTAATTGATCATCTAACATATCCCTATCCACATGCTATGTACCTTTAAATGTCGTTCCCCTTTTTGTTTCAGTTCGTAGGTCGACACGAGATTTTCGATGGAATTCCAAGATTTCACTCTAAACAAGTGCTACTTTGAGGCCTATGGCAAGTGATTCTTAGAAAAACTCTCTAATAGTCCACTTGTTCAAATTTAGGTTCTTTAGGGTTAGGCATTTGATTCCACAACCGCAAAAAAGTCTAGCTCGATTCTATCGCCGCATTGGAAACTTCTCTTTGTTTGTAGTTCGCGCTGAAATCAACGCCGGCAGTCCATAATGTCACATCTAGAAACATATATTAACGGTTGGGGAACGCAATGTAATTGATCCTACCATCATCTAACCTATCCACCCTAACATGCTATGTACCTTTAGTGTCGTTCCCCTTTTTGTTTCAGTTCGTTGGTCGACACGAGATTTTCGATGGAATTCCAAGATTTCACTCTAAACAAGTGCTACTTTGAGGCCTATGGCAAGTGATTCTTAGAAAAACTCTCTAATGGTCCACTTGTTCAAATTTAGGTTCTCTATGGCGAGGCATTTGATTCCACAACCGCGAAAAAGTCTAACCTAATGTCACATCCAGAAACATATATTAATGTCACATCCAAACATATATTAACGGTTGGGGAACGCAATGTAATTGATCCTACCATCATCTAACCTATCCACCCTAACATCCTATGTACCTTTAGGTGTCGTTCCCTTTCTTGTTTCAGTTCGTTGGGTTGACACGAGAGATTTTTGATGGAATTCCAAGATTTCACTCTAAACAAGTGCTACTTTGAGGCCTATGGCAAGTGATTCTTAGAAAAATTCTCTAATGGTCCACTTGTTCAAATTTAGGTTCTTTAGGGTTAGGCATTTGATTCCACAACCGCAAAAAAGTCTAGCTCGATTCTATCGCCGGATTGGAAACTTCTCTTTGTTTGTAGTTCGCGCTGAAATCAACGCCAGCAGTCCCTAATGTCACATCTAGAAACATATATTAACGGTTGGGGAACGCAATGTAATTGATCCTACCATCATCTAACCTATCCACCCTAACTTGCTACGTACCTTTCGTGTCGTTCCCCTTTTTGTTTCAGTTCGTTTGGTCGACATAGAGATTTTGATGGAATTCCAAGATTTCACTCTAAACAAGTGCTACTTTGAGGCCTATGGCAAGTGATTCTTAGAAAAACTCTCTAATGGTCCACTTGTTCAAATTTAGGTTCTCTAGGCTGAGGCATTTGATTCCACAACCGCAAAAAAGTCTAGCTTGATTCTATCGCCGGATTGGAAACTTCTCTTTGTTTGTAGTTCGCGCTGAATTCAACGCCAGCAGTCCCTAATGTCACATCCAGAAACATATATTAACGGTTGGGGAACGCAATGTAATTGATCCTACCATCATCTAAGCTATCCACCCTAACTTGCTATGTACCTTTCGTGTCGTTCCCCTTTTGTTTCAGTTCGTTGGTCGACACAGAGATTTTTGATGAAATTCAGAGATTTCACTCCAAACAAGTGCTGCTTTGAGGCCTATGACAAGTGATTCTTAGAAAAACTCTCTAATGGTCCACTTGTTCAAATTTAGGTTCTCTAGGGTGAGACATTTGATTCCACAACCGCGAAAAAGTCTACCTCGATTCGATCGCCGGATTGGAAACTTCTCTTTGTATTGAGTTCGCGCTGAAATCAACGCCAGCAGTCCCTAATGTCACATCCAGAAACATATATTAACGGTTGGGGAACGCAATGTAATTGATCCAACCATCATCTAACCTATGCATCGTAACTTCCTATGTAACTTTCCTGTCGTTCCCATTCTTGTTTGTTTAGGTTCGTAGGTCGACCGCGAGAGATTTTCGATGGAATTCCAAGATTTCACTCTAAACAAGTGCTACTTTGAGGCCTATGGCAAGTGATTCTTAGAAAAACTCTCTAATGGTCCACTTGTTCAAATTTAGGTTCTCTAGGGTGAGGCATTTGATTCCACAACCGCAAAAAAGTCTAGTTCGATTCTATCGCCGGATTGAAAACTTCTCTTTGTTTGTAGTTCACACTGAAATCAACGCCCGGTCCCTCTAATGTCACATCTAGAAACATATATTAACGGTTGGGGAATGCAATGTAATTGATCCTACCATCATCTAACCTATCCACCCTAACTTCCTATGTACCTTTCGTGTCGTTCCCTTTCTTGTTTCAGTTCGTAGGTCGACACAGAGATTTTCGATGGAATTCCAAGATTTCACTCTAAACAAGTGCTACTTTGAGGCCTATGGCAAGTGATTCTTAGAAAAATTCTCTAATAGTCCACTTGTTCAAATTTAGGTTCTTTAGGGTTAGGCATTTGATTCCACAACCGCAAAAAAGTCTAGCTCGATTCTATCGCCGGATTGGAAACTTCTCTTTGTTTGTAGTTCGCGCTGAAATCAATGCCAGCAGTCCCTAATGTCACATCTAGAAACATATATTAACGGTTGGGGAACGCAATGTAATTGATCCTACCATCATCTAACCTATCCACCCTAACTTGCTATGTACCTTTCGTGTCGTTCCCCCTTTTGTTTCAGTTCGTTTGGTCGACCGCGAGAGATTTTCGATGGAATTCCAAGATTTCACTCTAAACAAGTGCTACTTTGAGGCCTATGGCAAGTGATTCTTAGAAAAACTCTCTAATGGTCCACTTGTTCAAATTTAGGTTCTCTATGGCGAGGCATTTGATTCCACAACCGCGAAAAAGTCTAACCTAATGTCACATCCAGAAACATATATTAACGGTTGGAGAACGCAATGTAATTGATCCTACCATCATCTAACCTATCCACCCTAACTTCCTATGTACCTTTCGTGTCGTTCCCTTTCTTGTTTCAGTTCGTAGGTCGACACAGAGATTTTTGATGGAATTCCAAGATTTCACTCTAAACAAGTGCTACTTTGAGGCCTATGGCAAGTGATTCTTAGAAAAACTCTCTAATGGTCCACTTGTTCAAATTTAGGTTCTCTAGGGTGAGGCATTTGATTCCACAACCGCAAAAAAGTCTAGCTCGATTCTATCGCCGGATTGGAAACTTCTCTTTGTTTGTAGTTCGCGCTGAAATCAACGCCAGCAGTCCCTAATGTCACATCTAGAAACATATATTAACGGTTGGGGAACGCAATGTAATTGATCCTACCATCATCTAACCTATCCACCCTAACTTCCTATGTACCTTTCGTGTCGTTCCCCTTTTGTTTCAGTTCGTTTGGTCAACCGCGAGATTTTTTTTGATGGAATTCCAAGATTTCACTCTAAACAAGTGCTACTTTGAGGCCTATGGCAAGTGATTCTGAGAAAAACTCTCTAATGGTCCACTTGTTCAAATTTAGGTTCTCTAGGCTGAGGCATTTGATTCCACAACCGCAAAAAAGTCTTGCTTGATTCTATCGCCGGATTGGAAACTTCTCTTTGTTTGTAGTTCGCTGAAATTCAACGCCGGCCAGTCCCTAATGTCACATCTAGAAACATATATTAACGGTTGGGGAACGCAATGTAATTGATCCTACCATCATCTAACCTATCCACCCTAACTTCCTATGTACCTTTCGTGTCGTTCCCCTTTTGTTTCAGTTCGTAGGTCGACATAGAGATTTTTGATGGAATTCAAGATTTCACTCTAAACAAGTGCTACTTTGAGGCCTATGACAAGTGATTCTTAGAAAAACTCTCTAATGGTCCACTTGTTCAAATTTAGGTTCTCTAGGGTGAGGCATTTGATTCCACAACCGCAAAAAAAGTCTAGCTTCGATTCTATCGCCGGATTGGAAACTTCTCTTTGTTTGTAGTTCGCATTGAAATCAACGCCGGCAGTCCCTAATGTCACATCTAGAAACATATATTAACGGTTGGGGAACGCAATGTAATTGATCCAACCATCATCTAACCTATCCACCCTAACTTCCTATGTACCTTTCCTGTCGTTCCCCTTCTTGTTTCAGGTTCGTAGGTCGACCACGACAGATTTTTTGATGGAATTCCAAGATTTCACTCTAAACAAGTGCTACTTTGAGGCCTATGGCAAGTGATTCTTAGAAAAACTCTCTAATGGTCCACTTGTTCAAATTTAGGTTCTCTAGGGTGAGGCATTTGATTCCACAACCGCAAAAAAGTCTAGCTTCGATTCTATCGCCGGATTGGAAACTTCTCTTTGTTTGTAGTTCACACTGAAATCAACGCCCGGCAGTCCCTAATGTCACATCTAGAAACATATATTAACGGTTGGGGAATGCAATGTAATTGATCCTACCATCATCTAACCTATCCACCCTAACTTCCTATGTACCTTTAGTGTCGTTCCCTTTTGTTTCAGTTCGTTGGTCGACACGAGATTTTTTCGATGGAATTCCAAGATTTCACTCTAAACAAGTGCTACTTTGAGGCCTATGGCAAGTGATTCTTAGAAAAACTCTCTAATGGTCCACTTGTTCAAATTTAGGTTCTCTAGGGTTAGGCATTTGATTCCACAACCGCAAAAAAGTCTAGCTTCGATTCTATCGCGGATTGGAAACTTCTCTTTGTTTGTAGTTCGCGCTGAAATCAATGCCGCCCCGTGTCCCTAATGTCACATCTAGAAACATATATTAACGGTTGGGGAACGCAATGTAATTGATCCTACCATCATCTAACCTATCCACCCTAACTTGCTATGTACCTTTCGTGTCGTTCCCCTTTTGTTTTAGTTCGTTGGTCGACACGAGAGATTTTGATGGAATTCCAAGATTTCACTCTAAACAAGTGCTACTTTGAGGCCTATGGCAAGTGATTCTTAGAAAAACTCTCTAATGGTCCACTTGTTCAAATTTAGGTTCTCTAGGGTGAGGCATTTGATTCCACAACCGCAAAAAAGTCTAGCTTGATTCTATCGCGGATTGGAAACTTCTCTTTGTTTGTAGTTCGCGCTGAAATCAACGCCAGCAGTCCCTAATGTCACATCCAGAAACATATATTAACGGTTGGGGAATGCAATGTAATTGATCCTACCATCATCTAACCTATCCACCCTAACTTCCTATGTACCTTTCGTGTCGTTCCCCTTCTTGTTTCAGTTCGTAGGTCGACATAGAGATTTTTGATGGAATTCAAGATTTCACTCTAAACAAGTGCTACTTTGAGGCCTATGACAAGTGATTCTTAGAAAAACTCTCTAATGGTCCACTTGTTCAAATTTAGGTTCTCTAGGGTGAGGCATTTGATTCCACAACAACAAAAAGTCTAGCTCGATTCTATCGCCGGATTGGAAACTTCTCTTTGTTTGTAGTTCGCGAAATCAACGCCAGTAGTCCCTAATGTCACATCTAGAAACATATATTAACGGTTGGGGAACGCAATGTAATTGATCCTACCATCATCTAACCTATCCACCCTAACTTCCTATGTACCTTTCACATCGTTCCCCTTCTTGTTTTTAGGTTCGTTTGGTCGACCGACACGAGATTTTCGATGGAATTCAAGATTTCACTCTAAACAAGTGCTACTTTGAGGCCTATGGCAAGTGATTCTTAGAAAAACTCTCTAATGGTCCACTTGTTCAAATTTAGGTTCTCTAGGGTGAGGCATTTGATTCCACAACCGCAAAAAAGTCTAGCTTGATTCTATCGCGGATTGGAAACTTCTCTTTGTTTGTAGTTCACACTGAAATCAACGCCCGGCCGCCCTAATGTCACATCCGAAACATATATTAACGGTTGGGGAACGCAATGTAATTGATCCTACCATCATCTAACCTATCCACCCTAACTTCCTATGTACCTTTAGGTGTCGTTCCCCATCTTGTTTCAGTTCGTCGGTCGACATAGAGATTTTTGATGGAATTCCAAGATTTCACTCTAAACAAGTGCTACTTTGAGGCCTATGGCAAGTGATTCTTAGAAAAACTCTCTAATGGTCCACTTGTTCAAATTTAGGTTCTCTAGGGTGAGGCATTTGATTCCACAACCGCAAAAAAAGTCTAGCTTGATTCTATCGCGGGATTGGAAACTTCTCTTTGTTTGTAGTTCGCGCTGAAATCAACGCCCGTTCAAGCAGTCCCTAATGTCACATCTAGAAACATATATTAACGGTTGGGGAGAACGCAATGTAATTGATCCTACCATCATCTAACCTATCCACCCTAACTTCCTATGTACCTTTCATGTCGTTCCCCTTCTTGTTTCGGTTCGTTGGTCGACCGCGAGATTTTTTCGATGGAATTCCAAGATTTCACTCTAAACAAGTGCTACTTTGAGGCCTATGGCAAGTGATTCTTAGAAAAACTCTCTAATGGTCCACTTGTTCAAATTTAGGTTCTCTAGGGTGAGGCATTTGATTCCACAACCGCAAAAAAGTCTAGCTCGATTCTATCGCCGGATTGGAAACTTCTCTTTGTTTGTAGTTCACACTGAAATCAACGCCCGGCGGTCCCTAATGTCACATCTAGAAACATATATTAACGGTTGGGGAACGCAATGTAATTGATCCTACCATCATCTAACCTATCCACCCTAACTTGCTATGTACCTTTCGTGTCGTTCCCCTTTTTTTTCAGTTCGTTGGTCGACCGCGAGAGATTTTTGATGGAATTCCAAGATTTCACTCTAAACAAGTGCTACTTTGAGGCCTATGGCAAGTGATTCTTAGAAAAACTCTCTAATGGTCCACTTGTTCAAATTTAGGTTCTCTAGGGTGAGGCATTTGATTCCACAACCGCGAAAAGTCTAGCTCGATTCTATCGCGGATTGGAAACTTCTCTTTGTTTGTAGTTCGCGCTGAAATCAACGCCAGCGAGTCCCTAATGTCACATCTAGAAACATATATTAACGGTTGGGGAACGCAATGTAATTGATCCTACCATCATCTAACCTATCCACCTAACTTCCTATGTACCTTTCATGTCGTTCCCCTTCTTGTTTCAGGTTCGTTGGGTCGACATAGAGATTTTTGATGGAATTCAAGATTTCACTCTAAACAAGTGCTACTTTGAGGCCTATGGCAAGTGATTCTTAGAAAAACTCTCTAATGGTCCACTTGTTCAAATTTAGGTTCTCTAGGGTGAGGCATTTGATTCCACAACCGCAAAAAAGTCTAGCTTCGATTCTATCGCGGATTGGAAACTTCTCTTTGTTTGTAGTTCACACTGAAATCAACGCCAGTAGTCCCTAATGTCACATCCGAAACATATATTAACGGTTGGGGAATGCAATGTAATTGATCCTACCATCATCTAACCTATCCACCCTAACTTCCTATGTACCTTTAGTGTCGTTCCCCTTCTTGTTTCAGTTCGTTGGTCGACCGCGAGAGATTTTCGATGGAATTCCAAGATTTCACTCTAAACAAGTGCTACTTTGAGGCCTATGGCAAGTGATTCTTAGAAAAATTCTCTAATGGTCCACTTGTTCAAATTTAGGTTCTTTAGGGTTAGGCATTTGATTCCACAACCGCAAAAAAAGTCTAGCTCGATTCTATCGCGGATTGGAAACTTCTCTTTGTTTGTAGTTCGCGCTGAAATCAACGCCAGCAGTCCCTAATGTCACATCTAGAAACATATATTAACGGTTGGGGAACGCAATGTAATTGATCCTACCATCATCTAACCTATCCACCCTAACTTGCTATGTACCTTTAGTGTCGTTCCCCTTTTTGTTTCAGTTCGTTGGTCGACCACGAGAGATTTTTTGATGGAATTCCAAGATTTCACTCTAAACAAGTGCTACTTTGAGGCCTATGGCAAGTGATTCTTAGAAAAACTCTCTAATGGTCCACTTGTTCAAATTTAGGTTCTCTAGGGTGAGGCATTTGATTCCACAACCGCAAAAAAAAGTCTAGCTTGATTCTATCGCGGATTGGAAACTTCTCTTTGTTTGTAGTTCACACTGAAATCAACGCCGCTGAGTCCCTAATGTCACATCCGAAACATATATTAACGGTTGGGGAATGCAATGTAATTGATCCTACCATCATCTAACCTATCCACCCTAACTTCCTATGTACCTTTAGTGTCGTTCCCCTTTTTGTTTCGGTTCGTAGGTCGACATAGAGATTTTTTGATGGAATTCCAAGATTTCACTCTAAACAAGTGCTACTTTGAGGCCTATGGCAAGTGATTCTTAGAAAAACTCTCTAATGGTCCACTTGTTCAAATTTAGGTTCTCTAGGGTGAGGCATTTGATTCCACAAATACGAAAAAAAGTCTAGCTTGATTCTATCGCCGGATTGGAAACTTCTCTTTGTTTGTAGTTCGCGCTGAAATCAACGCCCGGCCAGTCCCTAATGTCACATCTAGAAACATATATTAACGGTTGGGGAACGCAATGTAATTGATCCTACCATCATCTAACCTATCCACCGTAACTTCCTATGTACCTTTCGTGTCGTTCCCCTTTTGTTTCGGGTTCGTTGGTCGACCACGAGAGATTTTTGATGGAATTCCAAGATTTCACTCTAAACAAGTGCTACTTTGAGGCCTATGGCAAGTGATTCTTAGAAAAACTCTCTAATGGTCCACTTGTTCAAATTTAGGTTCTCTAGGGTGAGGCATTTGATTCCACAACCGCAAAAAAAGTCTAGCTTCGATTCTATCGCGGATTGGAAACTTCTCTTTGTTTGTAGTTCACACTGAAATCAACGCCAGCAGTCCCTAATGTCACATCCGAAACATATATTAACGGTTGGGGAACGCAATGTAATTGATCCTACCATCATCTAACCTATCCACCCCTAACTTCCTATGTACCTTTAGGTGTGTCGTTCCCCTTTTGTTTCAGTTCGTTTGAGTCGACCACGAGAGATTTTTGATGGAATTCCAAGATTTCACTCTAAACAAGTGCTACTTTGAGGCCTATGGCAAGTGATTCTTAGAAAAACTCTCTAATGGTCCACTTGTTCAAATTTAGGTTCTCTATAGGGTGAGGCATTTGATTCCACAACCGCCAAAAAGTCTAGCTCGATTCTATCGCGGATTGGAAACTTCTCTTTGTTTGTAGTTCGCGCTGAAATCAACGCCAGCAGTCCCTAATGTCACATCTAGAAACATATATTAACGGTTGGGGAACGCAATGTAATTGATCCTACCATCATCTAACCTATCCACCCTAACTTCCTATGTACCTTTCGTGTCGTTCCCCTTCTTGTTTCGGTTCGTAGGTCGACATAGAGATTTTTTATGGAATTCAGAGATTTCACTCTAAACAAGTGCTACTTTGAGGCCTATGACAAGTGATTCTTAGAAAAACTCTCTAATGGTCCACTTGTTCAAATTTAGGCTCTCTAGGGTGAGGCATTTGATTCCACAACCGCAAAAAAGTCTAGCTCGATTCTATCGCCGGATTGGAAACTTCTCTTTGTTTGTAGTTCACACTGAAATCAACGCCAGTAGTCCCTAATGTCACATCCAGAAACATATATTAACGGTTGGGGAACGCAATGTAATTGATCCTACCATCATCTAACCTATCCACCCTAACTTCCTATGTACCTTTCGTGTCGTTCCCCTTCTTGTTTCAGTTCGTTTGAGGTCGACATAGAGATTTTTTATGGAATTCCAAGATTTCACTCTAAACAAGTGCTACTTTGAGGCCTATGGCAAGTGATTCTTAGAAAAACTCTCTAATGGTCCACTTGTTCAAATTTAGGTTCTTTAGGGTTAGGCATTTGATTCCACAACCCGCAAAAAAGTCTTGCTCGATTCTATCGCGGATTGGAAACTTCTCTTTGTTTGTAGTTCGCTGAAATCAACGCCCGGCAGTCCCTAATGTCACATCTAGAAACATATATTAACGGTTGGGGAACGCAATGTAATTGATCCTACCATCATCTAACCTATCCACCTAACTTGCTATGTACCTTTCGTGTCGTTCCCCTTTTGTTTCAGGTTCGTTGGTCGACCACGAGAGATTTTCGATGGAATTCCAAGATTTCACTCTAAACAAGTGCTACTTTGAGGCCTATGGCAAGTGATTCTTAGAAAAACTCTCTAATGGTCCACTTGTTCAAATTTAGGTTCTCTAGGCTGAGGCATTTGATTCCACAACCGCAAAAAAGTCTAGCTTGATTCTATCGCGGATTGGAAACTTCTCTTTGTTTGTAGTTCACACTGAATTCAACGCCGGCGGTCCCCTAATGTCACATCCGAAAACATATATTAACGGTTGGGGAACGCAATGTAATTGATCCTACCATCATCTAACCTATCCACCCTAACTTCCTATGTACCTTTCGTGTCGTTCCCCTTCTTGTTTCAGTTCGTAGGTCGACATAGAGATTTTTGATGGAATTCAGAGATTTCACTCTAAACAAGTGCTACTTTGAGGCCTATGACAAGTGATTCTTAGAAAAACTCTCTAATGGTCCACTTGTTCAAATTTAGGTTCTCTAGGGTGAGGCATTTGATTCCACAACAACAAAAAGTCTAGCTCGATTCTATTGCCGGATTGGAAACTTCTCTTTGTTTTTGAGTTCGCTGAAAATCAACGCCCGGTAGTCCCTAATGTCACATCTAGAAACATATATTAACGGTTGGGGAACGCAATGTAATTGATCCTACCATCATCTAACCTATCCACCCTAACTTCCTATGTACCTTTCGTGTCGTTCCCATTTTGTGTTTCAGTTCGTTTTGTCGACCGCGAGATTTTCGATGGAATTCCAAGATTTCACTCTAAACAAGTGCTACTTTGAGGCCTATGGCAAGTGATTCTTAGAAAAACTCTCTAATGGTCCACTTGTTCAAATTTAGGTTCTCTAGGGTGAGGCATTTGATTCCACAACCGCAAAAAAAGTCTAGCTTCGATTCTATCGCGGATTGGAAACTTCTCTTTGTTTGTAGTTCACACTGAAATCAACGCCCGGTAGTCCCTAATGTCACATCTAGAAACATATATTAACGGTTGGGGGAACGCAATGTAATTGATCCTACCATCATCTAACCTATCCACCCTAACTTCCTATGTACCTTTCGTGTCGTTCCCCTTTCTTGTTTCAGTTCGTTGGTCGACCGCGAGAGATTTTTGATGGAATTCAAGATTTCACTCTAAACAAGTGCTACTTTGAGGCCTATGGCAAGTGATTCTTAGAAAAACTCTCTAATGGTCCACTTGTTCAAATTTTGGTTCTCTAGGGTTAGGCATTTGATTCCACAACCGCAAAAAGTCTAGCTTGATTCTATCGCCGGATTGGAAACTTCTCTTTGTTTGTAGTTCGCGCTGAAATCAACGCCCGGCAGTCCCTAATGTCACATCTAGAAACATATATTAACGGTTGGGGAACGCAATGTAATTGATCCTACCATCATCTAACCTATCCACCCTAACTTCCTATGTACCTTTAGGTGTCGTTCCCCTTCTTGTTTTTCAGTTCGTAGGTCGACATAGAGATTTTTATGGAATTCAAGATTTCACTCTAAACAAGTGCTACTTTGAGGCCTATGACAAGTGATTCTTAGAAAAACTCTCTAATGGTCCACTTGTTCAAATTTAGGCTCTCTAGGGTGAGGCATTTGATTCCACAGCCGCAAAAAAGTCTAGCTCGATTCTATCGCCGGATTGGAAACTTCTCTTTGTTTGTAGTTCACACTGAAATCAACGCCCGGTAGTCCCTAATGTCACATCCAGAAACATATATTAACGGTTGGGGAACGCAATGTAATTGATCCTACCATCATCTAACCTATCCACCCTAACTTCCTATGTACCTTTCGTGTCGTTCCCCTTCTTGTTTTTCGGTTCGTAGGTCGACATAGAGATTTTTATGGAATTCCAAGATTTCACTCTAAACAAGTGCTACTTTGAGGCCTATGGCAAGTGATTCTTAGAAAAACTCTCTAATGGTCCACTTGTTCAAATTTAGGTTCTCTAGGGTGAGGCATTTGATTCCACAACCGCAAAAAAAGTCTAGCTTCGATTCTATCGCCGGATTGGAAACTTCTCTTTGTTTGTAGTTCACACTGAAATCAATGCCAGCAGTCCCTAATGTCACATCTAGAAACATATATATTAACGGTTGGGGAATGCAATGTAATTGATCCTACCATCATCTAACCTATCCACCCTAACTTCCTATGTACCTTTCGTGTCGTTCCCCTTCTTGTTTCAGTTCGTTTGGTCGACCACGAGATTTTTGATGGAATTCCAAGATTTCACTCTAAACAAGTGCTACTTTGAGGCCTATGGCAAGTGATTCTTAGAAAAAACTCTCTAATGGTCCACTTGTTCAAATTTTGGTTCTCTAGGGTTAGGCATTTGATTCCACAACCGCAAAAAAGTCTAGCTTGATTCTATCGCGGATTGGAAACTTCTCTTTGTTTGTAGTTCGCGCTGAAATCAACGCCCGGCAGTCCCTAATGTCACATCTAGAAACATATATTAACGGTTGGGGAACGCAATGTAATTGATCCTACCATCATCTAACCTATCCACCCTAACTTCCTATGTACCTTTCGTGTGGATTCCCCTTCTTGTTTCGGTTCGTAGGTCGACATAGAGATTTTTGATGGAATTCCAGATTTCACTCTAAACAAGTGCTACTTTGAGGCCTATGACAAGTGATTCTTAGAAAAACTCTCTAATGGTCCACTTGTTCAAATTTAGGTTCTCTAGGGTGAGGCATTTGATTCCACAACCGCAAAAAAGTCTAGCTCGATTCTATCGCGGATTGGAAACTTCTCTTTGTTTGTAGTTCACACTGAAATCAACGCCCGGTAGTCCCTAATGTCACATCCGAAACATATATTAACGGTTGGGGAACGCAATGTAATTGATCCTACCATCATCTAACCTATCCACCCTAACTTCCTATGTACCTTTCGTGTCGTTCCCCTTTCTTGTTTCAGTTCGTTGGGTCGACACGAGAGATTTTCGATGGAATTCCAAGATTTCACTCTAAACAAGTGCTACTTTGAGGCCTATGGCAAGTGATTCTTAGAAAAATTCTCTAATGGTCCACTTGTTCAAATTTAGGTTCTTTAGGGTTAGGCATTTGATTCCACAACCGCAAAAAAAGTCTTGCTTGATTCTATCGCGGATTGGAAACTTCTCTTTGTTTGTAGTTCGCGCTGAAATCAACGCCCGGCAGTCCCTAATGTCACATCTAGAAACATATATTAACGGTTGGGGAGCGCAATGTAATTGATCCTACCATCATCTAACCTATCCACCCTAACTTCCTATGTACCTTTAGTTAATCGTTCCCCTTTTTGTTTCAGTTCGTTGGTCGACATAGAGATTTTTTGATGGAATTCCAAGATTTCACTCTAAACAAGTGCTACTTTGAGGCCTATGGTAAGTGATTCTTAGAAAAACTCTCTAATGGTCCACTTGTTCAAATTTAGGTTCTCTAGGGTGAGGCATTTGATTCCACAACCGCAAAAAAGTCTAGCTTGATTCTATCGCGGATTGGAAACTTCTCTTTGTTTGTAGTTCGCACTGAAATCAACGCCCGGCAGTCCCTAATGTCACATCTAGAAACATATATTAACGGTTGGGGAACGCAATGTAATTGATCCTACCATCATCTAACCTATCCATCCTAACTTCCTATGTACCTTTCAGTGTCGTTCCCATTCTTGTTTCAGTTCGTTTGGTCGACCCACGAGAGATTTTGATGGAATTCCAAGATTTCACTCTAAACAAGTGCTACTTTGAGGCCTATGGCAAGTGATTCTTAGAAAAACTCTCTAATGGTCCACTTGTTCAAATTTAGGTTCTCTAGGGTGAGGCATTTGATTCCACAACCGCAAAAAAGTCTAGCTCGATTCTATCGCGGATTGGAAACTTCTCTTTGTTTGTAGTTCACACTAAAATCAACGCCCGGTAGTCCCTAATGTCACATCTAGAAACATATATTAACGGTTGGGGAACGCAATGTAATTGATCCTACCATCATCTAACCTATCCACCCTAACTTTCCTATGTACCTTTCGTGTCGTTCCCTTTCTTGTTTCAGGTTCGTTGGGTCGACACGAGAGATTTTTGATGGAATTCCAAGATTTCACTCTAAACAAGTGCTACTTTGAGGCCTATGGCAAGTGATTCTTAGAAAAACTCTCTAATGGTCCACTTGTTCAAATTTAGGTTCTTTAGGGTTAGGCATTTGATTCCACAACCGCAAAAAGTCTAGCTTGATTCTATCGCGGGATTGGAAACTTCTCTTTGTTTGTAGTTCGCGCTGAAATCAACGCCAGCCAGTCCCTAATGTCACATCTAGAAACATATATTAACGGTTGGGGAACGCAATGTAATTGATCCTACCATCATCTAACCTATCCACCCTAACTTGCTATGTACCTTTCGTGTCGTTCCCCTTTTGTTTTCAGTTCGTTTGGTCGACACGTAGATTTTTCGATGGAATTCCAAGATTTCACTCTAAACAAGTGCTACTTTGAGGCCTATGGCAAGTGATTCTTAGAAAAACTCTCTAATGGTCCACTTGTTCAAATTTAGGTTCTCTAGGGTGAGGCATTTGATTCCACAACAACGAAAAAAAAGTCTAGCTCGATTCTATCGCCGGGATTGGAAACTTCTCTTTGTTTGTAGTTCGCGCTGAAATCAACGCCCGGCCCCCCTAATGTCACATCTAGAAACATATATTAACGGTTGGGGAACGCAATGTAATTGATCCTACCATCATCTAACCTATCCACCCTAACTTCCTATGTACCTTTCGTGTCGTTCCCCTTTTTGTTTCAGTTCGTTGGTCGACACGAGAGATTTTCGATGGAATTCCAAGATTTCACTCTAAACAAGTGCTACTTTGAGGCCTATGGCAAGTGATTCTTAGAAAAACTCTCTAATGGTCCACTTGTTCAAATTTAGGTTCTCTAGGGTGAGGCATTTGATTCCACAACCGCAAAAAAGTCTAGCTTGATTCTATCGCGGATTGGAAACTTCTCTTTGTTTGTAGTTCACGCTGAAATCAACGCCCGGTAGTCCCCTAATGTCACATCTAGAAACATATATTAACGGTTGGGGAACGCCAATGTAATTGATCCTACCATCATCTAACCTATCCACCCTAACTTCCTATGTACCTTTCGTGTCGTTCCCCTTTTTGTTTCAGTTCGTTGGTCGACCGCGAGAGATTTTTGATGGAATTCCAAGATTTCACTCTAAACAAGTGCTACTTTGAGGCCTATGACAAGTGATTCTTAGAAAAACTCTCTAATGGTCCACTTGTTCAAATTTAGGTTCTCTAGGGTGAGGCATTTGATTCCACAACCGCAAAAAAGTCTAGCTCGATTCTATCGCCGGATTGGAAACTTCTCTTTGTTTTGTAGTTCGGCGCTGAAATCAACGCCCGGCCGGTCCCTAATGTCACATCTAGAAACATATATTAACGGTTGGGGAACGCAATGTAATTGATCCTACCATCATCTAACCTATCCACCCTAACTTCCTATGTACCTTTTACGTCGTTCCCATTCTTGTTTTTCGGTTCGTAGGTCGACCGCGAAGATTTTTGATGGAATTCAAGATTTCACTCTAAACAAGTGCTACTTTGAGGCCTATGGCAAGTGATTCTTAGAAAAACTCTCTAATGGTCCACTTGTTCAAATTTAGGTTCTCTAGGGTGAGGCATTTGATTCCACAACCGCAAAAAGTCTAGCTTCGATTCTATCGCGGATTGGAAACTTCTCTTTGTTTGTAGTTCACACTGAAATCAACGCCCGGTAGTCCCTAATGTCACATCCGAGAAACATATATTAACGGTTGGGGAACGCAATGTAATTGATCCTACCATCATCTAACCTATCCACCCAACCTTCCTATGTACCTTTAGGTGTCGTTCCCTTTTTTGTTTCAGTTCGTAGGTCGACCGCGAGAAATTTTCGATGGAATTCCAAGATTTCACTCTAAACAAGTGCTACTTTGAGGCCTATGGCAAGTGATTCTTAGAAAAATTCTCTAATGGTCCACTTGTTCAAATTTAGGTTCTTTAGGGTTAGGCATTTGATTCCACAACCGCAAAAAAAGTCTAGCTCGATTCTATCGCGGATTGGAAACTTCTCTTTGTTTGTAGTTCACACTGAAATCAACGCCCGGCCAGTCCCTAATGTCACATCTAGAAACATATATTAACGGTTGGGGAACGCAATGTAATTGATCCTACCATCATCTAACCTATCCACCTAACTTGCTATGTACCTTTAGTATCGTTCCCCTTTTTGTTTCAGTTCGTTGGTCGACACGTGAGATTTTCAATGGAATTCCAAGATTTCACTCTAAACAAGTGCTACTTTGAGGCCTATGGCAAGTGATTCTTAGAAAAACTCTCTAATGGTCCACTTGTTCAAATTTAGGTTCTCTAGGCTGAGGCATTTGATTCCACAACCGCAAAAAGTCTAGCTCGATTCTATCGCCGGATTGGAAACTTCTCTTTGTTTGTAGTTCGCTGAAAATCAACGCCCGGCAGTCCCTAATGTCACATCTAGAAACATATATTAACGGTTGGGGAACGCAATGTAATTGATCCTACCATCATCTAACCTATCCACCCTAACTTGCTATGTACCTTTCGTCTCGTTCCCCTTTTGTTTCAGTTCGTTGGTCGACACAGAGATTTTCGATGGAATTCAGAGATTTCACTCCAAACAAGTGCTGCTTTGAGGCCTATGACAAGTGATTCTTAGAAAAACTCTCTAATGGTCCACTTGTTCAAATTTAGGTTCTCTAGGGTGAGACATTTGATTCCACAACCGCAAAAAAAAGTCTAGCTCGATTCTATCGCCGGATTGGAAACTTCTCTTTGTATTGAGTTCGCGCTGAAATCAACGCCAGCAGTCCCTAATGTCACATCCAGAAACATATATTAACGGTTGGGGAACGCAATGTAATTGATCCAACCATCATCTAACCTATACATCGTAACTTCCTATGTAACTTTCTGTCGTTCCCATTCTTGTTTCGGTTCGTAGGTCGACCACGAGAGATTTTTGATGGAATTCCAAGATTTCACTCTAAACAAGTGCTACTTTGAGGCCTATGGCAAGTGATTCTTAGAAAAACTCTCTAATGGTCCACTTGTTCAAATTTAGGTTCTCTAGGGTGAGGCATTTGATTCCACAACCGCAAAAAGTCTAGCTCGATTCTATCGCGGATTGGAAACTTCTCTTTGTTTGTAGTTCACACTGAGAAATCAACGCCACCATTCCCTAATGTCACATCCAGAAACATATATTAACGGTTGGGGAACGCAATGTAATTGATCCTACCATCATCTAACCTATCCACCCTAACTTCCTATGTACCTTTCGTGTCATTCCCCTTCTTGTTTCGGTTCGTTGGTCGACACAGAGATTTTTGATGGAATTCCAAGATTTCACTCTAAACAAGTGCTACTTTGAGGCCTATGGCAAGTGATTCTTAGAAAAACTCTCTAATGGTCCACTTGTTCAAATTTAGGTTCTTTAGGGTTAGGCATTTGATTCCACAACCGCAAAAAAGTCTAGCTCGATTCTATCGCCGGATTGGAAACTTCTCTTTGTTTGTAGTTCGCGCTGAAATCAATGCCAGCAGTCCCTAATGTCACATCTAGAAACATATATTAACGGTTGGGGAACGCAATGTAATTGATCCTACCATCATCTAACCTATCCACCCTAACTTGCTATGTACCTTTCGTGTCGTTCCCCTTTTGTTTCAGTTCGTTGGTCGACACAGAGATTTTCGATGGAATTCCAAGATTTCACTCTAAACAAGTGCTACTTTGAGGCCTATGGCAAGTGATTCTTAGAAAAACTCTCTAATGGTCCACTTGTTCAAATTTAGGTTCTCTAGGGTGAGGCATTTGATTCCACAACCGCAAAAAAGTCTAGCTTGATTCTATCGCCGGAAAAAACTCTCTTTGTTTGTAGTTCACCTAATGTCACATCTAATGTCACATCATATATATTAACGGTTGGGGAACGCAATGTAATTTATCCTACCATCATCTAACCTATCCACCCTAACTTCCTATGTACCTTTCGTGTCGTTCCCTTTCTTGTTTCAGTTCGTAGGTCGACCACGTAGATTTTTGATGGAATTCCAAGATTTCACTCTAAACAAGTGCTACTTTGAGGCCTATGGCAAGTGATTCTTAGAAAAATTCTCTAATGGTCCACTTGTTCAAATTTAGGTTCTTTAGGGTTAGGCATTTGATTCCACAACCGCAAAAAAGTCTAGCTCGATTCTATCGCCGGATTGGAAACTTCTCTTTGTTTGTAGTTCGCGCTGAAATCAACGCCCGGCCGGTCCCTAATGTCACATCTAGAAACATATATTAACGGTTGGGGAACGCAAATGTAATTGATCCTACCATCATCTAACCTATCCACCCTAACTTGCTATGTACCTTTCGTGTCGTTCCCCTTTTTGTTTCAGTTCGTTGGTCGACACGAGAGATTTTCGATGGAATTCCAAGATTTCACTCTAAACAAGTGCTACTTTGAGGCCTATGGCAAGTGATTCTTAGAAAAACTCTCTAATGGTCCACTTGTTCAAATTTAGGTTCTCTAGGCTGAGGCATTTGATTCCACAACCGCAAAAAAGTCTAGCTTGATTCTATCGCCGGATTGGAAACTTCTCTTTGTTTGTAGTTCGCCTTTTGATGAAATTTCAACGCCCGGTCCCTAATGTCACATCCGAAAACATATATTAACGGTTGGGGAACGCAATGTAATTGATCCTACAATCATCTAACCTATCCACCCTAACTTCCTATGTACCTTTCGTGTCGTTCCCCTTCTTGTTTCAGTTCGTTGGTCGACATAGAGATTTTTGATGGAATTCCAAGATTTCACTCTAAACAAGTGCTACTTTGAGGCCTATGGCAAGTGATTCTTAGAAAAACTCTCTAATGGTCCACTTGTTCAAATTTAGGTTCTCTAGGGTGAGGCATTTGATTCCACAACCGCAAAAAAGTCTAGCTTGATTCTATCGCGGATTGGAAACTTCTCTTTGTTTGTAGTTCGCGCACTGAATTCAACGCCGCCCAGTCCCTAATGTCACATCCGAGAAACATATATTAACGGTTGGGGAACGCAATGTAATTGATCCTACCATCATCTAACCTATCCACCCCTAACTTCCTATGTACCTTTCGTGTCGTTCCCCTTCTTGTTTCGGTTCGTAGGTCGACATAGAGATTTTTGATGGAATTCCAAGATTTCACTCTAAACAAGTGCTACTTTGAGGCCTATGACAAGTGATTCTTAGAAAAACTCTCTAATGGTCCACTTGTTCAAATTTAGGTTCTCTAGGGTGAGGCATTTGATTCCACAACCATGAAAAAAGTCTAGCTCGATTCTATCGCCGGATTGGAAACTTCTCTTTGTTTTGTAGTTCACACTGAAATCAACGCCACCATTCCCTAATGTCACATCTAGAAACATATATTAACGGTTGGGGAACGCAATGTAATTGATCCTACCATCATCTAACCTATCCATCCTAACTTCCTATGTACCTTTCCCCGTCATTCCCATTCTTGTTTCGGTTCGTTGGTCGACCGCGAGATTTTTGATGGAATTCCAAGATTTCACTCTAAACAAGTGCTACTTTGAGGCCTATGGCAAGTGATTCTTAGAAAAACTCTCTAATGGTCCACTTGTTCAAATTTAGGTTCTCTAGGGTGAGGCATTTGATTCCACAACCGCAAAAAAGTCTAGCTTCGATTCTATCGCGGATTGGAAACTTCTCTTTGTTTGTAGTTCACACGCTGAAATCAACGCCCGATAGTCCCTAATGTCACATCTAGAAACATATATTAACGGTTGGGGAACATAATGTAATTGATCCTACCATCATCTAACCTATCCACCCTAACTTCCTATGTACCTTTGGTGTCGTTCCCCTTTCTTGTTTCAGTTCGTAGGTCGACACGAGAGATTTTTCGATGGAATTCCAAGATTTCACTCTAAACAAGTGCTACTTTGAGGCCTTATGGCAAGTGATTCTTAGAAAAATTCTCTAATGGTTCACTTGTTCAAATTTAGGTTCTTTAGGGTTAGGCATTTGATTCCACAACCGCAAAAAAGTCTAGCTCGATTCTATCGCGGATTGGAAACTTCTCTTTGTTTGTAGTTCGCGCTGAAATCAACGCCAAGCCCCACCCTAATGTCACATCTAGAAACATATATTAACGGTTGGGGAACGCAATGTAATTGATCCTACCATCATCTAACCTATCCACCCTAACTTCCTATGTACCTTTCGTGTCGTTCCCCTTTTGTTTTCAGTTCGTTGGTCGACCGCGAGAGATTTTTGATGGAATTCCAAGATTTCACTCTAAACAAGTGCTACTTTGAGGCCTATGGCAAGTGATTCTTAGAAAAACTCTCTAATGGTCCACTTGTTCAAATTTAGGTTCTCTATGGTGAGGCATTTGATTCCACAACCTCGATTCTATCGCGGAAAAAGTCTAACCTAATGTCACATCCGAGAAACATATATTAACGGTTGGAGAACGCAATGTAATTGATCCTACCATCATCTAACCTATCCACCCTAACTTCCTATGTACCTTTAGTGTCGTTCCCCCTTCTTGTTTCAGTTCGTTGGTCGACATACCAGAGATTTTTGATGGAATTCCAAGATTTCACTCTAAACAAGTGCTACTTTGAGGCCTATGGCAAGTGATTCTTAGAAAAATTCTCTAATGGTCCACTTGTTCAAATTTAGGTTCTTTAGGGTTAGGCATTTGATTCCACAACCGCAAAAAAGTCTAGCTTGATTCTATCGCGGATTGGAAACTTCTCTTTGTTTGTAGTTCGCGACTGAATTCAACTCCAGCAGTCCCTAATGTCACATCCGAAACATATATTAACGGTTGGGGAACGCAATGTAATTGATCCTACCATCATCTAACCTATCCACCCTAACTTGCTATGTACCTTTAGGTGTCGTTCCCCTTTTGTTTCAGTTCGTTGGTCGACATAGAGATTTTTGATGGAATTCCAAGATTTCACTCTAAACAAGTACTACTTTGAGGCCTATGGCAAGTGATTCTTAGAAAAACTCTCTAATGGTCCACTTGTTCAAATTTAGGTTCTTTAGGGTTAGGCATTTGATTCCACAACCGCAAAAAAAAGTCTAGCTTGATTCTATCGCGGATTGGAAACTTCTCTTTGTTTGTAGTTCACTGAAATCAACGCCCGGCAGTCCCTAATGTCACATCTAGAAACATATATTAACGGTTGGGGGAACGAATGTAATTGATCCTACCATCATCTAACCTATCCACCCTAACTTCCTATGTACCTTTCGTGTCGTTCCCCTTTTTGTTTCGGTTCGTTGGTCGACACGTAGAGATTTTTGATGGAATTCCAAGATTTCACTCTAAACAAGTGCTACTTTGAGGCCTATGGCAAGTGATTCTTAGAAAAACTCTCTAATGGTCCACTTGTTCAAATTTAGGTTCTCTAGGCTGAGGCATTTGATTTCACAACCGCAAAAAAGTCTAGCTTGATTCTATCGCGGATTGGAAACTTCTCTTTGTTTGTAGTTCGCACTGAAATTCAACGCCCGGCGGTCCCTAATGTCACATCTAGAAACATATATTAACGGTTGGGGAACGCAATGTAATTGATCCTACCATCATCTAACCTATCCACCCTAACTTGCTATGTACCTTTCGTGTCGTTCCCCTTTTGTTTCAGTTCGTTGGTCGACACAGAGATTTTCGATGGAATTCCAAGATTTCACTCTAAACAAGTGTTACTTTGAGGACTATGCCAAGTGATTCTTAGAAAAACTCTCTAATGGTCCACTTGTTCAAATTTAGGTTCTCTAGGCTGAGGCATTTGATTCCACAACCGCAAAAAAAGTCTAGCTTGATTCTATCGCCGGATTGGAAACTTCTCTTTGTTTGTAGTTCGCACTGAATTCAACGCCAGCAGTCCCTAATGTCACATCTAGAAACATATATTAACGGTTGGGGAACGCAATGTAATTGATCCTACCATCATCTAACCTATCCACCCTAACTTCCTATGTACCTTTCGTGTCGTTCCCCTTCTTGTTTCGGTTCGTAGGTCGACATAGAGATTTTTGATGGAATTCCAAGATTTCACTCTAAACAAGTGCTACTTTGAGGCCTATGACAAGTGATTCTTAGAAAAACTCTCTAATGGTCCACTTGTTCAAATTTAGGTTCTCTAGGGCGAGACATTTGATTCCACAACCACGAAAAAAGTCTAGCTTCGATTCTATCGTCGGATTGGAAACTTCTCTTTGTTTTGAGTTCGCTGCTGAAATCAACGCCACCATTCCCTAATGTCACATCCGAGAAACATATATTAACGGTTGGGGAACGCAATGTAATTGATCCAACCATCATCTAACCTATCCATCCTAACTTCCTATGAAACCTTTCTGTCATTCCCATTCTTGTTTCGGTTCGTAGGTCGACATAGAGATTTTGATGGAATTCAAGATTTCACTCTAAACAAGTGCTACTTTGAGGCCTATGGCAAGTGATTCTTAGAAAAACTCTCTAATGGTCCACTTGTTCAAATTTAGGTTCTCTAGGGTGAGGCATTTGATTCCACAACCGCAAAAAAGTCTAGCTCGATTCTATCGCCGGATTGGAAACTTCTCTTTGTTTGTAGTTCACACTGAAATCAACGCCAGTAGTCCCTAATGTCACATCCAGAAACATATATTAACGGTTGGGGAACGCAATGTAATTGATCCTACCATCATCTAACCTATCTACCCTAACTTCCTATGTACCTTTGGTGTCGTTCCCTTTCTTGTTTCAGTTCGTAGGTCGACCGCGTAGATTTTTCGATGGAATTCCAAGATTTCACTCTAAACAAGTGCTACTTTGAGGGCTATGGCAAGTGATTCTTAGAAAAATTCTCTAATGGTTCACTTGTTCAAATTTAGGTTCTTTAGGGTTAGGCATTTGATTCCACAACCGCCAAAAAGTCTAGCTCGATTCTATCGCGGATTGGAAACTTCTCTTAGTTTGTAGTTCCGCTTGCTGAATTCAACGCCGGCGGTCCCTAATAACACATACGTGAAACATATTGTGGGGATCGATATTTGGGATACCAATGGCGAGCGATCTCGGCGTGACCACAAGCGAGACATCCCGCCGTGATTTGTGAGGCTCTCGCCGCGCATGAGCTCTCCACGCAGGGACAGATCTCCGCCTCGCTCGGGCTCGCAAAGAGCTCTTCAGGCGAACCCATCGTTCCGCACCACCTCGAGGTCTCTGGCGGCCGAGCTCCCTCGTCTCCGGCGCGCGAACCTCGTCCCCGACCTCTTTCCGCCTCGCTCGAGCTCCCCCGCGCGGAGCACCGCGAGAACGGCCGCGAGAAGAGCTCGGCCCTTTTGCCTTCCGAAGAAGCCTGCGGTGCGGGAGTTGGTCAACAACTCTCGACAAACCCAACCACTCCTTGGCGGACGCTGTAGCCACGAAGAGCTACAGCTACAGGGAAGGTCATTCGACGCCTGCGCCATACCCGTCGACTCCAACAAGCGCCGCCCCCGGTGTCGAGGCGGTACATACGAGTGCGACTTCCCATCGGCGGTGTGGGCGCGCCCATACCGAGAAGACGTCTTCCAACTACGATTAGAGAGCGAGGCGGCGCGACCACCGCCCAAACCCGATTCCAGCGTGCGGTGGCGACCAATTTCAGCATCAAAGCACCCGGGAGCTCGAAGGAAGCTCGTCGTCGCGCCGTGAGCTCATTTAAGAGCTCTTTTGCATCCGACACTCTGTACACATATTTTCATTTTTCTTTGGGTCCTCAACTTCGATAAGAGCTCTCGAGCCTCGCCCCTTGTGACTATAAAGGGGGGCGGCCCTCCCGGTTGAGGCAAGGTTCAAGATTTCAACACCCGGTACCGCATCCTCGCTTTTCGATATTGGCACTAGCTTCAATCATAGAGACTTGGGAGCCCCCTCCTCTCTCGATCTTGCTTGTACTAGCCCGGTTTGAGCATTTGAGCTCGGATAGTGATCACCTTTGGACTAGGGAGCGCGATTTGCCCGAGCGATATAAATCTCGTGTCATTATCTCTAGAGCTAGGCCATCGAACGCGCGTGCCGGACATTCTTGTGACGGTGGTATTAGACAACGCGGCGGTTGGCGCGCCCGGTAGGGGCAGCGCTAGTCGCGACGTTTTCCCCACTCGATGGCTTCCCCCGCTTCGACGACACCCGCAGCGATAGCAATGCGCCGGCACCATCGATTTCTCGGGCGCCGTCTTGGGAGGAGTCCCCTCACCGAACTGTCTTCTTCACGCCCCGTCTTGGCGGCGAGGACATTCCGGCCGCCTCCGGGCGTCACCGACTCGTCCCGGCGAGCATGGGGCGGGATTCGACTTCAGCGCCCGGTCAGCCCCATCCGCGCGCCCGCGGATCGCTTCTTCGTCCTTATCAGGGACACGCTCCCGAACATCACGGGATGCGAGCCTCACGCCCGAGCTTCTGTTCCGCGATGTGACCTTCTCCACCGCCAACGTCGTCCTGACTCACGGGAAGGAGGCGTTGTCGATCGACGAGTTCACGGCGGCCTATGCGGGATGTACCCGGCGGGCGGGGCGGGCCTTCCACTCTTTGGGCGACGAGTCCCGGGCCAAGATCCATGAGCTCGAGCTCGCCCTCGATGGGATGAGCCTCGTGGATTGCGACCCCACGTCGGTGCTACATGTGTCACACCCCGGGTGCGGTATTCCACTCAAGTGGCGCCTCGGCACGCGCCACGACCGCCGCGCGCCCGCGAGCGAAACCTGTCGACAGCGTCAAGGCTTGGGCCGGAAGAGCTCGAGGAGCTCGACGCGCAGCAGCCCAAGAGCGTGAAGCCCTCCTCGCCCGGCGAGGGAGGGAGAGACAGCAATCACGAGCACGAGCTCGAGCCCGCGAGGTCCACGACCGCATCAACCGGGACGAGGCCGGAACAGCTCCGCCCGGTGTTCGGGAGAGCATCCTCCGAACCTTGGTGGCGCGCTGCTCCTCACGTGTCGTTGCCGGCCCGAGGGCCCGAGGCACCGGGACCACGAGCAGCTCAAGAGACTCTGGCGGAGCGGTCGGCCAGGCGGCCGGCTCTGCGTCGCTGCTGACGGCTTCGGAGGAGGAGGCTTCTCCCACCCCCGAGGTCCACGCCACGGCGACGGAGTCGAGAACCGCGACGCCGGGGGACACCATCATCGCCGCCGCAAAGCGGGGGCTCGAGCGAAGAACATCCCGGGGACGGCGACAAGTACCGCCGCGGCGACCGAGACGCCCTTGCACCTATAGCAAGCGGCGCGGTGGCCGTCCACGACAGCGAAGAGGACAGAGCTACAGCCACGCCCGATGCGCGCCGCGAGCTCTGTCTCCCCAAGCGGGACCCGCCGGCCCTCGAGGGCTCGAGCTCGAGGAGGCCTAAAACCTTCGGCTCCACGCATCCGCGACGCCCGTTCCCCCTATCGCTGGAGCTCAGGCCTCCGGTCGGAGAATGCGAGGAAGCCGACCCGCCACATGGCTCGAGGACTACCCCCTTGGCTCGTCGGGCCGGAGGTCTGCCGACAGCGACTACTTCATCATCCGCAACCTTCCACTCTACCTTGCAGTCGGGCGCGATCGTGGCTTGAGCACCTCCCGGGGCACCATCCGCACCCCCGGGAGGGACTTGACGACATCTTAGGGTCGGCAACTTCCGGGGCACCTACGCCCGCCAAGCACGACGTGGGATCTGGCGGGCTGCAAGCGTGAAGAAGGGAGAGAGCCTGCCGACTACATCGGGCGCTTCTCAAGCTCGCAACAACCTCTCGGGAGGCCTCGACTCGAGATTATCACCGCCTTCACCTTCTACACTACCTGCGAGACCCCCGAACCCGAGCCCTGTCCGAAGCCCGAACCGTGAAGGAGCTCCTCGACCTCGCCACGCGTCACGCCGAGGGAGAGGATGCCGTCTCCGCTGTCACGGGCAAGGGCGGCCCGAAGGCGGCGGCGGCGAGAAAGCAGGGGATCGAACTCCCGCGGGAAGAAGAGCAAGAAGAACAAGCGCCCCCGCGGCGACAACGGCGGCGAGTTCGTGGCGTCGCGGACAAAGCGCGCCGGCGGCAGGCGGCAAGCCCTTCGTCCCCAAAGAGCGCCGACAAGATGCTCGAGGAGCCGTGCCCACACCACGAGGGCGGTCAAGCACAAGATGAAGGACTGCCGTCTCATGAAGAAGCACGTGATGGGCACGCTGCGTGGTGGCAACAAGGGCGGCGACGACAAGGGCGAGACCGGCTCCCGGCAATTGGCGCCGACATGTACATCAAGGGCGGTCTTAGTCAGCGTAGTCTTCGGCGGGCCACCCGGCTCACGAGTCCAAGCGCCCGGCTGCGGCCTCACCGCGAGGTCCTCTTCACCGAGCCGGCTACCCCGAGTACCTCAAGTGGTCGAGCTCGGTGATCACCTCCGACAAGGCCCGATCATCCCGACACATCCCATACCCCGGGAAGGTACCGCTGGTCGTCGTCGATCCCATCGCCGGCACCATGCGCCTCGGGAAGGTGTTGATGGATGGCGGCGGCGACCTCAACCTCCTCTACATCCACAGCGCTCCAAGCCCTTGGCATCCCCAAGGCACGTCTCCGCCCGTCGCCGGAGCGATCCAAGGGGTGGTGCCGAGGCGAATGCTCCCTTTCGGGCGGATCGGCCTCCCGTCACCTTCGGCACCGGACAACTTCCGCAAGGAGGTCCTCACGTTGAGGTGCTCCCTGTTCAAGAATGCCTACCACGCGCCTGTTGGGCGGCCGTGCTATCACGAAAGTTCATGGCCGTCCCCAACTACACCTACCTCAAGCTCAAGATCCCGGTCGAGGGGGTCATCACCGTCGACTCCACCTTCGAGCACGCATTAAATTTAACGAGGCCACCGCCGTCGATGCGCGCCGATGCATTGTCGAATCGGCGGATGCTGCCAAGATGGCGGCTGGGCGATCAAAGACTCCCCGAGCTCAAAGAAGGCGAGCACGAGCTCAACCGCTCGAAGCCGAGGAGGTGGCAAGCACGAGCTCGACCGCCGAGCTCGAGAAGGTCACCGGCACATTCGAGCCGAAGGGCGCCAAGGAGGTCATGGTCGACAAGGATGGGCGCACCCTCTACGTGGGTGCCGAGCTCACCCCAAATAGGAAAGCGAGCTCGTCGATGTATTCGCGTGGAGGGCCTCGGATATGCCGGGCATACCGAGGGAAGTCACCGAGCACTCCTTGAACATCAAACCCGGCTCTCGGCGGTGAAGCGAGGCCGAGACGTTTTCGACGATGATCGGCGCCGAGGCAATCGCCGAGGAGATAGATAAGCTCTTAGCCGCTAGGTTTATCAAGGAGGTGTATCATCCCGTGGATAGCCAACCCTGTACTAGTTAAGAAGAAGAATGGGAAATGGAGAATGTGTGTTGATTACACGGTCTCAACAAGGCATGCCCGAAGGATCCGTTTCCTTTGCGGCATCGACCAAATTGTTGACTCCACCTCGGGTGCGAGGCGCTCTGTTTTCTCGGCGCCTACTCCGGCTACCACCGGATCACGATGAGCGAGCTCGATCAGCTCGCTACCTCCTTCATCACTCCGTTTGGCGCGTGCATTTACGTAACGATGCCCTTCGTTTGAAAAAACGCTGGCGCCACCTTCCGCAGGTGCATGCGAAAAGTCTTCAAAGAGCTCCTCGGAAAGCTCGTAGAAGCATACGTCGGCGACATCGTTGTCAAGGCGAAGCACTTTCGAAAGAGCTGATCCGCGACCTCGAAAAGGTCTTCGCCAAGCTCAGAGTTTAGAGTCAAGCTCAATCCCGAAGTGTGTCTTGGGGGTCCCTCGAGGGAAGTTGCTTGGCTTCATCGTCTCCAAACGTGGCATCGAGGCCAACCCCCGAGAAAATTGCCGCCATCACGAACATGGGGCCGATCAAAAAACGTCAAGTGCGTGCAACGACTCACGGGGTGCCTAGCCGCGTTGAATCGTTTCATAGCTCGACTTCGGGAGCGGAGCCTCCCACTCTACAAACCGGCGAAGAAGTCGGGCGCTTTGCACGGACCGATGAGGCCCAGCAAGCTCTCGATTCCCTAAAGCAACTACTTGCTAATCCGCCCGTACTCGTCGCGCCCACACCCAACGAACCGATCCTCCTCTACATCTCGGCCACCTCGAAGGTGGTGAGCACCGCGCTTCGTCGTCGAGAGGGAGGAGGAAGGATCTTGGATGCGCTCAAAGGTACAGCGTCCGGTGTACTTCATCGGTGAAGTCCTCACCAACACCAAGACCCGTTACACACAGCTCGAAAAGCTTCGTGTATGCAGCGGCGCTGATCACTCGGCGCAAGCTCGGGCATTATTTCGACTCCCATCCGGTCGGGGTCGTCTCCAAGTTCCCCCTTGGCGAGGTCATCCGTAGCCCCGAGGTTCACGGGCGCATGGCCAAGTGGGCTATTGAGCTCATGGGACCCGACATCACCTACGCCCCCGAGACGCCATAAAAATCCCGGGCTCGGCGGACTTCATCGCGGTGGACCGAGGTCGAGCGGCCCCCCAGGCGGACGACATCAGTGCGGGGCGCTGTACTTCGACCTGTCCGTAAAGAAGTGCGGCGCCAGCGTCGGACTTCGTCTTCATCTCTCCAAACAAGGTGTGCATGAAGTACTCCATCCGCTGCACTTTCCCGCGTCCAACAACGTGGCGTCACGAGGCTACGGTGAGCGGCTTGTGCATAGCGGCGCGAGCTCGGCGTCCGCACCTCGAGGTCCTGGCGACTCGAGCTTCGTCAGAGCCAAGTCATGAAGGAAGTCGACCGCGTCAACCGAAGATGATCGCCTACCACCGAAGGTCCGAGAGCTTCCGAGGAGCACTTCCACCGGGCTCGAGGTCAACCACATTCACCGCCACCTCAACAACGACGGATGTTCTCACTGCTCGCGTCCGGACCGCTGCCGGTCCGCCAGCGTCTTCATGCCACGAGCAGCCCCGCGAGGCCATCGATACGACTCAAAGGCGACCTGCGGCGACAAGTATTGCGAGCTCGACCGCCCGACGCCCGAGCTTGAACCCTATGGAGGTAGACGCTCCACAGCCCGAGCTCCCCAACGCGAAGGCTTGCCTTGCCGCGAACTCGCACCCAACTCAGTTCGGGGCGGCTCGGGCCGGATCGAGCTTCGACCACTACAACTCCGAAGCCCGACCGGCGCATCCCACCGCTCCAAAGGTTCAAAGGAAGGCAAGCTCCCCCCAGGGCAAGAAGGAATCCGGGCACACGCTGAAGGGCCAAGTCGTTCGTCCTTGTCGGGCAAGAGCTCTCACGGCGCGAGCCGCTCCTCCTCCGGTATTGCATCACTGCGAGCAAGGGGAGAAGCTCATCAAGGAGATCCACTTCCGCGAATCGCGCCACCATGCGGCGCCACGAGCTCTTGTCGGGAAGTCGTTCAGCCAGGGTTTTATCGGCCAACCGCGTTGCGGACGCCATCCCCGACCGTCCGACGCCTGCGAAGGATGCGGCCGCTTAAATAGCGGACACACCTCTTGGCTCGATCCCTCCAGACGATCCCACTCACTTGGCCATTCGCGGTGCGGGGCCTCGATATGGTGGGACCTTTCAAGAGGACGGCCGGGGCTACGCACCTCCTTGTCGCCATCGACAAGTTCTCAAAGTGGATCGAGGTCATGCCCATCGCGCGATGCCGAGCTGAGGAGACCGTCAAGTTCTTCACCGGCATCATCCACCACCGGGGTCCCGAACTCCATCATCACGACAGCGGCACGAACCGTGGGAGAGGTCTTCATCGGCCGTGCAGCGATCCGGGCATCCGCGTCGACCGTCCTCGATCGATCATCCGAAGACCAACGGCGGGTAGAAAGAGCTAACGGCATGATCTGCGGGCGTGAAGTCGCATCTTCAAGAGGCTCGAAAAATACGCCCGCCGGTGGCTCGCCCGAGCTCCGTCGGTCGTATGGAGTCTCCGCACAACGCATAGCGAGGGCCCGCGGGGCCGGGCGCCGTTCTTCCTTGTCTTGGGATCCGAGGCCGTGCTCCCCACCGACCTCGATACGGTTAAGCCCAGCGTCAAGCCTTCAACGAGCACAATAACCAAGCGCGCTGAAGATCGCTGCCGATCAGCTCGGCGGCTTCGGGACATCGCCCTCATCCACTCGCAAGTACCGCAGTCTATGAGGCGCTACCACGACCGCCACGTCGGGAGGGCGAACTTTCGGCGTTGGTGACTACGTCTGCGGCGAGTCGAGCTCAAAAGACAAGCACAAGCTCTCGGGCCACAGGAAGGTCCCTTCACCATCGACCAAGTCTTTGAGGCGAGCGCGTACAAGCTCAAGGACCACCAAGGCGAGTCCTCACCAAACGCATGGAACATCGAACAGACTACGTCGCTTCTACCCTTAAATTGTATTTAAATCTTGTAGCCGCAAAGAGCTCAATAAAAGCACAAACTTGATGCAAAATATGTGCAAGCATTTCGAATTCTTTCCTTAGCACGCTTGAGCAACGGCCCGGCCCATGCGGCAAAGGCCGCCCTTTCTCGGGGGCTACAAGGATCGGGTGCGCACCCCACGTTTTTTAACACACCGTTTTTCGCAAAACTAGCAAGTTTAGAGCTCAGCGATGAGCTCAAACCCACGAACTTCGCCCTTTCTCCTCTCAACTCAAATGACGTCCCGAAACGACTAAGTTGTGAGCTCAGCACGCTAAAAGAGCATGGCGCGACTGCCTAGCGACCTCCCCGTGCCCCTCCTCGGCCAGCGAGGAATGGCCCGCCATCTAACTCGAATCATAAGCTCATAAAGAGTCAAAGTAGGAACGAAATGAAACAAAGAGAAGAAGCGCGATATCCATTAAGCACGAGCTCCCTTAAAGTCTTTACAGATTGCCTCGACTATGAGGACTTAACGAGAGTTCATTGACAAAAGAGGCCAAGCCTCGAGCTCCTACTCCTGCGCCCAGGTGGGTTTTGGTCCATCGGCGTCGGGGCGGGGACGTCCTGCGCAACTTCCTCTTCCTCGGCGGGCTCTTCGGCCGCTCCGTCTCCACCGACAGGGGGCTCGAACACCTCGAGCTCCTCGGCAGCAAGCTTGAAGAGCTCGGCCGGACAGCTCGCGGTGGCGACCTCAGCAGCAGCGGCCTTCCGATCGGTGTCGGCATCATCAACGCCCGGCACCCACCCCGTCTTCACGATGTTGACCTCGAATTTGGGGTAGTGGGTGAAGACGGCGCCTGATCGCCTTGTGCACCACGCGGCCCAGCGTCCTCTGTCACTGCGCGGGATCGCCGACACCCGCTTGGCCGGGTCCTCCACGTCTTCCACCCCGAGGGCATCGCAGGCGTCCTCAACCACGGACACAAGGCCCTCGTGGCACGCTTCGAGCTTCGGCCTCCTCCACGGCCTTAGCGGCACGCTCTCTCCCGAGGCCCCCGAGCTCTTTCCTCGGCGTCCAGCGAGGCCGGCCGGTGCGCCGCTTCAGTCCGCCTCCTTCTCTTGCAGCTCGAGCTGCGTGTGCTTCAGCGAGGTTTTGAGGCGGCGAGCTCCCGCTTCTTGTCCTCGGTCTCCCGCGCCGCCCGTCGGGGAGGTCCTGCCGCAGCTGCGAACAAAGACAACAAGTCGGGGACACAAGCCCGCGACACATGGGGGCGCAAGAAGGGAACGAGCTGCTGCCCTACTCCCGCGGCTCGTCATAGAGCCCCGGCCGTTGCACCACAGCTCATGGTTTTTCGGCCTCCGGCCGATCCTTCTCGACCTCGAAGCACGCAGCATACACCACAGCTCGGAAGCTTAAGTGGTCATATGCTAAAGCCCGCCCGGCGAGGGGCGATCAGCCCCGAACGCCTGAATAAACAAGACAGAAAGATAGGATCGGAGGCACTCACCCTTGAGCTCGGCGTCAGCGGTGGCGAGCTGCTCGGGCGAGCTTCGTCCCTGTCTTTCGCGGGGACTCCGCTCCAGCTTCGGCGCCCGGCCCTCAAGCTCCTTGTCGTCGAGCCTCGGCGAAGGGACTCGAGCTCCTCCTCCATCTTCTCGCGCTGCCGCTTATGGGCGAGCTCGGAAGCCTCCCGGCGCCGGACGCCGCCCGCAGCGATGTCCACCCTTTCACGGGCCTCTCGGGAAGCCCCGGCCCCTTCCATCCTTGAACGGTAAACTCGACGACGCCTCCGCCCGACGCCGAGGAACTGGTGCTGGAGTTGTGTCGCCGAGCTCCCTCGCACTTCTCGGCGCCGCGGCCTCCGTCGCCCGCCCCGCGAAACCGCCGGTCCTCGCGAGCCGCGCCCGGTGGTTGTATCCCTGATGGAGTCCCCGCACGCCCGAAGAGCACAAAAATACGTGAGCAACTCAGGGAAAGCGCGAAGAAAGACACACTGGCGCCACGGCGAATCCGAACCTGCGCAAAGGCGCGGACGCACACCAGGTCCCTGACGGCCGGCGGCCGCGGCGTCATCGGGCGTAAGTCGGGGAAGGACGACGTCCGCCGCCCGACGGAGGGACGCCGCCGCCGCACGACACCCTCACCGACACCCTCAGCCCGTTGACCTCGATCGTCCCTCCTCCGGCGAAACGGCACCCTGCAGACGTCGGCGACATTTAGGGCAGCGGCACCTTCCACGGCCTCATCCGCTAAGGCCTCGTCCCCGGCCCGCCCGTCCCTGCCTCCACGTTGGCATCCTCGTCGTCGAAATGTCAACGACCTCCTGCTCGCCCGGGGGCGGGCCACGGCCGTGCGGACTCCCCGCGCGCTCGCCGGTGGCCTGAGTCTCCTCGAAACCACCTCCTCCATCTCCGTCGCCGCCGAGGAGCTCGCGGCGCTTGGGTACCACTCTCCTACCGCCCCGGTGAGGCCGCCCCGCCGAGTCTCTTCGAGTGAGCTCAACACGGTATTCGGGGGCGGCCCGCGGGGGACGGTCGGCGGCCGACGAGGAAACCGGGCGGCGGGAGGTCCCTGAGGTCACATGCGAGGCAATCGGTCGGCACGTCCCTGAAGGGGAACAGCGCCCGACATCTTAGACCGAGCCCGTTGTCTCGCCCTCCTCCATCCTCGGCGACGACAGACAACGAGCCGTTTCGGCGGAAACGGGGCGGCCGCGACGAGTCTCGACCACGACCCGTCGAGGATGGAGGGCGAGACAAGGGCGCCTATCGAGCTCGTCATCTCAAGCTCGAGCCCGCTCTTAGTCGAGCTCGGGCACATCCGTCCTCGGTGCTTCTCGGTACGCGTCGCCGCCCCGAGCACGGCCAAGTCGACACCGCGATCGATCACTACAGTCAACAAGAACACGGCGTGCGGAGAGCTTACCCGACCACCCTGACCTGCCCCTTCTTCTTCTTCGCCGCGGCCGGCCGAGCCCCCTGACGCCCCCGATCGGGTTACCGACCTTAGGCGCTGGGTAGGCCGAGCCGCAGACCGGCGCCCATTGCGCCCAAGGCCACCACCGATTACCCGAAGCCCGTCGCCCGACGAGCGCCGTCGATGTCGAGGGCTCACCCCGCGGCCGACGCGGGTCCCGCCCCTCGACGGCTCGCTCGCCGCCACGGCTGGGCGACCCCCGCCTCCTCGTACGAATCGAGGCTCTGCTGAACTGAACGCCGGCGGGATCCGCCCCGGCCCAGCGGAAGAGGTGGTTGGGAACCAAAGGGCGCACCACGCCAACCTATAGAGCTCGAGCTCGTAAGAGGGTTCAAAACAGCAAAGAACGAGCCAAGACAAGGCGACGAGCACTTACCGGCCACGAGGAGGTCTCTCGGATCGGGGAGGATCCGGGGAGCTCCCCGCGCCCTCACTCCCGTCCTCGTCACCGCTTCATCCAAAACTCCACCGGTCAACGGTGAGACCAGGGCGTTAAATCGTCCCCACGAATGGGGCCTTGTCCTCCCTCCATCTCCCATGTTCGGGCTTCGGCGCCGAGGGGTACCACCGCCTTGGCAGCCAGCCCTCGATGATATGGTTCACCGTCGGTCCGGCCCCGAGAGCCTTGATCTTGCCCACGGCGCCTCCACGTCCCCCACCGTGTTGGCGTCGCGGACCCTCACGCCACAAACAGCTCCCTTTTCGAGAAAGTGCGGCCGGTGTACCGCGGCAGAGGGTAGGAGAGTCGTTCTTGAGGTAGAACCACTCCTCCCTCCATCCCGGGTTGGCCGACGGGAAGTCGCCCCTCCGGGAAGGACTCCCGGACCTTCCCTCCGGCAGTTGCATGGGCACGCGACGCCATCGGGGCGGGCTGCCCCCCCCCGGCAGCGGCTGAATCTTGGTGAAGACGTAGTGCTTGAAGAGCTCCCGCTTAGGAGGGATCCCCAACCACCCCTCGCAGAGCATCGTGAAGACGGAGAGGAGAAGCACCCCATTCGATTGTCGTGCCGGAGCTCGATGCCCCATCTGTGATGAGCCGCCCTGAAGAAGTTGTCCGGCAGCATTCCGAGCCCCGCGCCGTGGAAGGCGGCTAAGGAGACAATGTACCCCCCGGTGGGTCGCACCTCGTGGGAAGCCACGGGATAATAATCCACTCCTCCTCCGCCCCCGTCCGCGGGTAATGCAACCCACCGGCGGTGCTGCATCGCTCGATCTTCCCCACCGTCGCCGTCGAACACGACCACGAGCCCATCTCTCAATCACCGGAATGAGTCGGCGGCGAAGCAGGGGAGGTGGAAGATCGGATCTACGAGTGGGCGGCGGCGATTGAACTCTCTCTCTCTCACGTGCGTGGAGGAAGGCAAGAGATGGGAAGGTAAATCCGCTCCCCAATCTCCTCCTATTTATAGAGCTCGGGGCGGCGAGGCGACGAAGAAACCGCGCCGGGGACCCACCACGCACCACGCCCGCCCGGAATCGCGCGCGAGATCGGCGCCTGCGCGACACCTTGCGGAAGCCGAATCGGCTGCGACATTAATGGGGCAACCCTCCACCAACGGTAAAAATCCCAACGGTAAGATCTCAACGGTTATTTTTTACACAACGGTAAAAAACCCAAGAGCTTCGGCGCCGCGGTCGATTTGCGAGCTCCAAAAACAGAGCTTCGTGGCGAGCTCACCGCCTCCCGAGTTGAAGGCCGGCTCGGCCGAAAGCTTCTCAAGGTCGCCCGGGATTGTCACAAGCGGGAGCGCCACGGGAAGCGGGCGCCGACGGCCCGCGCCGAGCCCCGAAGGGCTTTCACTTTGTGCGCGTCCGGGTCGCCGAGGCTCACGATCGACTCCGTGCTATCCTTGTCGACGAGAAGCACCTCGCCTCCGACATCGCCGGGGCTCGAATCGCGAAGTTGAATCCTCGAATTGAGGTTGACCCCACAGCCGGGTCAAACGAATCGGCCGACGAGCTCGAGCCTCACCGGGACTATCCGATGGCAGCTCCCCGAGCACTCGATCTCGGCCAACGTGGCAAGATTGAGCTCGAGCTCATCACCCCGCGACGATCGCCAAGAGGAATGGGTCGACGAGCCCACGAAAAATCTAAAAAGCCTCCGAGAACTCATTGTTCTCACGGGCCTCGAAACTACACCGGAAAGCTCGCGCCGCACCCACGGCCAAACTTCAATTCCACAACAAGGGCTGTCTCCACGACGAAAGCCATCGCGCGGATAGCATCCGGAAAGACCCCATCTCTCCCAAATGCTCGGGGGCTACCGTGGGGGATCGATATTTGGGATACCAATGAGCGAGCCAGTCTCGGCGTGACCACAAACGAGACATCCTGTCGTGATTTGTGAGGCTCGCGCCGCGCATGAGCTCTCCACGCAAGGACAGATCTCCGCCTCGCCGCCGGCTCTCGCAAAAAAGAGCTCTTGGGCGAAGACCCATCGTTCGCACCACCTCGAGGTCTCCCGGGCGACGAGCTCCCTGTCTCGGCGCGCCCGGACCTCGTCCGGGACCTCTTTCCGCCGCCGAGCTCCCCGCTGACGAGCACCGCAGACGGGCGTAGAAGAGCTCAGCCGCCGCCTTCCCGAAGAAGCCTCGCGGTGCGGGAGTTGGTCAACAACTCTCGACAAACCCAACCACTCCCAGACGGACGCCGTAGCCATGAAGAGCTACAGCTACGGGGAGAGGTCATTCGACCGCCCGCCATACCCGTCGACTCCAACGGCGCCGCCCGCATTGTCGGGCGGTACATACGGGGTGCGACTTCCCATCGACGGTGTGGCGCGCCCATACCGAGAAAGACGTCTTCAACTACGATTAGAGACGAGGCGACGACCACCGCCCAAACCCGATTCCCGCGTGCGGCGGCGACCAATTTCAGCATCCAAAGCACCGGGAGCTCGAAGGAAGCTCGTCCGCGCCGTGAGCTCATTTAAGAGCTCTTTTTGCATCCGACACTCTGTACACATATTTTCATTTTCTTTAGGTCCTCGACTCGATGAGAGCTCTCGAGCCTCGCCCCTTGTGACTATAAAAGGGGACGCGGCCCTCCGGTTGAGGCAAGGTTCAAGATTTCAACACCCAGTACCCGCATCCTCGCACTTTCGATATTGGCACTAGCTTCAATCATAGAGACTTGGGAGCCCCTCCCTCTCTCGATCTTGCTTGTACTAGCCCCTCGTATGAGCATTTGAGCTCGGATAGTGATCACACCGGACTAGGGAGCGCGATTTGCCCCGAACCAAAGTATAAATATTGTGTCATTATCTCTAGAGCTAGGCCATCGAGCACGCGCGTGGCCGGTTTTATTCTTGTGGCGGTGGTATTAGACCACGACACATATATTTAGCGGTTGAGGAACGCAATGTAATTGATCATACCATCATCTAACCTATCCACCCTAACTTCCTATGTACCTTTCCCCGCCGTTCCCTTCTTGTTTCGGTTCGTAGGTCGACATAGAGATTTTTGATGGAATTCAGAGATTTCCTCTAAACAAGTGCTACTTTGAGGCCTATGACAAGTGATTCTTAGAAATCCCCTCTAATGGTCCACTTGTTCAAATTTAGGTTCTCTAGGGTGAGACAATTGATTCCACAACCACGAAAAAGTATAGCTCGATTCTATCGCCGGATTGGAAACTTCTCTTGGTTTTGAGTTCGCGCTGAAATCAACGCCAGCAGTCCCTAATGTCACATATAGAAACATATATTAACGGTTGGGGAACGCAACGTAATTGATCCAACCATCATCTAACCTATCCATCGTAACTTCCTATGTAACTTTCCAATCGTTCCCATTCTTGTTTCGGTTCGTAGGTCGACACGTAGATTTTCGATGGAATTCCAAGATTTCACTCTAAACAAGTGCTACTTTGAGGCCTATGGGAAGTGATTCTTAGAAAAACTCTCTAATGGTCCACTTGTTCAAATTTAGGTTCTCTAGGGTGAGGCATTTGATTCCACAACCGCCAAAAAGTCTAGCTCGATTCTATCACCGGATTGAAACTTCTCTTTGTTTGTAGTTCACATTGAAATCAACGCCAAAGAGTCCCTAATGTCACATCCGAAAACATATATTAACGGTTGGGGAACGCAATGTAATTGACCCTACCATCATCTAACCTATCCACCCTAACTTCCTATGTACCTTTCGTGTCATTCCCTTTCTTGTTTCAGTTCGTAGGTCGACATTACGTAGATTTTCGATGGAATTCCAAGATTTCACTCTAAACAAGTGCTACTTTGAGGCCTATGGCAAGTGATTCTTAGAAAAATTCTCTAATAGTCCACTTGTTCAAATTTAGGTTCTTTAGGGTTAGGCATTTGATTCCACAGCCATAAAAAGTCTAGCTCGATTCTATCACCGGATTGGAAACTTCTCTTTGTTTGTAGTTCACATTGAAATCAACGCCGCAGTCCCTAATGTCACATCTAGAAACATATATTAACGGTTGGGGAACGCAATGTAATTGATCCTACCATCATCTAACCGATCCACCCTAACTTCCTATGTACCTTTCGTGTCATTCCCTTTCTTGTTTCAGTTCGTAGGTCGACGACGTAGATTTTCGATGGAATTCCAAGATTTCACTCTAAACAAGTGCTACTTTGAGGCCTATGGCAAATGATTCTTAGAAAAATTCTCTAATGGTCCACTTGTTCAAATTTAGGTTCTTTAGGGTTAGGCATTTGATTCCACAAATCAAAAAATAGTCTAGCTCGATTCTATCGCCGGATTGGAAACTTCTCTTTGTTTGTAGTTCACATTGAAATCAACGCCAGCAGTCCCTAATGTCACATCTAGAAACATATATTAACGGTTGGGGAACGCAATGTAATTGATCCTACCATCATCTAACCTATCCACCCTAACTTCCTATGTACCTTTCGTGTCATTCCCTTTCTTGTTTCAGTTCGTAGGTCGACGTAGATTTTCGATGGAATTCCAAGATTTCACTCTAAACAAGTGCTACTTTGAGGCCTATGGCAAGTGATTCTTAGAAAAATTCTCTAATAGTCCACTTGTTCAAATTTAGGTTCTTTAGGGTTAGGCATTTGATTCCACAACCGCAAAAAAGTCTAGCTCGATTCTATCGCCCGGATTGGAAACTTCTCTTTGTTTGTAGTTCGCGCTGAGAAATCAACGCCAGCAGTCCCCAATGTCACATCCAGAAACATATATTAACGGTTGGGGAACGCAATGTAATTGATCCTACCATCATCTAACCTATCCACCCTAACTTCCTATGTACCTTTCGTGTCATTCCCTTTCTTGTTTCAGTTCGTAGGTCGATTACAGAGATTTTCGATGGAATTCCAAGATTTCACTCTAAACAAGTGCTACTTTGAGGCCTATGGCAAATGATTCTTAGAAAAATTCTCTAATGGTCCACTTGTTCAAATTTAGGTTCTTTAGGGTTAGGCATTTGATTCCACAACCGCAAAAAAAGTCTAGCTCGATTCTATCGCCTGATTGGAAACTTCTCTTTGTTTGTAGTTCACGCTGAAATCAACGCCAGCAGTCCCTAATGTCACATTTAGAAACATATATTAACGGTTGGGGAACGCAATGTAATTGATCCTACCATCATCTAACCTATCCACCCTAACTTGCTATGTACCTTTCGTGTCGTTCCCTTTTGTTTCAGTTCGTTGGTCGACACGAGAGATTTTCGATGGAATTCCAAGATTTCACTCTAAACAAGTGCTACTTTGAGGCCTATGGCAAGTGATTCTTAGAAAAACTCTCTAATGGTCCACTTGTTCAAATTTAGGTTCTCTAGGTTGAGGCATTTGATTCCACAACCGCAAAAAAAGTCTAGCTTGATTCTATCTCCCGATTGGAAACTTCTCTTTGTTTGCGAAGTCACTGAATTCACGCGAGCAAATCCCCCTAATGTCACATCCAAAACATATATTAACGGTTGGGGAACGCAATGTAATTGATCCTACCATCATCTAACCTATCCACCCTAACTTGCTATGTACCTTTCGTGTCGTTCCCCTTTTGTTTCAGTTCGTTGGTCGACGCGTAGATTTTCGATGGAATTCCAAGATTTCACTCTAAACAAGTGCTACTTTGAGGCCTATGGCAAGTGATTCTTAGAAAAACTCTCTAATGGTCCACTTGTTCAAATTTAGGTTCTTTAGGGTTAGGCATTTGATTCCACAACCAAGAAAAAAGTCTAGCTTCGATTCTATCGCCGGATTGGAAACTTCTCTTTGTTTGTAGTTCACTAAAATCAATGCCAGCAGTCCCTAATGTCACATCTAGAAACATATATTAACGGTTGGGGAACGCAAATGTAATTGATCCTACCATCATCTAACCTATCCACCCTAACTTCCTATGTACCTTTTCGTGTCATTCCCTTTTTGTTTCAGTTCGTAGGTCGACACGTAGATTTTCGATGGAATTCCAAGATTTCACTCTAAACAAGTGCTACTTTGAGGCCTATGGCAAATGATTCTTAGAAAAATTCTCTAATGGTCCACTTGTTCAAATTTAGGTTCTTTAGGGTTAGGCATTTGATTCCACAACCGCAACAAAGTCTAGCTCGATTCTATCGCCGGATTGGAAACTTCTCTTTGTTTGTAGTTCGCGCTGAAATCAACGCCAGCAGTCCCTAATGTCACATTTAGAAACATATATTAACGGTTGGGGAACGCAATGTAATTGATCCTACCATCATCTAACCTATCCACCCTAACTTGCTATGTACCTTTAGTGTCGTTCCCCTTTTGTTTCAGTTCGTAGGTCGACCGAGATTTTCGATGGAATTCCAAGATTTCACTCTAAACAAGTGCTACTTTGAGGCCTATGGCAAGTGATTCTTAGAAAAACTCTCTAATGGTCCACTTGTTCAAATTTAGGTTCTCTAGGGTGAGGCATTTGATTCCACAACCGCCAAAAAAGTCTAGCTTCGATTCTATCACCCTGATTGGAAACTTCTCTTTGTTTGTAGTTCACATTGAAATCAACGCCAAGAGGTAGTCCCTAATGTCACATCCGAAACATATATTAACGGTTGGGGAAACGCAATGTAATTGATCCTACCATCATCTAACCTATCCACCCTAACTTCCTATGTACCTTTCGTGTCATTCCCTTTTTTGTTTCAGTTCGTTGGTCGACACCGAGATTTTCGATGGAATTCAAGATTTCACTCTAAACAAGTGCTACTTTGAGGCCTATGGCAAGTGATTCTTAGAAAAACTCTCTAATGGTCCACTTGTTCAAATTTAGGTTCTTTAGGGTTAGGCATTTGATTCCACAACCGCAAAAAGTCTAGCTTGATTCTATCGCCGGATTGGAAACTTCTCTTTGTTTGTAGTTCGCGCTGAAAAATCAATACCAGCGTCCCTAATGTCACATCTAGAAACATATATTAACGGTTGGGGAACGCGTAATAATTGATCCTACCATCATCTAACCTATCCACCCTAACTTCCTATGTACCTTTAGGTCATTCCCTTTCTTGTTTTTTGATTCGTTGGTCGACCATACGTAGATTTTCGATGGAATTCCAAGATTTCACTCTAAACAAGTGCTACTTTGAGGCCTATGGCAAGTGATTCTTAGAAAAACTCTCTAATGGTCCACTTGTTCAAATTTAGGTTCTTTAGGGTTAGGCATTTGATTCCACAACCGCAAAAAAGTCTAGCTCGATTCTATCGCCGGATTGGAAACTTCTCTTTGTTTGTAGTTCGCGCTGAAATCAACGCCAGCAGTCCCTAATGTCACATCTAGAAACATATATTAACGGTTGGGGAACGCAATGTAATTGATCCTACCATCATCTAACCTATCCACCCTAACTTGCTATGTACCTTTCGTGTCGTTCCCCTTTTGTTTCAGTTCGTTGGTCGACACAGAGATTTTCGATGGAATTCCAAGATTTCACTCTAAACAAGTGCTACTTTGAGGCCTATGGCAAGTGATTCTTAGAAAAACTCTCTAATGGTCCACTTGTTCAAATTTAGGTTCTCTAGGTTGAGGCATTTGATTCCACAACCGCAAAAAAGTCTAGCTTGATTCTATCGCCGGATTGGAAACTTCTCTTTGTTTGCAGTTCGCGCTGAATTCAACGCCAGCAGTCCCTAATGTCACATCCAGAAACATATATTAACGGTTGGGGAACGCAATGTAATTGGTCCTACCATCATCTAACCTATCCACCCTAACTTCTTATGTATCTTTCATGTCGTTCCCCTTCTTGTTTCAGTTTGTAGGTCGAACATTACGAGATTTTCGATGGAATTCAAGATTTCACTCTAAACAAGTGCTACTTTGAGGCCTATGGCAAGTGATTCTTAAAAAAAAATTCTAATGGTCCACTTGTTCAAATTTAGGTTCTCTAGGGGTGAGGCATTTGATTCCACAACCGTAAAAAAGTCTAGCTCGATTCTATCGCTGGATTGGAAACTTCTCTTTGTTTGTAGTTCGCGCTGAATTCAATGCCAGCAGTCCCTAATATCACATCCAGAAACATATATTAACCATTGGGGAACGCAATGTAATTGATCCTACCATCATCTAACCTATCCACCCTAACTTGCTATGTACCTTTCGTGTCGTTCCCTTTTGTTTCAGTTCGTTGATCGACACAAAGATTTTCGATGGAATTCCAAGATTTCACTCTAAACAAGTGCTACTTTGAGGCCTATGGCAAGTGATTCTTAGAAAAACTCTCTAATGGTCCACTTGTTCAAATTTAGGTTCTTTAGGGTTAGGCATTTGATTCCACAACCGCAAAAAAGTCTAGCTTCGATTCTATCGCGGATTGGAAACTTCTCTTTGTTTGTAGTTCGCTGAAATCAACGCCAGGCCGCCCCCTAATGTCACATCTAGAAACATATATTAACGGTTGGGGAACGCAATGTAATTGATCCTACCATCATCTAACCTATCCACACCTAACTTGCTATGTACCTTTCGTGTCGTTCCCCTTTTGTTTCAGTTCGTTTGGTCGACCACGAGATTTTCGATGGAATTCAAGATTTCACTCTAAACAAGTGCTACTTTGAGGCCTATGGCAAGTGATTCTTAGAAAAACTCTCTAATGGTCCACTTGTTCAAATTTAGGTTCTCTAGGTTGAGGCATTTGATTCCACAACCGCAAAAAGTCTAGCTTGATTCTATCGCCGGATTGGAAACTTCTCTTTGTTTGTAGTTCGCGCTGAATTCAACGCCGCAGTCCCCTAATGTCACATCCAGAAACATATATTAACGGTTGGGGAACGCAATGTAATTGATCCTACCATCATCTAACCTATCCACCCTAACTTGCTATGTACCTTTCGTGTCGTTCCCCTTTTGTTTCAGTTCGTTGGTCGACACAGAGATTTTCGATGGAATTCCAAGATTTCACTCTAAACAAGTGCTACTTTGAGGCCTATGGCAAGTGATTCTTAGAAAAACTCTCTAATGGTCCACTTGTTCAAATTTAGGTTCTTTAGGGTTAGGCATTTGATTCCACAACCGCAAAAAAGTCTAGCTCGATTCTATCGCCGGATTGGAAACTTCTCTTTGTTTGTAGTTCGCGCTGAAATCAACGCCAGCAGTCCCTAATGTCACATCTAGAAACATATATTAACGGTTGGGGAACGCAATGTAATTGATCCTACCATCATCTAACCTATCCACCCTAACTTGCTATGTACCTTTCGTGTCGTTCCCCTTTTGTTTCAGTTCGTTGGTCGACACAGAGATTTTCGATGGAATTCCAAGATTTCACTCTAAACAAGTGCTACTTTGAGGCCTATGGGAAGTGATTCTTAGAAAAACTCTCTAATGGTCCACTTGTTCAAATTTAGGTTCTCTAGGGTGAGGCATTTGATTCCACAACCGCCAAAAAGTCTAGCTCGATTCTATCACCGGATTGGAAACTTCTCTTTGTTTGTAGTTCACATTGAAATCAACGCCAGTAGTCCCTAATGTCACATCCAGAAACATATATTAACGGTTGGGGAACGCAATGTAATTGATCCTACCATCATCTAACCTATCCACCCTAACTTCCTATGTACCTTTCGTGTCATTCCCCTTCTTGTTTCGATTTCGTAGGTCGACATAGAGATTTTCGATGGAATTCCAAGATTTCACTCTAAACAAGTGCTACTTTGAGGCCTATGGCAAGTGATTCTTAGAAAAAGTCTCTAATAGTCCACTTGTTCAAATTTAGGTTCTTAGGGTTAGGCATTTGATTCCACAACCGCAAAAAAGTCTAGCTCGATTCTATCGCCGGATTGGAAACTTCTCTTTGTTTGTAGTTCGCTGAAATCAACGCCAGCAGTCCCTAATGTCACATCTAGAAACATATATTAACGGTTGGGAACGCAATGTAATTGATCCTACCATCATCTAACCTATCCACCCTAACCTGCTATGTACCTTTTCGTTTCGTTCCCCTTTTGTTTCGGTTCGTTTTTGTCGACCGCGGAGATTTTCGATGGAATTCCAAGATTTCACTCTAAACAAGTGCTACTTTGAGGCCTATGGCAAGTGATTCTTAGAAAAACTCTCTAATGGTCCACTTGTTCAAATTTAGGTTCTCTAGGTTGAGGCATTTGATTCCACAACCGCAAAAAAGTCTAGCTCGATTCTATCGCGGATTGGAAACTTCTCTTTGTTTGCGTTCTTGCTGAATTCAACGCGGCGTCCCCAATGTCACATCCGGAAACATATATTAACGGTTGGGGAACGCAATGTAATTGATCCTACCATCATCTAACCTATCCACCCTAACTTGCTATGTACCTTTCGTGTCGTTCCCCTTTTTGTTTCAGTTAGTTTGGTCGACATAGAGATTTTCGATGGAATTCCAAGATTTCACTCTAAAACAAGTGCTACTTTGAGGCCAATGGCAAGTGATTCTTAGAAAAACTCTCTAATGGTCCACTTGTTCAAATTTAGGTTCTCTAGGGTGAGGCATTTGATTCCACAACCGCCAAAAGTCTAGCTTGATTCTATCACCGGATTGGAAACTTCTCTTTGTTTGTAGTTCGCGGCTGAAATCAACGCGGTAGTCCCTAATGTCACATCGAAACATATATTAACGGTTGGGGAACGCAAATGTAATTGATCCTACCATCATCTAACCTATCCACCTAACTTCCTATGTACCTTTCGTGTCATTCCCTTTCTTGTTTCAGTTAGAGGTCGACCATAGAGATTTTCGATGGAATTCCAAGATTTCACTCTAAACAAGTGCTACTTTGAGGCCTATGGCAAGTGATTCTTAGAAAAACTCTCTAATAGTCCACTTGTTCAAATTTAGGTTCTTTAGGGTTAGGCATTTGATTCCACAACCGCAAAAAGTCTAGCTTCGATTCTATCGCGGATTGGAAACTTCTCTTTGTTTGTAGTTCAAGCTGAAATCAACGCCCGGCTATCCCCTAATGTCACATCTAGAAACATATATTAACGGTTGGGGGAACGCAATGTAATTGATCCTACCATCATCTAACCTATCCACCCTAACCTGCTATGTACCTTTAGGTGTCGTTCCCCTTTTTGTTTCAGTTCGTTGGTCGACACGAGATTTTCGATGGAATTCCAAGATTTCACTCTAAACAAGTGCTACTTTGAGGCCTATGGCAAGTGATTCTTAGAAAAACTCTCTAATGGTCCACTTGTTCAAATTTAGGTTCTCTAGGTTGAGGCATTTGATTCCACAACCGCAAAAAAGTCTAGCTTGATTCTATCGCCGGATTGGAAACTTCTCTTTGTTTGCAGTTCGCGCTGAATTCAACGCGAGCAGTCCCTAATGTCACATCCAGAAACATATATTAACGGTTGGGGAACGCAATGTAATTGATCCTACCATCATCTAACCTATCCACCCTAACTTGCTATGTACCTTTCGTGTCGTTCCCCTTTTGTTTCAGTTCGTTGGTCGACACAGAGATTTTCGATGGAATTCCAAGATTTCACTCTAAACAAGTGCTACTTTGAGGCCTATGGCAAGTGATTCTTAGAAAAACTCTCTAATGGTCCACTTGTTCAAATTTAGGTTCTTTAGGGTTAGGCATTTGATTCCACAACCGCAAAAAGTCTAGCTTCGATTCTATCGCCGGATTGGAAACTTCTCTTTGTTTGTAGTTCGCGCTGAAATCAACGCCGGCGATCCCCTAATGTCACATCTAGAAACATATATTAACGGTTGGGGAACGCAATGTAATTGATCCTACCATCATCTAACCTATCCACCCTAACTTCCTATGTACCTTTCGTGTCATTCCCTTTCTTGTTTCAGTTCGTAGGTCGACACAGAGATTTTCGATGGAATTCCAAGATTTCACTCTAAACAAGTGCTACTTTGAGGCCTATGGCAAATGATTCTTAGAAAAATTCTCTAATGGTCCACTTGTTCAAATTTAGGTTCTTTAGGGTTAGGCATTTGATTCCACAACCGCAAAAAAGTCTAGCTCGATTCTATCGCCGGATTGGAAACTTCTCTTTGTTTGTAGTTCGCGCTGAAATCAACGCCAATCCCCCTAATGTCACATTTAGAAACATATATTAACGGTTGGGGAACGCAATGTAATTGATCCTACCATCATCTAACCTATCCACCCTAACTTGCTATGTACCTTTCGTGTCGTTCCCCTTTTGTTTCAGTTCGTTTGGTCGGCCACCGAGAGATTTTTATGGAATTCCAAGATTTCACTCTAAACAAGTGCTACTTTGAGGCCTATGGCAAGTGATTCTTAGAAAAACTCTCTAATGGTCCACTTGTTCAAATTTAGGTTCTCTAGGTTGAGGCATTTGATTCCACAACCGCAAAAAAGTCTAGCTTGATTCTATCTCCGGATTGAAAACTTCTCTTTGTTTGCGTTCGCTGAATTCAACGAAAGCGAAGCCCCTAATGTCACATCGAAACATATATTAACGGTTGGGGAACGCAATGTAATTGATCCTACCATCATCTAACCTATCCACCCTAACTTTGCTATGTACCTTTTTGTGTCGTTCCCCTTTTGTTTTGATTCGTAGGGTCTACACGCGATTTTTTCGATGGAATTCAAGATTTCACTCTAAACAAGTGCTACTTTGAGGCCTATGGGAAGTGATTCTTAGAAAACTCCTCTAATGGTCCACTTGTTCAAATTTAGGTCTCCTCTAGGGTGTAGTGCA